>LR738711.1:71025745-71067369 GCA_902687465.1 Secale cereale
GGGGCGCCTGGGCCCCCCAGGCCTCCGCTGATGCCCCCCTTTGGCATATATTTATAACGTGTCCCGAAACCCTCGAAATAGGAACCCTTTTTCGTGATCTCATCTCTGTTCCACCGCCGCCGCGCTTCCAAGATCGGGAGCACCAGGAGAGCTCTTCCCGGCACCCTGCCGGAGGGGAGGATCACCACCGGGAGCTTCTCCACCACCATGGACGCCTCCCGGATTAGTTGTGAGTAGTCTCCCTTGGACCATGGGTCCATGACCAGTAGCTATGTGATGTTCTCCTCCCGTTCTTGTGCTTCACTAATTAGTCCTCGTGAGCTGCCCTACATGATAGAGGCACATATGTAATCCTTATGCTGTTGCTATGATGAGTTTGCTGGGATCCGATGGATTGTGAGATTATGTTCAGATTGTGTTTGAGTAATATATTTGATTCACCTCTTTTATATTTATGTTCGTAAGTAATTCTTGCATATTCTCCGTTGTTATTTATTGCTTTGGCCAAGTAGTAGGTAGTGACTCCAAGAGGGAACATTATGCTTGATTGTGGGTTCATGCCCCTCGATGACTAGCTTGAGTGACAGAAACATGAGTCTAGGGGATGTGCTGTTGCCACAAGGGGGAAAACAACGGTGCTTGTGCCCGCGGGTGCAAGGATTGTTTACTTTACGCAAAGTTCTTTTAATGCAGTTGTCTGTTGCTTTGAGTTTACACTATGGGTGGGACTCACAACTTAATACCAGCGAGATGTTCTGGATAGATATCTCAAGGTGGATGATTAGTAGTAGATGCAGATGGATTTCGGTCTACTTGCCTTGGCGTACCGCCCATGCTTTGAACCTCTACCTTTCTTGCAACATAGTTAGCATTGGTTTGCGCACATAATTCTGTCAATTGCCCAGCTGTAATTCGTTTACCTCACATAGCTGTTCTATCGTCTTTTGGGAGAGAGACATCACTAGTGAACATCATGGGACCCCGGTCCATATTACCATCACTGATCACATCCGCTATTTACTTTCCGCTTTTACTTACTATTGCAGCATTATCTATCACTATTATCACTTGCGTTTGATCCTTTGTAAACGACAATGCCGGAGGGATTGACAACCTCTCTGTACTCGTTGGGAGCAAAGTTATTTGTATCTGTGTGCAGGTCCACGTTGATTGCTAATATCTGGCGCCGTTAGCAGTTGACACCTTCTTGTTGAAACTGGGAGTCTCAGGGAAATCGATCCTTGGTATCTTTGCCAAGGGAAAACTTCCGCTACACTGCATCTCAAACCTTCCACTTGGGGTAACCAATGAGGGGCGAGAAGCCATCAGATACCCATGTTGGTTCCCACGTGTTCCTCGATGATCTCATCGGATGAACCACTGTGTCAAGGATTCACTTAATCCCGTATGTTATTCCCTTTGTCTATCGGTAGGGTACTTGCCCGAGATTCGATCGTCGGTATGCCCGATACCTTGTTCAATCTCATCATGGCAAGTCTCTTTACTCGTTCTGTAATCCATCATCTCGTGACTAACTCCTTAGTCACTTTGAGCTCATTATGATGATGTCTTACCGAGTGGGCCCAGAGATACCTCTCCGTCATACGGAGTGACAATATCCCAGTCTCGGTTTGTACCAACTCAACAGACACTTTTGGAGATACCCGTTGTGTACCTTTATAGCCACCTAGTTACGTTGTGATGTTTGGCACACCCAAAGTATTCCTACGGTATCCGGGAGTTGCACAACCTCATGGTCTAAGGAACAACTACTTGACACTAAAAAAGCTTAACCATTACGAACTATACGATCTGGTGCTAGGCTTAGGATTGGGTCTTGTCCATCACATCATTCTCCCAATGATGTGATCCCATTATCAATGACATCCTATGTCCATGGTCAGGAAACCGTGACCATCTGTTGATCAACGAGCTAGTAACTAGAGGCTTACCAGGGACACGTTGTGGTCTATGTATTCACACATGTATCGCTGTTTCCGTACAATACAATTCAAGCATGAATAACAGACAATTATCATGAACAAGGAAATATAATAATAATCCTTTTATTATTGCCTCTAGGGCTTATTTCCAACAATAATATCCTTGTAAGTCTCTTTGAATTATTGGTTTGGTTTGGCCTACTAGATCTATAGTTCTTGCAATGGGAGAAGTGCTTGGCTTTGGATTCAATCTTGCGGTGTCCTTTCCCAGTGATAGTTGGGGCAGTAAGGCACATATTGTATTGTTGCCATCGAGGATAAAAAGATGGGGTTTGTATCACTAAGTTTGAGTTTATCCCTCTACATCATGTCATCTTGCTTAAGGCGCTACTCTGTTCTTATGAGCTTAATACACTAGATGCATGTTGGATAGCGGTCGATGTGTGGAGTAATAGTAACAGATGCAGAATCGTTTCGGTCTATTTGTCTCGGATGTGATGCCTATATATAATGATCATGCCTAGATAGTCTCATAATTATTCGCTTTTCTATCAATTGCTCGACAGTAATTTGTTTACCCGCCGTAGAATATCGCTATCATGAGAGAAGCCACTAGAGAACACTATGCCCCCATGTCTATTCTCAACATATCAATCTACAATCTACTCTACTTTTCCGCTTTTACTTTCTGTTCTTATAATAAAAAATAGGGATATTTAAATTAGTGCCCCTGGTTACTTAGTTGTGCTCACTTTCCCCATGCTCCAAACGTTTGCTCACTTTTCCCCTCTTCCTTAGCTGAAACTCTCACAAATGCTCATAGCGCCCATTTGCCATCTTGACCATCCATTGACCGTTAATTGCTGACGAGTGGGGCCGAGTTTTCGTCTGACTGTTGCTTGCTGACGGGTGGGACCGCAAGGAGACACGTTTGTCTGAATCTGAAACATGCCCTATCTAGACAGGCCACACTGCACCGCGCCACCCCGCCCCCTGCGCCGGCGTCGTGCCGCGTCCACCACAGTTGTTTCTTCCACCCTATGCCCCTATTCTGTTCGTCAGCGACGCCGCGTCTCCGCCAGATATAGCCCACCTCCCCATCTAGGATTACATAGCGATGTTGACTGAGGACACCCGGAATGCAGTCGACCGTGGAGAGGATTGGGTCGAATCCGCGACAGATAATTCATGGATTAAACCTGGGTAAGCATTGTTTCCTCTCGAATTGACGTTATAAGTCGTATTGTAGGCCGTATTTGACTTCTGTTAGCTTCAATCTTTCGAATTTGTGCTCGATTTTACCTGGCTAACTGAAGCCTTTATTTCCCTCAACAAAATAGGATTGATCCGGCGCTGGCTTTCCGGCTGGCGATTAGAATGGAAACTAGTGTGGTTCGTGGTACTAAACCGCATTTGATTTCATCCGTTTTCTATCCCAAAGTGGTAGAAACCAGCATATCTTTCAAAGATTTGCAAGCTGAGCTCAGAAACACCTATCCCTGGAGTGATGTCGATGCTGTTGAACTGAATTACTTCATCAGTGACGAGCAAAGATTTCTCCCACTAACTTGCGACGACCATATGCCGTTGCTTTTGCTGGGATTGATGGCTGCCGATTCAGTAAACTCCAAATCGATGTGCTTCAGCCACGCGCAGAACGGGTGAAGGGGAAGGGAGTTCAGACATCATCTGTCTGTGCTAACAGCCAGCACCTCGGCACTCCTTGTAGGTCGACACCAAGTAAAGCAAGTGGTTCATGGAGCCACAACATGCGTGCTGCCAATTGTGGTTCCAATTCAGCTGCTGCTTCTCGTGTACCTTCTGCAGTTGGTGTAAAGGAGGATGCAGAACATGACGAGGCAGTGCCTACAAATGATGATGAAGACAAGATGATGTTTCCTGAACTAGTCGATGTAGCCAGTCAGCAAGCAGTGGATGACGAATATATGGAGGAGCCCATCAGCCAAGCTAGGTTTGATGACACTGACGATGAAGAGAAGGTGGAGAACATGGACAGCTTAATCGAGGATGAATACGATGGTGATGACATGCCAACAATTGAGTGGAATAGGGAAAAGCCTAAGCTTAGTGTAGGTACCATTTCCAATCAATGGTGGACTATCGGAATGCAGTGACAACATGTTGCATTATATCTGAAAACACCTATAGGATTAAAAGGAGTGAGCCAGCAAGGTTCATAGTTTTTTGTCCATATCCTAGGTGTAGGTGGAAGTTGCATGCATCTCGTATGAGAAAGAGCAAATATATTCAGGTAATCCAAGTTCAGTTAGTAATTTAGTTTCAGATTGTTGAGTAAGGATTCTTAACTATTTTTAACCCTTTTATTTTGTTTCAGATAAAGAAAAACCCACACAAGCACAGCTGTCCACCTGGAGGGGGAGGGGGGAAGGCCAAAACCAAGCTAGCAAAAACTAGGTGGGTGGCAGATGCTATATTGGATTGGCTGAGAGAAGAACCTAGACTTGGTCCAACAGCACTCCATGGGAAGCTTTTTGAGAAGTACAAGATAGAAATTCCTTACATGAGAATTTTCAATGCTAGGGAAAAGGCTCTTGACAGAATTAATGGTCAATGGAATGACAGTTTTCAGCTGCTTTACACTTTCAAAGCTGAATTGGAGATGGCAAGTCCAGGGAGTGTTGTAGAGATTGACAAGCATACAGTTCAATTCAAAATAAAAGAAAAGTCATTTCAGAAGGAGTGCTTCAGAAGGGCTTTTGTTTGTTTCAAGGCTTGCTGGCAGGGGTTTCTAGATGGTTGCAGGCCCTATTTGGCTGTAGATGCTACACATTTGACTGGAAGATGGAGAGGACAGTTAGTAGCAGCTTCTGCAGTTGATGGACACAACTAGCTATTCCCAGTTGCATTTGGTGTGGTGGAGGCAGAGTCTGAGGAAAGTTGGGTCTGGTTTCTGCAGCAGTTGCGCAACATTATAGGCACACCCCAGGTTTAGCTATACACACAGATGCTTGCAAGGGTTTAGAGAGTGCAGTAGAAATTGTATTCCCTGGAGTGGAGCATAGGGAATGTATGCGACACCTAGCGCATAATGTGAACCTAAGTACTAGAGAATGTACTTGTAGGCAATGGCAGATCCGTGGGAAGCCATGCATACATGCCCTACATCTGATGACCATTATCGGGGGTGCAGATGGTGAAGTTGATCAATATTGCTCTGAGTATTTCTCTGTTGCCAAATTTATGGCTGCTTATGCTGACAATGTGCCTGCACTATTGGGGAAAGATCAATGGAACATAGTAGATCCAGGGTTCAAACTCCACGCTCCTGTCATTATTAGACCATCAGGAAGACCAAGGAACCAGAGGATTAGAGCAAGTGAGGAGGGTCGTCTACCAAAGAAGCGTGCTTGCAAAAATGTGGAGTTCTGGGGCATATTGCTAGGCTTTGTACCAATCCAGTGGATGCATCATTTGGAGAGGAGGAAAGATGGACATCAGCTAATGCTGAGGAGAATGCAGCAGCAATGGAGACTGAAGATGCAGCAGCAATGGAGACTGAAGATGCAGTGGAGTATGCAGCAGCAATCATTTGGTATGTGTTTGCACCCTTTGTAGAATGCAGCTACCCTTTTGTTTGCATTTGTTCTCTTTTTTTTCCTATGGCTTATAATTTTATTTACAGCTCTAGGGAGAAAAGGCCAAGAGATGGTTAAGCAGAAGATTTTGAAACCATGGCCTTTGATGGTTTTGAAGCTATATAACAGAGGAAGAGGAGGGGGTAATTATTTCAATTGTTCCTTTAAAGATTACTGAACCCATAGATGACCGTCAAATGGTCGTCAAGTGCTCGGCGAGTGGAACTACTCCATCAGCACCTCCACGGGGAAAACACCAAGTAAAGCCCAAGATCAAAAGGAACAAGAGTCTGAAAGAAAAGTGCATCCCAACTAGGGAAACCAGGAGCAAGACGGTGAAGCCAGCTGCAAACACAAGGAGCAAGTCAATTTTTTTGAATTAAGTTGTTGGGAAATGTTTGTGTTGTAAATTTGAGGGCGAGTCGATTGCTTAAAACTTGGTATATTTGTATTAAGATGTTGGCATCTTAAAACTTGGTAGATTTGAGCTACTGTAATAATGTTGGCATCAGTTGTAATAATGTTGGCATCAGTTGTAATAATGTTGCTTCTACTTTTGTTCCTTATTTGAGTCAAAATTCAAATTTCCATCAAATTTGAATTTAAATCAGTATTTGAATTTGGGCCAAAATTTGGATTCGAGCCAAAGTTGAAGTTGAACATTGGAGGTTCATTGCTCTGTGCGGTGTATTTGATCGAGCATTTGAAGTCCAATATTCCTAGGTGAACAGTCCGATTGAGAAATGTGCTAGAAACGAGCTCGAAAGCTAGGGTAAACAGCCCTATTTGAAAACAAGTTTTTTACCTTCCCTAAATGAAACATATATATTTTTATTAACACTTGTTCCATATATATAGGGTAAAAACGAAGTCTCACTATTTATTGATTAATATTCATATTATTGCATTTTTTTTGAAAAAAATATGCTTTTAAGTCAAAACCGTCAAATAACACATTTTAGATACGAAAATGAAAAAGTAAGTTTAGACCCTTCTTATTCACTCCAAAATGAAGCTATGGAGATTTTTCTGATTTTTTTTTCAATTATTTTGTTTTTTTCAAACCCTAAACCCTCTCTCCCTATTCTACGAACTCTGAACATGTTCATAGGTGATAGCTCATTTGTGTGAAGCCTTCATTCATGAAAATGACCTACACCAAGTTTATATTTTTTTCTCATAACCTTGTCACATATGACGGCTATGTGCGCAAGAATTACATAATTTTGATTTTTTTAAAAACATTTGAACTTGATTTCGACAAATCACTTCAAAAAATGATTTTTCAAAAAAACGCCCCTATACCGAGTTTATATTTTTTTATGGTAACTAGGTCTCATAAACGTACGAACTACGTTTGTTTTATATTTTTGCGATTTTTTCTAATTTAGTTATGGTCATTTGAAATCTGGTCAAACCCTAATAACCCCGTTGACTCGCTCATAACCCCTCCAAACCCTAGCGTCGATCGTCCGCCATCGGATCCTACCAAGCGCCAAACACCACCCGTCAGATGTGGGGTAGGCATGCGCGATCCGCGTGATGCATCCTGATTGGCTTCCCCTTCTCCTCTTCTCCATCTAACACACAAAGGCAACGAGCAGATCGAGCAATTCCTCTGTTTCTTTCCCCATCTTCTCGTTCTTCTTCCTCTCGACCAATTCCTCTGTTTCTTCCTCTCGGGCGATATGTCGACCTCCTCGTCAGCCCCCCGTTCCACGTGGCTGGTGTATGGTCCAGTGCCGATGACTCGATGCACTGACTGCCCACGGACTGCGCCACTGAAGCGGTTGACTTCGAAGGAGGAGAAGAATGGGAACTTTGGGCGCGAGTTCGTCAAATGCGAGAGCAAGCCGGAGGGGCAGGTTAGATCCTCGCATTCTTTATCTCTAATTTCTCAAAAAATCTGTCAGATTTGGATTTAGGTTACATGATTTCGTTTTCAGATCGTGAAGAAATGCTACCATTTCGAGTGGATGGATGATTACATCCAGAGGCTTCAAGGGTTGGGCTTGCTGGATTCAAGGGGGAATGCAATCGGCGAGTTCAATCTGCCCCATGACAGTACCGCTCCGGCAGCAGCAGCGCGTCTGGAATACCCGACGGTGGTAGATGTCGAAGTGAAGGCGGAATTGAAGAAGATGAACAAGAACTTCAAGCAGCTGATTGAGTTGAAGAAGCAATCCAATCTGATAGCTTTAGGAATACTTGCTCTAGGAATTTTTTACTTGATGGCCATCTCTCGTTAGAGATGTTTGTCTATTGTTGTTGCCACTGTTTAGCAATCCTCGTCTATTTATCTCAAATGCAACTCTGTTTAGTGCAACTGTCGATCTCTGAATGTATGCAGTTTACTGTTAAGTTTCGACACTTTCAGTTTCGACAGAAGACAACTACCAGTTTCGACAGAAGACAACTACCAGTTCAGTTTCGACACTTTCAGTTTCGTCAGTTCTGCTAGAAAAAAACCTAGTTCGCGGGCCAAAAGAGAATCAAGCTGCAATAGGCCCACAAAGGATAAATGAGGCCCAGAAACAAGCGATGTTTCTTTTTTTGTTTAGGAACGATTGCTTTGTTCTTTTTTGTTTCTGATTGCTTTTTTCATTAATTTGATTGCCCAATCTCTTCTATCTCATTGAGGAATTTTTTTGGCTTTCCTTTATGGGTCCCTTCATTTATCCTTTTGACTAAAGCCAAACATCTCAAAGTGTAGTTTTCTACATAGTGTAATTTATACTTCATGATTGGAAAAAGAGGTCCAACCCTCTTTTTTATATACTTCAAACATAGTGTAGTTTTTTGACTAAAGCCAAACATCTCAAAGTATTTGATACTTCAATATTTCTGAAAACCAAAGTATTCTTGGATTTTTTTTTTGAAATAAAGGGGTTTTCCCCCTGCCCCATTTTATTGAAGCAGAACGATCCAGGACAGTATTCTTGGAATACCTAAAAAATACAGAGCTCTCAGCAAACCAAAGCCGTGTACAAATGTACAATATGTTCTTATTTTTAGAAGGCATCTATATTTTTTTGAGGGGTAAATGCTTTGCTTTATTGACCAATAACATGAAGTACAGGAATTACATGTAAATCGAAGGGTTGTAGGAGCCACATATGGCGTCCTTCCCCCAAATGCAAAGCATGTTTAGCTAGGAGATGAGCTTCCCTATTAGAAACTCTCCCTTCATGAACAAAAGAAATATGTTGAAAATCTGAATTTCCATCCTTAACTTCCTCCACTATTGGGACTGTGATTCCTTGTGCACCCAAGTACTTCCCCTGGTCATCCTGGCAAACTGCACTAACCGTGCCAATATGAGGGGTTTTGCAGCCTGCCCCATCGACGTTGATCTTTGCAAACCCCAACGATGGTGGTCTCCAACTTGCTGCTGTTGCCTGGGTCGCTCTAGCATGCGATAATGGCCGAATCGATCTTGTCTCCCTCAGCTCATCAATGAATCTGGTGACGAAAGAATAGGTTGCTGCTGGACTCTGGTGCTCTCCCTCATGAATGAGCTTTCTTCGTGCGTACCAGATTGCCCACAAGGTGACTGTCATGCACGTCAATTCTTCCTGAGTGACAGAGGCAAACATACTGAATAACCAGGAGCGAGCACACGGTTCTCAATAGCTAGCATGTGTTCAACCAGCCGTTGATCATGTAGCGCCCATAAGGCATCTATAAACACATCATTTTTAGTTAGTTTGGTTAATTTTTCCCACGCCAATTAGCCGTGTCTAAACTTGGGCCAAACAAAATACAAACATAACAAAGCATTAAGGGAGCCCAAGCATTAATATAACACACATAACTTAACTTAGATAGGGTTGCTAGGGCAACATAAGTTCTTACATATTGCATAGATAATAATAATTAGAGTAGCTAGGTCGGGCAACACACACACCAAACTCAAACTACATAGTAGATAGGGTAGCTAGGGCAACACCGCCATGTCTTCACCGTCGTCTTCCCCTTAACCACCGGCTTCACCATCTTCTTCGCCGCCGGCTTCACTCCTCCTCAAGGCCGTTATCGCCAAGGTAGTACAGGAGGTTGTGCATACGGTTGGGAGCGGGGAAGATGCTCTCGAAGTCGGTGAAGATGTTATAGGTGGTGAATGCGATGAACTCGCACCCACACCAATACACCTTGCCGAGCAGGTAGTAGGCATCGAACCTGTTGGTGAAGTGGACGACAAGCCCTACCGCTGGAGCGTTGGCGTGGGGACGCTGCTCCACGAGGTTGAACATGGGCGGCGAGCCTGCTGGGATGTGGTGGAAGCCCGCACGGAGGAACCCCCGTGCAAGCTCAGTGCTACCCCTCCAGCGTGAGAACGCCCACACGCGGAGCGATTCCTCGACCACGACGTTGGCGGGGTACCGCCGTTTTGGCACGGTGGGAGGTTCCTGGAATGTCGGCCCGTAGAACTGCATCTTTAACGCTTCGCTGAGTGGAACAGCTTTGGCTTTTGGGGGAAGAAGAGAAGTGGGAGGCGCAGATGGATCTGTAGAAGAAGAGGCAATAAAGGGCAGTTTAAATAGCCGGGGGAGACGAAGTGTGTACACGCGCAAACGACATAGATCGTGACTCAGTGTGTGCTCTGCGTGCTCTGCGTTGGCGGCTGCATGCTCTGCGTTGGCGGTTCTTTTGCGTGCTCTGCCCCTTCTGCAACCGGCACAATTGAATCGAGCGGCAGCCGTGCACCGATGCCTCAACATATGGAGTTATGGACGCGAGCGTGCGTGCAGCCTGCCCCTTCTGCCACCGGCACGTATGCCTGCTGAAAGATCGTGGATGTCGCCTAGAGGGGGGGTGAATAGGCGCTTTAAAATAATTACTGTTTAGGCTTGAACAAATGCGGAATAAACCTAGCGGTTAATTTGTCAAGCACAAAACCTACAACAACTAGGCTCACCTATGTGCACCAACAACTTATGCTAAGCAAGATAAACAACTAGGTGATAGCTAGATAAATGACAAGACACAATATATCTATCACAAAGTATAGTGCATAAGTAAAGGGCTCGGGTAAGAGATAACCGAGGCACGGGGAGACGACGACGTATCCCGAAGTTCACACCCTTGCGGATGCTAATCTCCGTTTAGAGCGGTGTGGAGGCACAATGCTCCCCAAGAAGCCACTAGGGCCACCGTAATCTCCTCACGCCCTCACACAATGCAAGATGCCGTGATTCCACTAAGGGACCCTTGAGGGCGGTCACCGAACCCGTACAAATGGCAACCCTTGGGGGCGGTCACCAAACCCGTACACTTTGGCAACCCTTGGGGGCGGTCACCGGAACCCGTCAAAATGCTCGGGGCGATCTCCACAACCTAATTGGAGACCCCGACGCTTGCCCGGAGCTTTACACCACAATGATTGAGCTCCGAACACCAAGGTTGGGGCTATCTCCCCAACGACACCACGAAGCTTCACCACAATGGAATATGGCTTCGAGGTGACCACAACCATTTAGGGCGCCCAAGCACCCAAGAGGAACAAGCTCAAGGGTACCAAGCACCCAAGAGTAATAAGTTTCTCAACTTCACTTCCACGTATCACCGTGGAGAACTCAAACCGATGCACCAAATGCAATGGCAAGGGCACACGGAGTGCCCAAGTCCTTCTCTCCCAAATCCCACCAAAGCAACTAATGCTAGGGAGGGAAATGGGAGGAAGAACAAGAAGGAGAACACCAAGAACTCCAAGATCAAGATCCAAGGGGTTCCCCTCACCTAGAGGAGAAAGTGATTGGTGGAAATGTGGATCTAGATCTCCTCTCTCTTTTCCCCCAAGAACTAGCAAGAATCCATTGAGGGGTTGAGAGATAGCAAGCTCTAAGAAGGTCAACAATGGGGGAAGAACACGAGCTTAAAGGATAAGGTTCATTGGGGAAGAAGAGTCCCTTTTATAGGTGGGGAAAAATTCAACCGTTATGCTCACAGCCCGCACAGAGCGGTACTACCGCTCCAGGAGCGGTACTACCGCTAGGGCATTAGTACCCCTTAGAAAAACAACAGTGAGAAGGCAAAAAGGCCAGAAAAACCGTCGGAGCGGTAGTACCGCTTGACCTCACGGTACTACCGCTAGGGGTAGCGGTAGTACTGCTAAGTGTAGCGGTACTACTGCTTGCGAGCGGTACTAAAAAATTACATCCGTGCCTACCACCGCTGGACTTGTGACGAGTTTTTGGTCCCGAGCGGAAGTAGCCGCGGTAGTACTGCTCCAAGCGGTAGTACCGCTCCCGAAAGCGGTAGTACCGCTTCCGAAAGCGGTAGTAAAAAATTACTTCCGCTCCTACCCGTGGTAGTACCGCTGCAGCCTTTTCAGTACACCAAAACGACAATAACTTTTGCATACGGACTCCGAATTCGATGAAACCAAGTTTGTTGGAAAGCTAGCGACAAGGGCTAACAAAATCTTGATAGAAAAACCAATAAGAAGCAAATTAGAAAAGGCCCATAAGAAAATGGTGAGAACCCTTCCTCGGATAAGACCGGTAAAACACCCAACACCGAAAACATCATAGAAGACACATGTGAACTCCGTTTTCGATGAACTCAAGCTTGTCATCAAGATGACCATAAGTTCTAAGACTCACAAAGAGAACCAAACAAGAACCAAGAAACATGATGCAAGGATGCAATGGTTTGAGCTCTCTACTAACGATATGATCAAGCTACCAACTTGAGAGCCCCCCTTGATAGTGCGGCAAACCATCCTATAACCCGGTCTCCCAACTACCACCACGAGACCGGTAAAATAGAAAACCTATCAAGGGCAAACCTTTGCTTTGCACAAAGTCCACTTGAGCTAGATGTAGACGATCTTGACTTCCTCAAGTTGGACCATCTTTCTTGATTGCGTTGTCTCGGTGAAGACAAGTAGATTGCTCCCCCATACTCCACTATGGGTGAGCCACTCTTCGGCATATCTTCGCAAGTCCATTGTCACCACAATGGACGGCAAGCTTCAAGCACTTGATCTCTTCGTGATGCTCCACTTGAACTTGCACACCGCAACCTAACCCCACAAAGAACTCTCACGAAGATCATGGGTTAGTACACAAAGCGTGATTGACAATGCTTACCATACCATAGGGTTGCTTGATCCCTCTCGGTACATCTTCTACGCTTTGTGTGTTGATCAACTTGATTCACTCATTCACTTAGTCTTGATCAACCTTGAATCTTTCCAACTCTTCATTTGGATGATGTCTTGAAGGTAAACATGAATGATAACACACTCTTCTTCTTCAAGACATGCTTGCAATAAGCTCAACACTCACAAGACCAATCTTTGGATAATTCCTTAATAGCACCTTGGTCATCACAAACTCTCCTTGAAACCAACAAATGAACTCCAAGAAAAGCCTATGGACAAACCCTTCAAATATAACTCAAGGAAACCATTAGTCCATAGAGATTGTCATCAATTACCAAAACCAAACATGGGGGCACCACATGTTCTTTCAATCTCCCCCATTTTGGTAATTGATGACAATCACTTTCAAGAGATTTTATATAAGGAATTATGCATCATCATACCATGCAACAATAATGTATGCGCATGAGATGCAAAAGCTTAGGAACAAAACCAAAGCAAGAAGAGCGAAGAGACAACTCTCTAAACTTCCTCACAAAACTAAACTCTGAAACTTCTCCCCCATTGGCATCGATTGCCAAAATGGGTGAAAAACTTAGAAGGTCAATATAAATTGTGTTCCTCCATAAATTATGTATTCCTTAAAATAGAGAGTTGAATGCAATACATATATCCAACTGTAAATACTTGGAGGAAGACAAACTATATTGAGGCCCAAAGATTGCAAAAGAATGATATGCCACAAAGGCATAACAAAGGGAGAAAAATACGCAATCAAGCAATCAAAGGATACCAATTGAATTAAGCTATCAAAAGATACCAATTGACCCAACTAGACCAATGATCCTACATGCCAAATGAATAAAAGATATTATGATAAGAGCAAAGGAGTGTTCTAGAGAAACTAGAGAAGCTCCCCATGATTTGTGCACAATTTAGTTTTCTATCTGGATACAACGAGCACAAAATAGGATCGTCGCTCCCCCAAGATCAATAGAACTCACGACATAGCAACCGATTTTTCTAAAGACACTGGTGAAGCTCCCCATAATTTGTGCACTCCTCAGAAAATTTTCATTAGGATACCAAGTGCACAAAATAGGATCATCACTCCCCCAAAATCAATAGAAACTCACACCAAGTGCAAGTGAGCATGAAGGTAACAAAGCCTAGCACTTGCAACAAACAAATGGTTGAGCAACATATAAAAGAGACAACTTAAGAGTATGCTCAACCAAAATAATGTGTGTGAGTCATGGCAAAGCACTTGAGAAGACTAATGTATGGAAGAACATTAAGCATCAATATAGTCTTGAATGAAAGATATACTCGGTGCAAGGCCTATCATTCCCACACACAACAAGCAAATGGGTTCACAAGCTCACTAATAAGCATATAAAGAACCTATTCTTGTGACAACCCGTGGTGAAGATATAAAAGAGAGCGTTATCAAGACGAGGGATACCAATTAATTGGCAAAAGCCTTGTCAAGACAAGCAAGAGACAAAAATATCCTCACCACACAAGAGTGCATCTAGATGCAACAAGATAAGATCCGCACTCAAGGCAAAGGCTTTCACGGAGCCACCAAAGAAATGATACAAGAAAGACAAGGTGGTCGTGAAAGAAAGGATATCTTCTAGATATGTAATTTCTCTCAAGTGTATAAGATTCTAGGTAGATGAAAATCATGATGATATCAATCCACAAAGAATAATGTACACTCGAAATAGTTACAAAAAGGAAGTAAAAAGATATCCACAAGGAAGTCATAATTATACCAATAAGATATTTTGCTTAAACGCAAGCACATGGCTAGATAAGGTCTTATTGTATATACATGAATTCCAACCAAGCGAACATCAAAGACATCACAACTAGCAACAAGGCATCATTGTTGGGATGCTTTGAGAAAGGAAACAAATATGACAAGAAGGAATGACTAACATGCCATGATGCAACCTACGCAAGGTTGGTGCCAGAAATGTGTGCATGAAGTAGATGATGATACTTGTTACCGAGATACCATTGGAAGGATGTAGTAGATACCAAATGAAGGTTGTAGTAGATACCAAATGAAGGTAGATAGTAGTTCATTGATCATCCTAATTTGACTCCAATAAGCACATGGTGACACCACCTTCCTTTTGAATGAGCCGAGCATCCAATGCATCTCCAATTCTTCCTAGAACACCAATACAAACAAAATGGTACCCAGACTCATTGGGACCAAAGAGTTAGAAACAACAATACATAGGAAAAACTCCACAAACATATGTGCATTTATATATGAAAATGAATTTCATGCACATCTCATCCAAATTGAGACTAGGTGGAGTTTCCCTTATATATTGGATTAAAGAAAGAAATCATGCCAAAGAAAATACATGAAGTAAATATGCATGCTCAAGACTTTCAAGAAACGAAACAAAATAAAAAGAACTACCAAGTGAAAATAGGATACCAAATGGAGAAATCATCACTTGGAAGATATCTATTAGAAGATACATCAAGGAATGAGATATACATTGATACAGGAAAAAGGAAAGATATCAGACTCCCAAAAGAGAGGATGGTTCCAAACAAACCAACCCATCTACAAAGTTTCATGATGGCACAAGTACCAAAAAGAAATGGCTTGCCTTCCATCAAAACACACTTGATATGGATCACAAGATGAGTGTTCTATCGAAAATAGGATAGCTCCCCCACGAATTGTGCGTTTAGAGAGATTTTGCATTCGAGTACAAAATGCACAGGGTGGGATCACCACTTTCACTATATCTAGAAAACACTCGACAAAAATAATAAAACACGAGATCTAGAAGTGGCATGGAAGGAAATGGGAGTTGACACAAACTTGGCAAGAGATAAGACAAATAAGACCAAAATACAATGTAAATATGATCAATAATTTCCACCACATAAATGATTACCAATTGTCAAAGACAAGAGGTATTTGGAAATAATTCCCGGTGATAGATAGCAATGATATCCAACATCATCTTCACACCAAACACAAGCAAAATGCAACTTGTAGAGCTAACATGCCACCTAGGAACAACATAATTTATACTATCAACTCTAGGTGACAATATCTCAACTTTACACATTTTCTAGGCTTGTAATATGCACATAGAATATTACTCCCCCATATGTGATACCAATGAAAAACTTACCAAGATGCAAAAGTGAGCCAACAAGAGATAATTAATGGAACATTTAGAATTTGACTTTCTCATGAGAAGACATACCACATAGAGACTAGATAATCTTGTAATATCAATACTAGATGGTATTCCTCATGTACACACATTTATAGGATTGTGAGGTGCACAAAGCACATCACTCCCCAAAAATGGGATGTTCCATTAATCTCTCACAAGAGCCAACTAAGATAAAAGCAAGAAGCACAAAGGCTCAATGCACGACACACACATACATGATGTGCAAACCAATATACACATACTTGATTTCTCAAGATATACAAATTGGACGCACATCATATACAAACACATGCAAGGAACAAAACCAAAACATGCAAAGGGGCAAGTAACTTTCAATGTAAACAATTTAAGCACGAGTTACCGCAAGGAGGAACATTGGATATAAGATGGAAACTTGATCATCCGAATGACTTGGCTTGAGACAATATGAATGATGAAGACCCCTTAATTCTTCATAATGTACCAAGTCTCCAAAGCCCTCCATCATCACCTATTGATCAAGTTTGAGCTAGTTGGTCCCCAACCAAGTTGGGTCCTAAGAGGTTAGTCACAATAGGCTTGGCTACCCAAATGGTTCTTTTCTTGACACCACTTTGAGTCCCAAGAAACTTGGCAAACACATTGCCAACCTTATCCTTCCCAAGAGAATAGACATCATCAATAATAATTAGGTTAGATAAGTTACCACTAGTGCATGAAGAAGCAAGGTGACCCTTCTCACGGCATAGGTAGCAACATCTACTCTTTACTTTCTTCTCATTTGATTTCTCAAAATGAGAAGCATTACCATGAGTCTTCTTGGGAAGCGGCCTTTCTCCAACTTGCGGTTGAGCACGAGAATGAACTTGTGGCCTCTTCCCTCGTTGCTTGTCACTAATGGCCTTCTTCTTCAATGGGCAAGATCTAACATGATGCCCTTCAATTTTGCACTTGAAGCAAATAATCTTGGCCGAATTCTTGAGTTGTTCTTGGCCCTTATTGTTGTTAATGATCTTGGACCTTTTCTTCTTGTTGGAGTTGAATCCAAGTCCACCTTTGTCATTGGGGGATTTTTGCACACTCAAGATATTGTTGAGTGTGGACTTCCCTTCATGACACTTTTCCAAGTCTTTCTTCAAAGAAGTGACTTGGGCCTTGAGCTCTTTGATTTCCTCTACATGGTTAGTATCAACAGAAGTACTAGAGGAAGTATAAGCTTCATTGTTAGAGCAACAAGGCAAGGAGAGCAATTCATCACAAGATGTACTAACATTGTGAGTAGATGAATTACGAGGACTAGCACATGGCAAGATAGCATTTTGACTTGAAGTAGTGCTAGTATCCACATGAGGCTCACTAGATGTTACCTTGATACTCATAGCCTCATGAGCTATCTTTAGCACATTATGGGATACTAGAAGATCATCATGAGAGCTTGTGAGCTTTACATGACTTTCTTCCAATTTCCCATAATTGCCAGATAGCAACTCAAGTTGAGCCCTTAGCTCAACATTCTCCTTCAAAATGGATGCTTCACTAGAAATAGAGTTAGTAGCACAAGCATCATCAATAATAGCAAGAGGAGAAGGCAACTTGGCAAGCTCCTTAGAATATGAAGCTTTAAGTTGAGCATGAGACTCGGTGAGTTTTATGAGCTCACCCTTAATGACCCTTGAGCCATTTTTGAGGTGCTCAAAATCCTCAAGGAGTTTAGCATGTGCAACTTCAAGCTTCTCATTTTTAGTTTCAAAATCATTAACCACCTCGAGAGCTCTATCACGGGATTCCTTTATTCTAGATAGTTCTAGAGCAAAAGTCTCCTCAAGAGATTCCTTGGTGGTTTGTTCAAGTTCAAGAGCTTGCGAGAGGTCGGCGATCTCATTAGCATAATCACGCTCATGACCTTCCATTTTCTCAATGGTGACCTCATGCTCCTCTAGATAAGATTCCAACTCCTCTATATATTTCTTGCCCTCAGTGGCAATAGACATGATTTCCGTGAAGTTGGAACGAGCAATTTTATTCTTATGAAGAGCTTTAAAAATCATTTCCCCCTTAATTTTTAAGGAGGCAACATTATCATTTTGTTTATCATTTTCTACATCATCATCATTGTCATCATCACTATCATGACAAGATATATTGGGGTTCAAAGTGGGAGATATCTTTGAAGCCTTAGCCATAAGGCAAAATGCAATAGATGATGATGTAGGATCCCTTGAAGCACCATTCAAGACTACATCTTGTTCCATGGGGTGTTGGGTTTCCTCTACATTGTTAGTACAACAATTCGAGGAAATAGATGCATTTTTATCATGGGAACAAGACATAGAAAGCATATCATCATGAGTTTTAGTCAAGCAATTTCTACATGATATGCAAGGACTATCAACACAAGCATGTGAAACATGTAGGGTGCTCGAAGTGTTAAAGTCGAAAGAAGATGCATTGCAGTAAGATAGTGATGAAGGATCATCCACAATAAGCATACTATCATCATTGCAATGACCAACACTACTCACCATATCATTACCTTGTGGCAGACCACATGTAGGTGAAGTAGAAGAAGTTGAGAAGACAACAACGCCGGAGGTGGAGGGAGAACAATCATTCCTACAATTCTTGGACACACCATATTTATCTTGAAGCTTTGTCCACAACTCATGAGCATCCCGGAATGGCATGAGTTGAAATATAACTACATTGCTCAAAGCATCGAAAAGCACATTAGAAGCTTGAGCATTGAGATAAGAATTTTTCTCATCCTCTAAAGATAATCTTTGGGGATCGTTTGGAGGAGAAAAACCCATATCTACAATTCGCTCTAAATTGGGGTCCATGACCCTAAAGAGATTAAGCATGTGAATTACCCAAAAATCAAAATTTGTGCCATCGAAACTAAGAGGGTCAGAGAATCCTAAGCCCCTAGTCGACATCCTTACTCTCTAGGCGGTTAAGCCCTATAAAGAGAGACGAGGCTCTGATACCAATTGAAAGATCGTGGATGTCGCCTAGAGGGGGGGGGGGTGAATAGGCGCTTTAAAATAATTACGGTTTAGGCTTGAACAAATGCGGAATAAACCTAGCGGTTAATTTGTCAAGCACAAAACCTACAACAACTAGGCTCACCTATGTGCACCAACAACTTATGCTAAGCAAGATAAACAACTAGGTGATAGCTAGATAAATGACAAGAAACAATATATCTATCACAAAGTATAGTGCATAAGTAAAGGGTTCGGGTAAGAGATAACCGAGGCACGTGGAGACGACGACGTATCCTGAAGTTCACACCCTTGCGGATGCTAATCTCCGTTTGGAGCGGTGTGGAGGCACAATGCTCCCCAAGAAGCCACTAGGGCCACCGTAATCTCCTCACGCCCTCGCACAATGCAAGATGCTGTGATTCCACTAAGGGACCCTTGAGGCGGTCACCGAACCCGTACAAATGGCAACACTTGGGGGCGGTCACCAAACCCGTACACTTTGGCAACCCTTGGGGGCGGTCACCGGAACCCGTCAAAATGCTCGGGGCGATCTCCACAACCTAATTGGAGACCCCGACGCTTGCCCGGAGCTTTACACCACAATGATTGAGCTCCGAACACCAAGATTGGGGCTATCTCCCCAACGACACCACGAAGCTTCACCACAATGGAATATGGCTTCGAGGTGACCACAACCGTCTAGGGCGCCCAAGCACCCAAGAGGAACAAGCTCAAGGGTACCAAGCACCCAAGAGTAATAAGCTTCTCAACTTCACTTCCACGTATCACCGTGGAGAACTCACACCGATGCACCAAATGCAATGGCAAGGGCACACGGAGTGCCCAAGTCCTTCTCTCCCAAATCCCACCAAAGCAACTAATGCTAGGGAGGGAAATGAGAGGAATAACAAGAAGGAGAACACCAAGAACTCCAAGATCAAGATCCAAGGGGTTCCCCTCACCTAGAGGAGAAAGTGATTGGTGGAAATGTGTATCTAGATCTCCTCTCTCTTTTCCCCCAAGAACTAGCAAGAATCCATGGAGGGGTTGAGAGATAGCAAGCTCTAAGAAGGTCAACAATGGGGGAAGAACACGAGCTTAAAGGATAAGGTTCATTGGGGAAGAAGAGCCCCTTTTATAGGTGGGGAAAAATCCAACCCTTATGCTCACAGCCCGCACAGAGCGGTACTACCGCTAGGGCATTAGTACCCCTTAGAAAAACAACAGCGAGGAGGCAAAAGGCCAGAAAAACTGTCGGAGCAGTAGTACCGCTTGACCTCACGGTACTACCGCTAGGGGTAGCGGTAGTACTGCTAAGGGTAGCGGTACTACTGCTTGCGAGCGGTACTAAAAAATTACATCCGTGCCTACCACCGCTGGACTTGTGACGAGTTTTTGGTCCCGAGCGGAAGTAGCCACGGAAGTAGCTGCGGTAGTACTGCTCCAAGCGGTAGTACCGCTTCCGAAAGCGTTAGTAAAAAATTACTTCCGCTCCTACCCGCGGTAGTACCGCTGCAGCCTTTTCAGTACACCAAAACGACAATAACTTTTGCATACGGACTCCGAATTCGATGAAACCAAGTTTGTTGGAAAGCTAGCGACAAGGGCTAACACAATCTTGATAGAAAAACCAATAAGAAGAAAATTAGAAAAGGCCCAAAAGAAAATGGTGAGAACCCTTCCTCGGATAAGACCGGTAAAACACCCACCACCGAAAACATCATAGAAGACACATGTGAACTCCGTTTTCGATGAACTCAAGCTTGTCATCAAGATGACCATAAGTTCTAAGACTCACAAAGAGAACCAAACAAGAACCAAGAAACATGATGCAAGGATTCAATGGTTTGAGCTCTCTACTAATGATACGATCAAGCTACCAACTTGAGAGCCCCCCTTGATAGTGCGGCAAATGATCCTATAACCCGGTCTCCCAACTACCACCACGAGACCGGTAAAACAGAAAACCTATCAAGGGCAAACCTTTGCTTTGCACAAAGTCCACTTGAGCTAGATGTAGACGATCTTGACTTCCTCAAGTTGGACCACCTTTCTTGATTGCGTTGTCTCGGTGAAGACAAGTAGATTGCTCCCCCATACTCCACTATGGGTGAGCCACTCTTCGGCATATCTTCGCAAGTCCATTGTCACCACAATGGATGGCAAGCTTCAAGCACTTGATCTCTTCGTGATGCTCCACTTGAACTTGCACACCGCAACCTAACCCCACAAAGAACTCTCACAAAGATCATGGGTTAGTACACAAAGCGTGATTGACAATGCTTACCATACCATAGGATTGCTTGATCCCTCTCGGTACATCTTCTACGCTTTGTGTGTTGATCAACTTGATTCACTCCTTCACTTAGTCTTGATCAACCTTGAATCTTTCCAACTCTTCATTTGGATGATGTCTTGAAGGTAAACATGAATGATAACACACTCTTTTTCTTCAAGACATGCTTGCAATAAGCTCAACAATCACAAGACCAATCTTTGGATAATTCCTTAATAGCACCTTGGTCATCACAAACTCTCCTTGAAACCAACAAATGAACTCCAAGAAAAGCCTATGGACAAACCCTTCAAATATAACTCAAGTAAACCATTAGTCCATAGAGATTGTCATCAATTACCAAAACCAAACATGGGGGCACCGCATGTTCTTTCACCTGCGACGCGTGAAACGACTGAATCCACTGGCAACCGTGCGGCACGGATCGATGCTTGCGTGTCGGCGTGCATGCATGCACGGATCGATGCGTGCGTGTCGGCATGTCACTAGATGTGTGTGTGGCGGTGTTCGCATGCATAGTAGGTTACATCGATGCCAAAGCCGGGCCGGGCATGCATAGCAGGCTGCATCCATCGATACTAGGCTATGAACACAAACACGGCCCAACCAGCGAAACCACAGCCACAGTCAACAGAGTCCAACATGGCCCCACAAGTCAGTTAACGTCCAAGACGGCAAACGCCTGTTATGAACATTTGTGAGAGTTTCAGCTAAGGGAGTGGGGAAAAGTGAGCAAAAGTTTGAAGCGTGGGGAAAACTGAGCACAATTAAGGAATTGGGGGCACAGATCGAATAAGCCCTAAAAAATACCAAAAATATCGACTATCATCTCTATCAGATCTCACTTTCGTAAGTGACTGTAAAGGGATTGACAACCCCTTATCGCGTTGGCTGCGAAGTTCTTATTTGTTTGTGCAGGTGCGAGGGACTCGCGCGTGGTCTCCTACTGGATTGATACCTTGGTTCTAAAAAACTGAGAGAAATACTTACGCTACTGTGCTGCATCTCCCTTTCCTCTTCGAGGGAATACAACGCAAGCTCGAGAAGTAGAAAGAAGAATTTCTGGCGCCGTTGCCGGGGAGGCTTACGCAAAAGTCATATACCAAGTACCTATCACAAACCCTTATCCTTCGCATTATATTTTTTTGCCTCTCGTTTTCCTCTCCCCCACTTCACCCTTTCCGTTTTATTTGCCCTTCTTCTGCCGTGTGTTTACCTTTCGCTTGCTTCTTGTTTGCTTGTGTTGCTATGTGCCTTCTATTAGCCTATTAGCTTGCATCTTTGCTTGCTAAATTATGGATCCTCATCTAGTTGCTAATCTCTTCAAGAGATCCAATTATGTTGAACCAATTGCTAGTGAGTTTAGTGCACTAGATTATCTTTATGAGGCTTTGCTTGAAATTTATGAATCCGAAAATTGTGATGAAATATTGAAAGAAAATTACAAAGTGATTCGCGATAGCTCCTTGAGTAAAAAGCATGATTGCAATGATGTTATTATAAATTCTATTGATGTCAATTGTGTTAATGATATGCAAAACCCTAAGCTTGGGGATGCTAGTTTTGCTATGTCCAATACTTGTTGCAATGATCATGATTGGGGTGATTCTTCTTATGATCTTGAAAATTTATTTAATCCCCATGATGAATATGAGATTGATAGTAATGTTTGCAATGATATTGAAAGTGGGTTTGGAGAGGTCATGACTTTAGTTAATGTTGATCTCACTATTTTGGAAGAGTGTCAACTCCGTATGCATGTGGATCGTGTTGAGAATATTTTATGTGATAGTTATATTGTTGAGTTTGAATATGATCCTACATGCAATTATTATGAGAGAGGAAAATATGGTTGTAGAAATCTTCATGTTACTAAATTACCTCTCTTCATGTTGAGATTGATCTTGTTTCTTTCTTCTTCCTTGCATATGCTAGATCTTGATTGTCATGCTAATTTGTTTTCCTATAAAATGCCTATGCATAAGAAGTATGTTAGACTTAGATGTGATTTTCACATGCTTTATGATGCTCTCTTTGCGCTTGAATTCTTATCTTTCATGTGAGCATCATTGAATTCTCAAGCCTATCTTAATGGCTATAAAGAAAGAGCTTGTTGGGAGGCAACCTAATTTAATATTTTTGTTTTTGCTTCTGTTTAGAAATAAATATTACATCTAGCTTCTGTTTAGATGTGGTTTTGTGTTTTTTTAGTGTTTGTGCCAAGTAGAACATTTGGGAAGACTTGTGTGAAGTTTATATGATCTTGCTGTGAAAAACAGAATCGTTAATGCTCGCTAGAATGGTCAACATATTTTACTGGAGTGCGCTATTTAGTTGATTCTTTTTGCAGATGATTAATAGACAAATTCCTCACGTTTACCAATTTAGTTTGAATTTTTTGGAGTTACAGAAGTATGCGAAACCTGCAGATTACTACAGACTGTTCTTTTTTTGACAGATTCTGTTTTTCATGTGTTGTTTGCTTATTTCAATGCATCTTAGTATTGGGAAGTATGAACCATAGAGAAGTTGATATACAGTAGGTTTAACACACATATAAACAAAGAATGAATTCATTGTAGTACCTTTGAGTAGTGGTTTGCTTTCTTATACTAACGGAGCTCACGAGATTTTTTTTCTAAGTTTTGTGTTGTGAAGTTTTCAAGTTTTGAGTATTGCTTTGATGGACTATGGAACAAAGAGTGGCAAGAGCCTAAGCTTGGAGATGCCCATGGCACCCCAAGGTAAAATTCTAGGACAACCAAAAGCCTAAGCTTGGGTATGCCCCGCGAAGGCATCCCCTCTTTCGTCTTCATCCATCAGTAACTATACTCGGAGCTATATTTTTATTCACCACATGATATGTGTTTTACTTGGAGCGTCTTATATAATTTGATTCTTTGCTTGTTATTTTTCCACAATTATCCTTGCTGGAAACACCTATTTGAGAGAGTTAAATATGGCCTAGGAATTGCTAGAACACTCTATGTGCTTCACTTATATCTTTTGAGTTGAATAGTTTTTGCTCTAGTGCTTCACTTATATCTTGTAAAGCACGATGGTGATAATATTTTGAAGAAATTGTTGAACTCTCATGCTTCACTTATATACATTTGAGAGTCTATTAAAACAGCATGGTAATGTGCTTAGGCTATAAAACTAGTCTTCACATGATAGACATCCAATATCAATGTAGTAAAAACTTTCACACTAAGTGCATTGAATAAGATGAGAAGTTGGATGCTTGATAATTGTTTTGAGATATGAGGATAGTGATATTAGAGTCATGCTAATGGAGTTATTATGAAATTTATAAATGCTTGTGTTAAGGTTAGTGATTCCCGTAGCATGCACGTATGGTGAACCGCTATGTGACGAAGTTAGAGCATGAGGTATTTGTAAAGTGTCAACCTTTGTGTGGAGGTTGGGGGCGCGCGATGGTTAACTCCTACCAACCTCCCCCCTAGGAACACGCGTTGATTGCTTTGTTTTGATGGCTCGTAGATTTTTGCAATAAGTATATGAGTTCTTTATGACTAATGTTGAGTCCATGGATTATACGCACTCTCACCCTTCCACCATTGCTAGCCTCTCTTGTATCGCGCAACTTTCGCTGGTACCATACACCCACTATATATCCTTCATCAAAACAGCCACCATATATCCTTCCTCAAAGAGCCACCATACCTACCTATCATGGCATTTCCATAGCCATTCCGAGATATATTGCCATGCAACTTTCCACCGTTCCGTTCATATGACACGCATCATATTGTCATATTGCCATGCATGATCATGTAGTTGACATCGTATTTGTGGCAAAGCCACCATGCACAATTTTTCATACATGTCACTCTTGATTCATTGCACATCCCGGTACACCGCCTGAGGCATTCATATAGGTCATACTTTGTTCTAGTATCGAGTTGTAATTCAATGAAAGTGTGATGATCATCATTACTAGAGCATTGTCCCATGTGAGGAAAAGCTAAATCAATAAAGCCCCTCCAAAAAAAGGCCAAAGAAAAAAAGAAAGGCCCAAAAAAAGAAAAAGAAAAAAAGGAAAAGAAAAAGGGACAATTGTTACTATCTTTTTCCTCACTTGTGCTTCAAAGTAGCACCATGTTCTTCATGATAGAGAGTCTCATGTTTAGTCACTTTCATATACAAGTGGGAATTTTCATTATAGAACTTGGCTTGTATATTCCAACGATGGGCTTCCTCAAATGCCCTAGGTCTTCATGAGCAAGCAAGTTGGATGCACACCCACTAGTTTCTTTTCTTGAGCTTTCATACATTTTTAGCTCTAGTGCATCCGTTGCATGGCAATCCCTACGCACTCAGATTGTTATCTATTGATGGGCATCTCCATAGCCCGTTGATACGCCTAGTTGATGTGAGACTATCTCCCTCCTTTTGTCTTCTTCACAACCACCTCTCTATTCCACATAGTGTTATGTCCATGGCTCATGCTCATGTATTGCGTGAAAGTTGAAAGGTTTGAAAGAATAGAGTATGAAAACAAGTGCTTGGCTGAAACCGGGGTTGTGCATGATATGAATATTTTGTGTGATAACGAGGGAGCATAGCCAAACTATATGATTTTGTAGGGATAACTTTTTTATAGATAGTATTTTGAGAAGACAGGATTGCTTTGTTAGTATGCTTGAACTATTATTATTTCTTATGTCAATATAGACTTTTGTCTTGAATCTTTCAGATATGAACATTCATGCCACAATTAAGAGAATTACATTCAAAAACTATGTTGGTTAGCATTCCACATCAAAAATTCTGTTTTTATCATTTACCTACTCGAGGACGAGCAGGAATTAAGCTTGGGGATGCTTGATACGTCTCCAGCGTATCTATAATTTTTTATTGTTCCATGGTATTATTTATGATGTTTTGGATGTTTAATGGGCTTTGTTATACACTTTTATATTATTTTTGGGACTAACCTACTAACCCAAAGGCCCAGTCCAGATTGCTGTTTTTTTGCCTATTTTAGGGTTTTACAGAAAAAGAATATCAAACGGAGTCCAAACGGAATGAAACCTTCGGGAGAGATACTTTTGAAGAAAATCACGCACGGGAGACTTGAGAACCTCAAAGTAGGGCACACGTGGCGCCCACGAGGGTGGGGGGCGCGTCCCCTATAGGGCGCGCCCCCCTACCTCGTGGGCCCCACGTTTCGCCCCCGGTGCCCTCCTTCCTCCTATATATACCTACGTACCCTGAAACCATCAGAACAACAGAGAAAAGCCTAGTTTCACCGTCGTAACCTTCTGTTCCCGTGAAATCCCATCTTGGGGCCTATTCCGGAGCTCCGCCGGAAGGGGGATCTTCCACGGAGTGCTTCTACATCATCATCATCGCCTCACCATGAGTTGTGAGTAGTTTACCACAGACCTTCGGGTCCATAGCTAGTATCTAGACGACTTCTTCTCTCTCTTTAGATCTCAATACAAAGTTCTCCTCGGTCTTCGAGGAGATCTATTCTATGTAATTTCTTTTTGCGGTGTGTTTGTCGAGGATAAAAATATGGGGTTTGTATCACTAAGTTTGAGTTTATCCCTGTACATCATGTCATCTTGCTTAAGCCGTTACTCCATTCTTATGAGCTTAATACACTAGATGCATGCTGGATAGCGGTCGATGTGTGGAGTAATAGTAGTAGATGCAGAATTGTTTCGGTCTACTTGTCTCGGACGTGATGCCTATATATAATGATCATGCCTGGAGAGTCTCATAATTATTCGCTTTTCTATCAATTGCTCGCCAGTAATTATTCGAGGAGATAAGTCCAAGGTTAAACTTGAGAGATTCAAAACAAGAAGGGGAGAATTCAAACAACCACCTTTGAAACTCAACTTGTGCTTGAGCCAAACACAAGGGAAAAACTTCAAGACCAAAAACCAAGCTTGAGAAGACTCACCAACTTAGGCCAGACAGGATTTTAGAAGGGTTTTAAGAGAAGCTCAAACAACTCTCTTCCAAAAAAAGGGCAGAAGTTTGAAAGAAAAACCAACTCAAAAATTTGGGGTGTTACAACACCTACCCCCTTAGGAAAAATCTCATCCCCGAGATTTCAGCTGATCCTCAAATAGGTGTGGATGTTCTGTTCGAAGGAAATCTTCTCTTTCCCATGTTGCCTCATCCTCTGTGTGATTACTCCACTGAACCTTGAGAAACTTAATAGTTATCTGCCGGGTCCTCCTTTCAGACTCCTCCAAACTCTTCACTGGGTGTTCTCGGTATATGAGATCTGGTTGCACATCAAGATTTTCATGTGACACATGTTTCTCTGGGTTGCTTACACACTTCCGTAGTTGCGAGACGTGGAACACGTCATGGACGTCGGACAATTCCTTGGGAAGGTCCAGTTGGTAAGCTACTGTGCCTCTTCGTGCAACTATACGGAAGGGTCCGATGAATCGTGGTGCTAGTTTCCCTTTGACTTTGAATCGTTGTAGTCCTCTCATCGGTGACACACACAGGTATACGTCGTCACCGGGCTCAAAACTCATTTCCCGATGCTTTTGGTCATAATAGCTCTTTTGTCGGCTCTGGGAGGTCTTGAGTCGATCCCGTATCATTACTTTCTCCTCGGATTCCTTCAACATATCCGGGCCAAATATGCGACTGTCCCCTGTTTCCGACCAATTCAATGGAGTACGGCATCTTCGTCCGTACAAGGCTTCAAAAGGTGCCATCTGTAGGCTAGCTTGGTAACTATTGTTATATGCGAACTCGGCATATGGTAAGCTTTCCTCCCAACTGGCCACATAGGTGAGGACACATGCCCTTAGCAGGTCTTCGAGTATTTGATTTACTCGTTCCGTTTGTCCTCCAGTCTGGGGGTGGTAAGCCGTGCTGAACGTTAGTTGTGTCCCGAGGGCTTGCTGCAACTGGTCCCAAAATTTTGAGACGAACTGAGTGCCCCTGTCGGATATTATAGTCTTGGGAACACCATGTAGGCATACTATCCGGGCGAGGTATAGCTTGGCAAGGTTCTGAGTGGCGTGTGTTGTCTTGACGGGTATGAAATGTGCCACCTTGGTCAGTCTATCTGTGATGACCCATATGGCATCGTTACCGTGTTGTGATCGTGGCAGTCCAACAATAAAATCCATTCCGATATCATCCAATTTCCATTCTGGTATCTTATTTGGCTGTAATAGCCCTGCGGGTTTTTGGTGCTCGGCTTTAATGCGTTGACATGAATCACAACATGCAATAAATGTGGCTATATCCCTCTTCATGCCGTGCCACCAAAATCTTTCCTGAATATCTTTGTACATTTTCGTACCTCCAGGGTGGATTGAGTACAGAGCGGTATGACTTTCCGCTAGAATTTGCTGTTTGAGGTCGTTGCTGTTGGGTACGCAAAGTCTGTCTCCGAACCACAATATTCCTTCACTATCTATGGTGAATTCTGAAGCCTTGCCTTGACTTACTTTTCTTTTTATCCCTTCGATGCTGGGGTGTCCGAGTTGAGCCTTCTTTATTTGCTCTATCAGTGTAGGCTGTATTTCTAGCTTGGATACTTCGCCCTCCGTGACCATCATTAGGTTGAGTCTGGCGAATTCTCGCTGAAATTCGGGTCTCAGGTCCTATATGCTGCCGCTGTTCGGGCTGGGGTAACGGCTGAGAGCATCGGCTACTACGTTTGCTTTCCCGGGGTGATAGTGGATACCAACGTCGTAATCCTTTACCAGTTCCAACCAGCGTCGTTGTCATCAATTTAGATCTGGCTGTGTGAAAATATAGCTGAGGCTCTTGTGGTCCGTATATATTTCACAGCGATTTCCAAGCAAGAAGTGCCTCCATTCCTTGAGTGCATGAATGACTGCTGCCAACTCCAAATTGTGAGTAGGATAATTTTCTTCATGCTTTCGTAGTTGCCGGGATGCGTAGGCGACTACTTTGCCTTCTTGCATTAGTACGCATCCGAGGCCTTTCCGGGATGCGTCGCAATATACTTCAAAGCTCTTGTGAATGTCTGGCACAATTAATACTGGGGCTGTCGTTAACCTCTTTTTGAGCTCTTGGAAGCTTTTCTCACATGCTTCGGTCCACTCGAATTTCTTATCCTTCTCGAGTAGCTGGGTCATTGGTTTGGCTATGGTGGAAAATCCTTCAATAAACCTTCTGTAATATCCGGCCATACCGAGGAAACTGCGTATATCCGTTGCACTGGCTGGCAACTTCCAGCCAAGTATAGCCTTGGCTTTATCTGGGTCCACAGCAATTCCTTCTTGCGTTAATACGTGTCCTAGGAAACCCACTTGTCTCAACCAAAATTCACATTTGCTGAATTTGGCGTAAAGTTAGTGTTTCCTTAATTCTCCTAGTACAATGCGGAGGTGTTCAACATGTTCTTCCGGTGTCTTGGAATATACCAAAATATCATCAATAAATACCACCACAAATTTGTCCATGAATTTCATAAATACTTTGTTCATGAGGTGGACGAAATATGCGGGGGCGTTCGTCAGTCCGAACGGCATCACTGTAAATTCATAAAGTCCGTATCTTGAGGTGAATGCCGTTTTAGGGATATCTTCTGTGCGTACTTTCAGCTGATGATAACCTGACCTTAAGTCAACTTTTGAGAAAACCTTGGCTTGTGCGAGCTGGTCAAATAAATCATTTATCCATGGCATCGGATATTTATTTTTGATTGTGACCATGTTGAGCGCTCGGTAGTCTATACACAGCCTCATGGTCCCATACTTCTTTTCGGCAAATAATACCGGCGAGCCCCAAGGTGAGGAGCTGGCCCGTATAAATCCCTTGTTAAGCAATTCCTTTATTTGCTTCTTTAATTCAACCAACTCGGATGGCGCCATTCTGTATGGTTTCTTATATATGGGTGTGGTTCCTGGTGCTAGCTCAATAATGAACTCTATTTCTCTGTCTGGCGGCATGCCTGGTAATTCTTCGGGAAATATGTCCGGAAATTCACATACATCTGGAACCTTGCTTAACTCAGATGTATCAACTTTGTTTAATTTTGGTTGCCGAGATACTGGTCTCTCCTGAGCTGCGACTCTTATTGTTTTTCCATGATGATGAGTAAGAATTATTGTTCTGTTGAAGGAGTCGATAAATCCTTTATTGGTGGTTAGCCAGTCCATACCCAGGATAACATCCAGTCCTTTGTTTTCCAACACGATGAGGTTTGCGTGGAATTTTAATCCCTCGATCTCGATGGTCAAACCTTGGTAGTAATTCTGAGTGATCTGCTTACTTCCGGGGACTTGATGGTCATTGATTTTCCCAAGGGAAGCATTGAAAAACCATGTTGCAAAGCAAAACTCTTCGAAATGAACGAATGAGAGGCTCCAGAATCAAACAAAACCGTGGCAGGTATTGTGTTGACAGGAAACGTACCGAGTACGATATCTGGGGCATCCTGTGCCTGCTCCTTGGTCACATGGTTCATGTGGCCTTTCATGTGATTGTTATTAGGGTTGAAATTGTTACGCTTGGGCGCGGAATTGTTCCCGTTGCTGTTCGGCTTTGGCGCTGAGTTTCTTGGCTTAGGGCACTGTTTGGCATAGTGTCCTTGTTCTCCACATGCATAACAGGTAACACCCGGGCGATAGGTGAAATCCTTGTCTCTTGCATGAAAATTCTTATTTGGACGTGTGTCGTTGGTCGTGGGTCTGTTCACAACGTTCCTCTGGAAATTCATTTTATTCTTGTTGTTGCGGGGGTGGTTGGTCTGATCCCTTTTTCTCTTGCGGATGTCTTCCAGGCTCCGACGTTCATTTTCCAGTGTAATGGCTTTGTCCACCAATGTCTTGAAATCTGGAAATGTGTGTACGACTAACTGGCATTTTAGTGCTGGTGCCAGTCCGTCCAGGAATTTCTCCATCTTTTTATTTTCCGTCATTCGCTCTTCGTTGGCATAACGCGATAATTGCGCAAACTGACTGTTGTACTCCTGTACTGTCATGCCTCTTTGCTTGAGGTCATCAAATTTCTTTTCTTGATCTTCATAATACTCTTAGGGATGTGTGCTCCGCGAAAGCCTTCCTTGAAATCTTCCCAGGTGATATTATTTATGTTGGGATGCATAAGCAGAAAATTTTCCCACCAAGACGCGGCTGCTCCAGTAAGATAATGTGGTGCGTACAACACTTTTTCACGGTCTGAGCATTGTGCCACAATTAATTTCCTTTCAATATCTCGAAGCCAATCATCGGCCTCAAGAGGCTTGTCTGTGTGCGAAAATGTTGTTGGACGAGTCTTCTGAAATTCAGACAATTTTGAGTGCTGCTGGTATGGTTCACGGTGATTTCCCATGTTCATGACAAGGTTCATCATTTCTTGGTGCTGTTGCTGACTTTGCTCGTAAAGGCGGCATACTTGAGAAAATGATGTCTCACTGCCTTGCTGACTTGACTGCCCCTGTGAGAAATTGTTGTTTGTCTGTGTGTCAAAATTTTCCTCCGGCGGACTTGGCATGGAACGTGTCCAGGGACGAGTCATTTCTTACTCTGGGGTAACAAAGCAGAAAATCTGAGAAGAACCGAGCAGCAAAAATAAACCAAGATTTTGCAAAAGCGACCAAACACGAGCTCAAACTGGTTGATTGCGCACGGAGAAGGCTGCTAGTACATATGTTACACGCAGATCCTAATTATACATACGTCACTCAGGAAGTGCGTACACATCCTGACATGTTATTAGAAACTAGTGCACTCCTCCAAGGTCTTACATGATGAGCAAACAGACTACTCCCATTAATCTATTTTACATATCACACAAATATTACAACCGAGCGCGGCGCGGCGCGAAATAATGCGCTAGTCGGAGATGTTGAAGATTTCCCTCGGCCTGTCGAGGGTAAGGCCCAGTGGTGCTGGAGACTCAACTTCCTCCTTACTGATGGGCTCCAGGCACGGAATACGAGGTGTCAAAGCAGGTGCAGCAGGCGGTGCAGCTCTGACTGGAGTAGGAGCAATGACTTGGTCAAACTCCTCAGTGGTAGGCAGACGGCGAGCGGTGGCTACAATGGAAGGTGCATAGGATGCGGCGGACGAGACAAAAGTCATCGGTGGTGCGGTATGGAGCAGCTCCCTCCTGTTGGCGGAGCCACTCTGGACCATCTCCATACGGGCGGCCACCAGGTCGTCCACCAGGTTATCAAAGGCTGCCTCAAGTGCCTTGAGGTATTCAACCATTGATTCAATGGCTTCGTCACGCTCCCCATTTGCGCATGCAAATGCATAATGACACGTATAAGGCACGTGGCATGGGAGGTAACGGAAGTGACGAGTCTTCATCGAAGGAAGGATGTCCCGGAGACGAGCTATCGCCTCACGGGCAGCCATCTGCATGGCATGCCTTTCCGTAGGCATGGTTCTGCCCACAAATCGAAGGCAGCACGCTTCAGAACGCCCACCTTTGAAGTGTACCAAAGCCTGATGCATAGACACGCTGTCGTTGAGCTTGTGACGGTAGAGTGTAAATTCGGGACGTGTGGATGGCCCGATGGCGACTTTGGTGATGGCGAAGAGGAGCTTGACAAACCCCTCAGGAATGTTGGCGAACACCTGTGCATCACAGTCGTTGCTGGCCATCTACAAAAGTAGACAAAAATTCCGAATAGTCAGGCCATAAATTTATGCTGACCAACAGAAAATTGCTATAGATGTAAAAATGCTGAAAAGCAGATTTTTCGCTAATAACCGATTAGCGAGCGCACCTAGTGGCTTCCTACAGTCAGCCTGGCTCTGATACCAAGGTTGTCGCGATCGGTCCTTCAGTAAAATAATTACTGGAAGACCGATCTCTTTATTAAACCAGCGAGGAATAAAATTCCTGCTGGCAGACAATTCCTTGATACAGAAACTCCAGTGCACTAAATATTATGCAAGGTTGAGATAGGGGTGGCTCAACAGATTTTATTACAAGCGCGCCAATATATTACATAGAGGCGGATATGGCACAAGGCAGGGTGGCATACTACTGACTCGTAATAAAAGACGGTGGAATATGTCACAGTGAAGTGGGTGGTGTGACTCCAATAATTTATAGTTCATCGAGTGTCGGAGTGAGACCCGATGAATTTATTTGGTGGTAGGCGGAAGCGATTATAAAACAGTGATCAACTCTAGGATCGCAAGGGACTGACTGGGACTCCTCTAAGCATCGGACTCGCTATCGAACTCTTCATCCATGAGATCTCCTTCGTCCACATCTGGCCAAATCAACAAGCCAGGTGAGTACTTTGAATGTACTCGCAAGACAGTTCGGACTTAAGATATAACAAATGCCAACACGAATGCATATGAGTATTCCAGCAAAAATGCAACCGGAACAAAATGTGAATGCGCTGAAGGTAAAGAATGGAAGTCGGGCGGTCACTACTAGGAAAAGGCCTACTAATGGCGCACCTACTTTGGCCATTAATGGCGCATTAGTGGTGCGCCATTAGTGCCACGCCATTAGTATATTTTACTAATGGCGCACCTCTGGTGGGCCATTAGTATCTGGTATACTAATGGCGCACCATAGATACGCCATTAGTGTACACATCACAGTGCGCCATTAGTATGCCTCCCAGGGGGCCATGTATACCCAGGTGCTTTGCATACTAATGGCGCACCACAATAGGATGCGCCATTAGTAACTTCGGCATAGTAATGGCGCACTGTCTAGTGATGCGCCATTAGTATCCTTTGGCATACTAATGGCGCACTGTGATGTGATGCGCCATTAGTATGAATATTAGGATGTTTTTTTAATTTTCTGTTTTTTGCACAGGTTACAAAATGTATAATTGGACAGAATATAGACAACACACATCAACAACAGATTCATCGAATACAATAGAAGATTAGTCTCTGAATACAATTCATCATATTAGTCTCCGAATACAATTCATCATATTAGTCTCCGAATTGAAAAGACCGAACAAAGATAGAACATTATATTACAAGTCTCGAGACCGCGAGTAGCGATTTTGTCTTCACATTACAAGTCGATATCGATTATCTAAACTACCATCACATAGAAGAGAGCTGCGGTCATCACGATGAGCATCATCATGATGAAACTCGTCTTCATCCGGTTCCTCCAACGCTCCCTCCCCTCTCCCGCTAGATAGCGGGCGTATCTAGATTCGGCCTCGGCCCTAGTGGTGTACCCTTTGTAACTGTTAGCGCTGAATCGGTGAACCTGTCTCCGACACTCCTCCCAGTCGTCGTAGACTTCGGGAACCTTACCCTTGTACACGACATATGAGGGCATCGCTATGCACTAGCCAAACAAAACGTTAGTACCAATTCACAGACAATACATAAGCAATATATAAGTATGCAATAGAACGATCGAAACAGAAAAGCAAGACATTAATAGCATCGATTACATCTAAATTGAACGACTCTTGAAACCAAAGAGACGTACTACAAGTTCATTAAAGTTTAATTACAACATGAGCCAATCGATGTTTTAGAACTAGACACAGCATCACTGCTCTCGACTCGACTCAAGGGACCGGAGCGTGGATGAAGCCGCCGTCTATCGTGGGAGTCATGAAATCACGGGCGTTGTCAGCCTGCATTTGTAGCGTTGTGTCGATGTCACTGTTGGACGATTGATTTCGGAGGAAGAACTGCCCCGAGGTACGAAGGACATCTTGATGGATGATTTCCGCAAACTCCATCTGCATGCGAAAGAATTCTTGTCTGATGTCCGCGTCCTAGATTGCCGACACGCTCGCGGCCCAATCTTTGAGTTTACTCGGTAGCAGAAGTTGATGATGGTCCCGTACGATCGCCCGCATGTGATGGATGGCGTAGTAGGCACCCTTCTGACCACCAGGCGGCTGCTTGACGCAGCAGAACATCATATTGTGGGAGAACACGTGTTTGCCGTACTTACGAATAGGCCTGGTGAAAGTTCCTCCAGATTTGGCGTAGCCGGGGAGAACATCATCAAGAACCTTCTTGACATTTGTGTAGTCTACGTTCGACTGACGGTCCGGGTCGAAATACGTGGCCATGGAATATTTGGGGCTTAGGAGGTTGAGCGTGCAATGTGTGTCACTGCAGAAAACACGGAATGTTAAAAGAAAAACGATCGAAATCTAAGAATTCATATGTTACGGGGCAGTAGAGGCGGAGGACTTACTCGGGAAAGTAAGGCACGAGGAAGTTATCCTTATCTCGGTTTGCCAGAATGACGCCTTCGAGGTAAGAACTCGCGACTTGCCGGTCCCCAGCGCTGCCCAAGATCTTGGCACGCATGTAGAAGGGGTCGACTATCACGATGTCCGGGGTTTTGTCACGAATGATCCGCATCTCCATACTCAGCGAAAATAGCCGAACAAAGGTGTAGTGCAGCGGATGAAGGTTCAACATAGCGTGGATGTCATCAAACCGCAGGACGATTGTACCCCCGATGGAGTTATCCACAAAGCCCTTGCCCTCTGGCACCTTGGCCGCGAAAACCGGGTATGCCACATCCTTCTCTCTGAGACGCTGCTTCTCCAATGAAAGAACACTGTCATGCAGACTCCGCATAGCACCGGTTGCAGCATCGAGCATATTTGTTGGTAGCATCGGCCTACCCGCCACATGCACCCTCCTCATTACATCCTCAGGTGAAGGTGGCCCGTCCTGAGCACGGATCGTACTCGGTGCCGGCTGGCTCGCACCCTTGTTAGTCTTTCTTTTGGGTGCCTTCTTCTTCTCCTGTAATGGGACCGAGTTCTGCTCACAGACCGCCTTCTTGAGTGTGTTGGGGCTGATAATATTTCGCACCTCGCCTATCTGAGGCTCGGTGAAGTCGGCAGCTGGAGGCGTCTCCTGAGAGCTGAACAGCAGACGACGCCTGTTGCAACTTGGCTTCTCCGCGATACCAGCTAGATCGCGCACGTCTTTTGTTGGGTTGGGTTCTTGGGAAGGAGGCCCCATGAAGTCGCCACCGTACCCATGATCGGCAAAGTACTGATCGACGTTGGCAAATGCATTGTCGTCGTCATCGTTCTGATCCTGTGCCATATGCATGTTTGGATCCAGTGGCATAGGGATGTCCGGCACCGTTGCGGCGGTCTTGCCATGGGGCCGACTTGGCGCCGGCACAACTGGCGGTGTTGTCTTTGGGGTGGTGTCCCCCGCCCCAAACGAATCTGGCTCTTCGGCCAAAGCAGGGGCCAGCTCAGGCAGGCGCTGCGGGTCATCACGTCATCATCGTCGGCCCCGACGGGTCGAATCGGAGGTAACACCTCGTCGCAGCCTGCCAGCACCCGAACCAGTTGAACCCTAAACAAGTTGGGTGGCATCTGGGTACCGTGGAACAAGGGGTTGCCCGGTTGAATGATTTTGCCCTTGGCGACATCGACCAACTCGTTGTTCACGAAGTGCAGGAGAGTGCACGGAACGTCGGCGGCACCCTGCGAAAACATGTAGGGCATCAGGGATGCCCAGTGAAAGGCAAGGAGATGAAGTCCTCGGCCGAGAGAGGCTTAATTAGTTACCGTGATGATGGCGTCGAGCTCGGCTAATGTCGAGGCACCGCCAACGGCGGGCGTGCAGTTGACGGAGGGGCCGCTTGCTGCAGAGGTGCCGGACGGCGTACACCCGGGTGCATTAAGCTCCCGTGCTGGCGTCAGAGACACCAATGCCGCCTCCGCCGGAGACACCAATGGCCCCGCCATCGCGTTCTGTGAGTTGCTGGCCGTGAAGCTAGGAATCGGGGGCGGCCCCTGTTGGCCGCCTGCAATCCACGCACTCAACCCCTCGATCAAGGTAGGCACAATGGCGGTGATCGTCGCTCCGAGCTGTTGTTGCACTTGCTCTTGGACAATCTCCGGAATCCGCGCCACCTGTGCCTTGAGTTCTTGAACCTCGCGCGCCTGGCTTTCCGAGCTGGTCTTTTTCTCCTTTCGCCCACCAGCGTTATAGAATGACGACCATTTTGTCGACAAGCCTTTGCCGGCCACACGACCAGCTAACGTCGGCTTACTGAGCTTATCCTTGTTCTTCATTACATTCAACGCCCTATTTAAAGTCGTGTCCCAAGGGTTGCTCTTAGTCGACCCCGCGCTACTGCTTTCAGTCGCCTGCGGAAGGAATGTGAACCATTTAGAAATTTGGCTTCATTAATTAGAATGCAACCATATGGAGCTAATTACGCGGGGGTGTATTCCTTACCAGAACAAGCTCAAGCGCCCTGGTCTTCGGATCCGTGGTAAGCTCCTTTGTTTTCGGGTCCTTCTTGTACCGGGGCCTGACAAAGCTCCTAGTCTGCTTGTCACCGTATTTATCAAAGAGAGGCGGTAGGCCTTGCTCGGCACGGTCCGCCTCCTCCTTGTCCCATATAGGCTCCGCCACTCTGTAACCACCGGGACCGAGTGTGTGTTCCCCTAAGTTCAGCTCCCGCATTTCTTTCCCCCACTGACTTGATTCGGAGTGTGCGGTGCTCGAGCAATTGATCTTGAAGTCGTTGTAGTCATCTTCGGTGATCGAAGGATTTTTCTCCTTGATCTTCTCATAACTCTCACCTTTCTCGATCATTCTCTTCACATTGCTTTTCCAAGTAGACAGGGCCTTGCTCATCTTCGTGAGGGCAGCATTGTTCACTTTATTCCCTTTGAGGCTAGTGTTTTAAAATTCAGCGGGGAACTTGTATCGTTCGTGCAGCTTCGTGAAGAGGAGGTTACGCAAATTCCCTTGGTCAGGATGCCTTAGGTTCTCGGTGTTGATCGAGACGGTGCTCCGGAGAATGCACCCGAGCTGAAGCGAGTACCCCTTGACTATTCGTTCGGGCGCCGTTGGATTCCCGTCGGAGTCCACTTCAATAACTTCCTCCTTGAGGGTGCGGAGCATGGTCGGGCGCCGGTCCTTCCGTTGCCTCTTCGGTTGGCTGCCATATGTGCGTGCGCCGCCATCATCAGTGGTGGCATCCTCGGCGGCACCATCAGTGGTGGCATCAGTGGGGTCATCCTCGGCGGTACCATCAGTGGTCTCAGGATCGGTGGGGAAGGCGGCGTCCTCATACAAGTGAGGTTGTTCCTCCATCTCCTGGGATAGCTCCCAAAATGCCTTGCCGCCCGAACCCCCGGCCTCATCGTTGTTGGCCATGTTTCTCTCTAAATAGGAACAAAGTTTGGCCAAAAAGTTGGTTATTGTCAAGGAACAAGATCATGGTCTCATCATTTAGGGTTTGTCGACACCGAGGCATCCTAAAAGCTAAGCTTTTATAATTGAGGGTTTTTCGACGCCGAGGCACCCTAAAAGCCTAAGCTTTCATCATTTCGGTTTTTATCGACACCGAGGCACCCTAAAAGCCAAGGTTTTATAATTTATGTTTTGTCGACACCGAGGCATCCTAAAAGCTAAGCTGGGAAGGAGAATTCCAAGTTGGGCCTAATCACTTGGCTCTATTGCCGCCTATGGTTTAATGCAGCTAGAATAAAGGGGCACTTGATCCTACTTAATTAACTACTAAGATACCCCGGCCAATGCATTAGTCACAAGTACCCCATATGTCCTATTTTTAGCAAAGTCATGCTAAAATTCACGGAAAATTTCAGCATGACCTTTGCTGAAAATAGGACATATGGAGTACCCGAATTTGCCGGAACGGAAGTTAATCGACATTCCAGCAAACTCAAGGGCCTCTCAGGGTACCTGAAAAATCATCACAACACGATGGTCGAAGAGAAAACCCAGCAAAAAGCTGCTCCAGGTTCACCAATTGACTGATACTCATGGATAAGCAAAGCAAACTACTACTACCAAAACAAGAACCAGACAAACTGATATATAATGTCAAGCATGTCTAATACCAGCAGCTAATTGTAGCTTTTGCTTTTAAGTGCCAAATTCTAGCTAGTACCAGTAGTTTTTCTCTTCTAGTAAAATTAACAGCTAGCAGCAATTATTTTCAAATATATATACAAGACAGTAGGTAAAAGGAATTTATATGTGCCCACTGGACATTTTTATATTAACCTAAGGAAAAATGAATAGTTAGGTTAATTACCCACTTTAATAACAACACATATATAAGAGAAACACCTGATGTATTATCTCAACAAAATGAGCCAGATTTGCATTCCCTTCAACAAACAAAAAATAAATGTATGCGTGGCCTTATTATTTATGAAATATAAGAGAGACAACAAAATATATAAGAGAGACAGACACTTGCTGTAATAAAATGAGCCAGATTTGCATTCCCTTCCAAAAATAAAGTTGTATGCGTGGACTTATTATTTATCAACCAAAAAAGACACGTGCATATATAGGGTAGCTGCTAGTGTATATACACTTAACTTAATTTGACAGCTCCATCAAGCATCAGATGTAACTCAACTCTAAAAGCAATTAACTACTAACTCTAACAACAATTAAGCTAAGCAACTAGCATGCCAGGCCAGGCACCACCTCCAGACTTTTAGAGAGGTATATCTCAAAATATATAAGAGAGACATACACTTGCTGTAATAAAATGCTCCACCCAATTGCTTCAAATGTCCCAACTGATGGAGAGGTATATCTCAACAGCATGGATGTTTGATTTCAGATTCAGATAGATAGATAGATACTCCTCTAGTCCTACTCTATGGGAGAATTACTATTTGCAGACCTGCTAGATAAACCTGTCAAAAACACCAAACAAAGACAGTGCTGTGCATCCTCTCCTATTTCACCGTATTTCAGGCCCTACATGCTTTTCTTATTTACTCAGGGAAGACCAACTAAGCATCGAGACCATTAGCAATTGAGCTTCACAAAGATAAACCACATATACCAAGTTTACCATTTTCTTGCTGCACAACATATTCTCTCTACCTGTTTTGGAAGAGGTATAAACTTGGACATTTTGATGCATTTGCTATGAGATTTTCCTTTGCCCGTTCAACATGATATAATTCATGGCAACTATATCATCTAACTTGGGCACTATCAGTAGAGAGTATACTGACTGAGATGTGGTGTGGCCTACGGGAGATTATAAAATGCTAGCAGTTAATTAATTAGCACTAAGATCAGATGCAGCAGCAACACAAGTTCAGATTCAGACTAAATTAACTGCTAATTTGACCTAGTTAACCTAGTTAATTAATTCGAGAGGGATTTGACCTAGTTAACCTAATTAATCCCTAGCAGTTAATTAATTTGACCTAGTTAACCTCCAGCAAGGAAGTTTGAACCTAATTTGACCTAAATTCGAGAGGGATTTGAACTAAACCTAGCAAAAGTTCTGAAATTTGTGTGCCTAACTGAATTAACTGAATTTTCAGTAACCGAATAAACTGAATTTTCAAAACTGACAAAAGTACTAGTGCACACTCCTGGTTCTCACTAAATTCTTGTTTCTAAAACTTGCCAAGTTTACAATCCATATAACTGTCTGCTGATTAAATAAGAAAATTCATATATGAAATCAGATGGGTTAGCACTACCATTGCACAAACTAATGATGGCAACCCATGGCGGCAGTAAACAAGACTCACTGACATAGTGCAGGCACTTCAAAGTAAGCAATCAACATGGATCATTTCAAGAACATGTCCTTCACTTAGCACAACACTAGGGCCATATTTGTTTCACTTTAGCCTTAGAGAGGAAAAAATCTTGCAGGTACCAAGTACTCCAATGCACATGGAGTACTAATTATTCATATTTTCTAGGCACTACTCCCACAATTTTTTGAACCTAATTTGACCTAAATTCGAGAGGGATTTGACCTAAACCTAGCAAAAGAGAGAAGAAGAGGGCATGGCCGGGAGGGAGGAGAGGAGGAAGAGAGGAGAAGAGAGGCAGAGGAAGGAGGGTTACCTGACCACGATGATGTGGTGGCCGGAGCGGAGACGACGGAGGGCGGAGAAGGCGAGCTTGGGGGAGGCGGGGAGTGGCCTTGGAGTGGAGACGAGGTCGAGGCAGCGGGGCAGCGGCGTCGGGGCGGCGTCGAGGCGGCATCAAGGCGGCGGGGGCGAGGGCGAGGGAGAGAGATGCAGCAGTGTCGTCGGGAGAGAGAGGGGAAGGGGATAGGGTTGGGCCGGCTGGGGAGGAGATATGGATGTTGGGGGCGGCACAATACTAATGGCGCACCACCCCTCGGTGCGCCATAAGTACAGCCATACTAATAGCGCACCTCACCCTGGTGCGCCATTAGTATTTTTTTTTGTTTTCTGCTTGAGCCAACAGGTTATCTTTCACCTGACCAGATCCAAATCAAGTTCCCTATACTAGCTCGACTGGTTAGCAGCCAGTTCTCACACCAGGAGGTCTTGGGTTCGATTCCCAGGCTCCACAATTTTTCTATGCATTTAAAATGTTGTTTGATACTTATTTGTGTTTAAATATGTTCAAACTTGTTTAAATCATAACAGTAATATTTTTTTATAAGACAGTAATAATTTTTTTAAAAATATCATCAAACAGTAATGCCGGTGGAGCGGGGGAGGGTGGGGGTGCGGGGGGTCGGCGGCGGC
>LR738711.1:71072927-71091444 GCA_902687465.1 Secale cereale
CAGTCGGACATCTAAGCGACATCACATAAAGGGCTTATAGCAAAAATAAATAGCAAGAATGCCACAGTCGGACGTCTAAGCGACATCTCCTAAAGGGCTTATAACGAAAATAAATAACAAGAATGCCACAGTCGGACATCTAAGCGACATCACATAAAAGGCTTATATCAAAAATAAATAACAAGAATGCCACAGTCGGACGTCTAAGCGACATCACATAAAGGGCTTATAACAAAAATAAATAACAAGAATGCCACAGTCGGACGTCTAAGCGACATCACAAAAAGGGCTTACAAATAACAGTATATAATGATGAAATAGTTCGGAAGGTAAAATCAATACAGGGATAGTGGTGAGTTCATTTACCAAATGAACTTGATGACAACGCTTTTTTGGTTACTCACAAGAATATACTAGAGACGGTCACCGGGTTGACATGAATATAGATCCTAGGCCATAAACATGGCTACTGAAGGAATTTAACTCTGCAGAGCTTGTACTAATAACTCATAGCCAACGTGTTCTACTAGCCACGTGGGCTAGCCCCGTCTATGGTGTTTTAGTAGAAACCCAACTAACCAGTACACACCCATTTAACATCCTGCCGTCCGGAATCACCCGCGATGACATTCACGGAAAACTTTAAGACGGGGAGGCTACAATCTCGAATAGCATGGGATCAAATTTATATATGCGCGCTCAAAGGGGTGCCCCCCTCTCGGTCCCAACCGGAAACACCCATGCCCCCTGACCAGATGACGGGCTTTAATCCAGGGCCATGGAACCCTCATCCTGGCCCCTCTACTTGGTGTGTACTCGGGAAGTGGTTTACAACTGACTAGACCGTAATCCCAACGGACGGCCTATGATAGTACTGAAAAGGAGACTAACGGAATCACGACATGATCTCCATTGATACTGAGTTGACTAACTACTGGCATGCTCCAACAATACCAGCATTCCACCCCATCGTATCACCATATGATCGAGGTGGTTCAACATTCCCCTTCGGGACTCACCCGAAGCTTACTTGCATGGAATATGCCATACACATATGCCCACATGATCATGCTTATGAACGAGCTACTCGAGCAAACATGTAACACACTCATCATATCAAGAGTTCAAACATGCTTGCCTGGTTCTGAAAAGTCGGAGCCTAACTCGGCGTGATTCGCATCTCCATCACGGCCTCCGGTATATATGTATTCAAACAAAAATATATACTAACATAAATACCGCGCGTGCAAATAAAGTTGCTCAAAATATTTCCACATAAATATGACAAAAAACTAGACTGAAAACCAAGGTGGACAGAAAAAGAATCAACTAAAAATCACTTTTAGTTTAAAAGATATTAAGGTTTCTGTCCAGGGACCCATCTATAATGAAACAGAAAAGATCCAGGGGCTAGAACAGAAAACAACAAAGTGAACCGGTACACGGTACGTCACTCGCAGAGGGAAAACGCACTTTGCTTAAATACGCCAACAGAAAACGGTTCGAGGGGGAGATGTGAGAGACTAACAGAGGGACCCCACCTGTCAGGTTTGAAAAAAAGGAAACAGAGCCGCGCCGGCGCCAGTGCTGCGGTGATCGCCGGCGTCGATCCACGGCGAGATAGGGGGGGGGAGTGGTACCTACGGCTTCACGGTGGTCTTCCGCGTCGAACGGTGGTGGAGTTGGGTGCCGGCGAGTCCCACGTCGACGGCGAGCTTATCTCCGGCGGACGGCGGCTCGGGTGTTCGTGGACCTCGTCGGGGAAGGTTTCTGGAGAGAAATTGGGTTGGGAGTTAGGACTAGGTGGATGCCAGGGTACTACGTTCAACTTCACGGCGGCGGAGGAGCCCTCACCGGAGTGAACGGAGCTGGAGCCCGAGGCGGAGGTAGCTGGCCGGAGCCGGGGAAGAAAAGCCTCTCGGGGCTCTTCCAGAGGTTGTGGGCGCGGTCTAGGGAAGTAGTGGAGGCGTGTGTGCTCGAGCACGAGCTCGGGGGTGCCTTTTATAGGCGGCTCGAGGTGGCTGCCGCGAACGGATAAGTCCGGCGAGCCAATTAAGGCGCTGCAGTGGTCGGACGGCGGGGCTAGGGGCTTGAGCATCATCTATGATCTGTAGGAGCTCCATTCCCGCGCTTAACTTAGCAGTTAGGTGGAGTTACGGCCTGCCCTCGACGGAACGGCCGCGCGGCTTGTCGGCGGCAGAAACGGCGCTCTGCGCGTGCCAGGCCACGGCGACGGTATGCCAGGCGTGCGTTGGCTGTGGGGAGGGACACGCGGAGCACTGGGATGGTCTGGGCGGCGCGAAACGGCGTGGAGCTGCGGCGTTGCTTCTGTCAGCCGCCACGGGCGGCGCTGTGGCCGTGGCAGCCGCCGGCGCGGTCGGGCCAGGGCGCCACTAACGCCTAGAAACGGCCAAGCGACCGTGCGGCGCATGGATAAGGAGAAGCTGCAGTGCAGCGTCGAGCCAAGGGAGCACATACGAGCTTTGTCACTGCGCTGAAGGATTCTGACGAAACTGACGGAACTGACGAAGTGTAGGCAGTTTCAGTTACAGTTCTGAATTTGATAGAACATTGTAGGCTAGGTGTTTGATGAATTGATTCTGGTATTTGTGCAGTGTCTCTGGAGCTGATTTTTGGTGGAGTGGCCTCTTGATGTATCTAGAGGCTGCATGATTTTTCACAGAATTTTTGGAAGAAGATAAATATGAATTTCACCAAATTTTGCAAATCTGGTCCAAACTTGCAGCAGGTGAAATTTGAAAATTTTGAACTATGGACCAGTGAATCAAGATGGATCTAGGTTGTGGGTACTAAGGACTATTTAGGAGAGTTGGTTTGGAGTCAAATAACTAGATGAAAATGTGGCTCCTTTGCAAATCATCAAGGTCCACTATAAAAGCAGAATTTGTTTTGGAGTGAAATAAATAGAAGAAAAGTCCCAATAAGGTTCAAACTTACTGGAATTGATGAAAGACTTGCCCTTAGGTGTGGAGAGGGTCTTGGAGAGAAATATTTCTGTTGGGATCATGGCAAGATGAAGGTTTGAGGGGAGATAAGTCCAAGGTTAAACTTGAGAGATTCAAAACAAGAAGGGGAGAATTCAAACAACCACCTTGGAAACTCAACTTGTGCTTGAGCCAAACACAAGGGAAAAACTTCAAGACCAAAAACCAAGATTGAGAAGACTCACCAACTTAGGCCAGAATGGATTTTAGAAGGGTTTTAAGAGAAGCTCAAACAACTCTCTTCCAAAAAGGGCAGAAGTTTGAAAGAAAAACCAACTCAAAAATTTGGGGTGTTACACTGGGCGCCCCCCTCCTGCATCTCCTGCTTCGTCGATGGAGATCAGTGACATCTCCAGCATCAGCCTGCTTGTTCTTTCGCCTTCATCACCCCGCTCCCCGACCGCCGAACTCGCCCAGATCCTGACTCCTCTAAGTCTGCCGCCCTCGCCTCCCCTTGGACTAATACCCTCGGCTCCCACAAGCGGCGATGGTGGGGGCCTGCTTGACGCGTCTCCGCCCGCTCCTCCACCCGCGGAGGACCCGGCCGGGGGCACCCTGGTCCCCCCGCCCTTGCCTCCTCCGCTGGTGGCACCTGACGACACACTCGCTTCCCCTGGTCCACTGGCCGTGGGGGTGTCTGACGATGTGACCACTCCTGTCGCTGCGCATCCCCCACGAACGGTGACGTACGTCCAGCGGCCCCGCTGCACTTAGACGCCGGTGATTGCCTCCCGCCGTAGTGCCCGCCTCGATGCAGCCCGTCCGACGGACTTCCCGGCCCCGTCCGTCCCCGAGCGTGCTGAGCTTCGGGCGGCAGCCAGGAACCTCGAGCCAGGTGCGGATTCCATTCCCCCTAGTTCTTCAGGCTGTTCCTTTTCTGCATTAGAAGTCGATCCCCTTGGCCACCTCGCCCGGGTGGCCACGGACTCGGCCATCATCTTCAGGGGAAAGTTGGTCCCCCCTTAGAGCAGATCGCCGCCATTCGGGCCTACGAGATTTTGGATGGCAAACTGGCAGAATCTCGGGCGCGACTCCACCGCCAACTCGCAGAACTAGCCGCCACCACTTCCACGATGGCGGGTCCGGCGGTGCCTGCTGAGCTGGTCCGTGGGCACACTCGCTCTCGCACTACGGCGCTCTGGGCGCAGAGCGCTTCTCGTGTCTTGGGGTCAAGCAGCTCCCCGATGGCAGCTTAAATGCGAGTCCTCTTCTGGAACATCCGCGGCTTCGGCTATGACGGCCGCCGCCGCCAACTCATCGAGTACATGCGTGACGAGCACATTGACATCATTGCCATCCAAGAAACCATGCGCATGGAGTTCTCCCTTCCTCAGCTCGATAGTCTTAGACCTCACCTATTCATCTGGCATTGGCTCCCTTCTAGTGGGACCACGGGGCATTCAGGTGACATCCTTTTAGGTGTAAAGGATGCCACCTTTGAGGTGGGCAGGATGGACCGGGGCGAATTCTTCGTTAGTATGGAGATCTTTGATCGGGCACTCAACTTCAAATGGGAGGTCGTGATCGTTTATGGACCGGTGGACCACCACCACTCCCCGACCTTCCTCGTTGAGCTGCAACAAAAGATCTCCGCTTCCCCCCTCCCTGTCATCGTGGGAGGCGACTTTAACCTTATCCACTCCCCGGATGAGAAGAACAATGAACGGATCAACCTTCCCCAGATGCAGATGTTCAACGATTGCATCCCTGAGCTCGGCCTCCGCGAGCTTGAGTGGACCTGTGGTAGGTTCAACTAGACTAACCGTCAGGCAGACCCGACGTGATCCGTCCTGGATCGCGTCCTAGTTTCTCCGAAATATGAGCTTAGGTGCCCTCTAGCTTCGCTTCGGGCGATCACCCGGATCGGCTCTGAACACATGCCCCACCTGTCCACTGCCGAGGACTGCCCACCGGCACCGCCGTGATTTCGGTTTGAGATCTTCTGGCTCAACCAGGTAGGCTTCCTCGAGGCGGTTGCGGCTAAGTGGATCACCGCGCGTTCATCTCCTCATCACTCCTTGTCCGCCGTTGACTCGTGGCAGTTTTGTGCCAAGCTCGCCCGCAAATTTATGAAGGGATGGGGCGCGAACCTTGGGCGAGACCTCCACGAACATAAACAAGCCCTCCTGACGGCCATCCAAGCCCTGGATGCCCGCGCTGATACTTCCGGGATCTCCCCCGACGAGTGGATGTTGAGATAAGATCTCGAGGATCAACTCTCGACCATCTACACGGACAAGGAGGCATACGGGAGGCTCCGGGGTACCCAAAGATGGGTGCTCCGTGGAGACGCTAATACGGCGTACTTCCAGGCGATAGCAAATGGGCGACGTAGGCAGAACTCCATCCATTTCTTGTGGGATGGAGTTTCCCAACTTGTCTGCCCCTCGGACATCTGTGTCCATGTAGACGGCTTTTATAAAGCCCTATTTCCCCCACCCCTCGGGGTGGACTGCACTAGCCCTCGATACTTGGTCGGATCGCCAGTTAGTGTCCGCCGAGGCTAATGCCGCGTTGGTGGCGCCTTTTTCGGAGGACGAGGTCCTCGCGGCCATAAAGGGTATGAACCCCTCCTCGGCTCCAGGGCCGGATGGATTGCCAGTGATGTTTTTCAAGACATTCTGGCAAACCATCAAGCCAGAGATCATGGCTCTCTTCGACGAATTCTTCTTGGCGACCATGGACCTTGGGTGCCTGAACTATGGGGTCACCACCCTCATCCCCAAAGTTCCGGGTGCTGCGGATATTCGCCAATTCCGGCCTATCACAGTGATCAATGTGATATTCCGGATTCTGGCCAAAGGGTACGCCAATAGGGTGACCCTTTTAGCTAACACCGTCACTCACCCAAACCAATCCGCGTTCATTCAAGGGCGGTTTATTTGGATGGGGTTTTAGTCTTCCACGAAGTCCTTCACGAGCTCCGGGCCAAACACCAACGGGCAGTCTTCCTGAAGCTTGACTTCCACAAGGCCTATGATACAGTTCACTGGCCCTTCCTTCGGGATGTCCTGCTCCATAAGGGTGTCGATGACCAATGGGTGACCAGAGTAATGCAACTCGTCTCCTGCGGTCGGACCGCGGTTAACATTAATGGTGAGATCGGGTCCTACTTCCCCACTCTCTGTGAGGTTCGCCAGGGTGACTCGTTCTCCCTGTTTTTGTTAACATGGTGGTCGATGCCCTTGCTGTTATCCTGGATAAGGCCAAAGCTGCGGGCCATAACCATGGCTTAGTCCCTCACCCAGTAAGAGGGGGAGGGGTCTCCCTTCTTCAATATGTTGATGACACCATAATAATGGTGGAGGGTTCCGCTTCCGACATTGTCAACCTGAAGTTTCTCCTCCTGTGCTTCCAACAGATGTATGGGCTCACTATCAACTTCTATAAGAGCGAAGTGATGATCCTCGGCTATCCCCCTGAGGAGACCCAGGCCATCGCTGATCGGTTAAATTGTCGACTGGGTACCTTCCCCATGGCCTATTTGGGGATACCCATTAGACTCGCGACTCAGCGTGGCTGGCCTTCGCCCGACGGTGACCCGTATGCAGCACCGGGTGGAGCCATGGAAGGGGAAGTAGCTTTCGAAGGCTGCCAGGGTAATCCTAATCAACACCTCACTTGCTAGTCTCCTATGGTTTCTCATGAGCTTCTACAGCCTTCATGAGACGGTCCATCATGAGATTGCCAAATACCAGTCCAGGTTTCTCTACGCAGAAGAGGGCGACAAGCAGAAGTACCTTATGGTGAGCTGGCCCGACATTTGCAAACCCAAAGACCAGGGGGTCTGGGGATCTCGTCTTCTCGGTGCATGAACATCGCTCTCCTGACCCAATGGCTCTGGCGAATCGCCAATGGGGAGGGAGGCCTCTGGCTTACCATCATCACGAATAAATACCTTCGGGGCCAACTGACACGTCTCCAACGTATCTATAATTTTTGATTGTTCCATGCTATTATATTATCCTTCTAGGATGTTTTATGGCCTTTTATATACACTTTTATATGATTTTTGGTACTAACCTATTAACCCAAAGCAAAGTGACAGTTTCTGTTTTTCTCCTGTTTTAGGGTTTCGCAGAAAAGGAATATCAAACGGAGCCCAGTTGACCTGAAATTTAACGGAGGAAGTTTTTGAACCTAAAGAAGCCCAGGAAGTGCCGGAGGGGGACGAGAGGACCCACGGGCTGCCCACGAGGGTTGGGGGCGCGCTCCCCCTACTCGGCGCGCCCCCTGCCTCGTGGACAACCCGTAAACCCCCTTTGCTTGGCCCCGACTCCAACACCTCCTATATATACTGAAACCTCCGGAAAATAACCTAGATCGCGAGTTCCACCGCCGAAAGCCTCTGGTGCCACCAAAAACCAAGCTAGACCCTGTTTCGGCACCCTGCCGGAGGGGGAATCCCTCTCCGGTGGCTATCTTCATCATCCCGATGCTCTCCATGACGAGGAGGGAGTAGTCCATCCTCGGGGCTGAGGGTAGGGCTGGAATTTGAGTCAAGTCGAGCCAACTCGGCTCGACTCGCTAGATCTCGTTACGTTAACGAGCTAGCTCGACTCGACTCATTACTATAACGAGCTCAAACCCAACATTGGCTCGACTTGTTTAACTCGCGAGCTTGCTCGTTTAGCTTGTTAAGCTTGTTAAAGATATGAACATAAAACCTTAAATATGATAAAAATGATTATGTATATATTAAACATATACATCACAAAAAAAATTGTAATTTCCTTGTAACGCATGAGTATTTTGGGTGGCTGGGCCTTCAATGGTTGGGCCATGTGTTGTGCGCCTGGGATGCGGGGTGCTGAGTGACTGATTTTTTTGCATTGGGAGTGGCTGAATTTTTGTACCGAGCCTAACGAGTTACACGAGTACTCGTGAGATTGACTCGTTTAACTCGCTGTGTAAACGATCTTAAACTAAAGCTTGGCTCGACTCGTTAATCTTCGAGTTCGAGTCAATTCGAGCCGAGTCACGAGTTACTTGTTTAGCTCGCAAGCTTCGAGCTTTTTTTCCAGCCCTAGCTGAGGGTATGTATCAGTAGCTATGTGTTTGATCTCTCTCTCTCTCTCTCTATCGTGTTCTTGAGATGGCACGATCTTGATGTATCGCGAGCTTTGCTATTCTAGTTGGATCTTATAATGCTTCTCCCCCTCTACTCTCTTGTAATGGATTGAGTTTTCCCTTTGAAGTTATCTTATCGGATTGAGTCTTTAAGGATTTGAGAACACTTGATGTATGTCTTGCACGTGTTTATCTGTGGTGACAATGGCATATCATGTGATCTACTTGATGTATGTTTTGGTGATCAACTTGCGGGTTCGGTGACCTTGGGAATCTATGCATAGGGGTTGGCACACGTTTTTGTCTTGACTTTCTGGTAGAAACTTTGGGGCACTCTTTGAAGTTCTATGTGTTGGTTGAATAGATGTTTTTGATAATGTGTGATGCATATCGTATAATCATGCCCATGAATACTTGAGGTGAAAATGGAGTATCTAGGTGACATTAGGCTTTTGGTTGATTTGTGTCTTAAGGTGTTATTCTAGTACGAACTCTATGATAAATTGAACGTTACTACGGACTCTTGAATAGATCGACCAGAAAGAATAACTTTGAGGTGGTTTCGTACCCTACCATAATCTCTTAGTTTGTTCTCCGCTATTAGTGACTTTGGAGTGACTCTTTGTTGCATGTTGAGGGCTAGTAATATGATCCAATTATGTTATACTTGTTGAGAGAACTTGCACTAGTGAAAGTATGAACCCTAGGACTTGTTTCCTATCATGGCAACACCGTTTATGCTCACTTTTACCACTTTCTACCTTGCTCTTTTTATATTTTCTTATCACAAAAACCTATATATACCGTCAATATTGCAGTTGTATTACCATCTCTTCGCCGAACTAGTGCACCTATACAATTTCCCATTATATTGGGTGTGTTGGGGACACAAGAGACTCTATGTTATTTGGTTGCAGGGTTGTTTGAGAGAGACCATCTTCATCCTACGCCTCCCACGGATTGATAAACCTTAGGTCATCCACTTGAGGGAAATTTGCTAATGTCCTACAAACCTCTGCACTTGGAGGCCCAACAACGTCTACAAGAAGAAGGTTGTGTAGTAGACATCAAGCTCTTTTCTGGCGCCGTTGCTGGGGAGGTTAGTGCTTGAAGGTATATCTTTAGATCTTGCAATCGAATCTTTTAGTTTCTTGTTTTATCACTAGTTTAGTTTATAAAAGAAAACTAAAAAAATGGAATTAAGGTTACCTCATATGCTTCATCTTTTTAATATCTTTCGTGAAAATGATGGGAAGAAAAATTGTGCTCAAGTACTAGAAGAAGAATTACATTGAATGCTTGGCACTAAAAACTTGAATGATGAGCATGATCGCAATGTTGTTAGTGTGAATCCTTTGAATATCCATGGTATTAATGATGATTGCACTAGTCATGAAGAAAATATCTCTTATAAGCATGTTGATTTTTGTGGAGTGCATAGAGTTTGCAAGTACGTACCAAATAGGGAAGATAGATTTTGCAAGAGGCATAAGTATTTAGAAACTAAATGGTTGCTCCAGAGGCTAGATGATTGTGCTGAAAATTTAAAATTTCTTAGCTTACTTGTGAACTTTGCAATGAACATGGTCATTTCATTACCCAATGCGAATTGTTTCATGATCGAATCGTGTCCAAAAATTGTGACGACTTGATTTCGCTTGCACATCATAATGAACTTATCTTGCTTTTGGGTTATGAAGAAATCAAATGTAGAACTAAGCATCCTCCAGGATTTGCCCTTGATAAACTTCTTGATTTTGATATAGAGGAAATTTATATGTATTGTGCGGTGAATTGCATTGAAAATCCTTATATTGCCAATTACCTTAAGTCAAGAAAATGAATAGGAGATGAATAGAATACTAATGAAAGGGAAGAGATTTCCCAATATCCTCCTATTATTTCTTATGATGAATCAGGTAACGAAGATGAGCCTCCTATTCTACCAATCTCATTAATAAGGAGCTCCAAAAAGAAGATTAAACCCATACCTAATGTGAAGAAGAAAAAGAAAAGACGGAGAAGCAAAGATAAAAAGATATCCCTCCCAAATGATTTTTCTCCTATTACTCATTGTGATGATGATAATTGCTATACTATCGGTGCTATCCATACTATTAATGATGAGAGTGATTATGCTTATGATATGGAAAGGCCCAAGCTTGGGGATGCTATGTTTTATGAGGATGACATGTTTGAGAATATATTTGCTGCCATTAATGTTTGTCCCAAGCTTGGGATGCTACGTTTGATGAAGATGATATTTTTAGCCTCCCAAGTTTTGATATGCAAATTTATTATGATGATAGCATGTCTCCTATTTATGATGATTATTGTGATGACACTTATGCTATAAAAAGTGGTGATGATTATATTTATAAAACTTGTCATGATTATGATTACCCTTTTTCTGAACATTACTCTTTTAATGTGGAAACAATCTATAGTATTCAAGTCTCTTATGATACTCCCACTATTATTCATGAGAAGAAATTCGCTTATGTGGAGAGTAATAAAATTTATATGCTTTGGGATCATGAAAAGAATGCTTTATGTGATAGTTATATGGTTGAATTCCTTCATGATGCTACTGAAAATTATTATGAGAGAGGATCATATGCTTGTAGGAATTGCAATAATATCAAGTTTCCTCTCTACGTGCTTAAAATTTTGAAGCTATGCTTGCTTTGCCTTCCTACGCTAGTTGATTATCGTTCCCATAACTTGTTTGCTTACAAAATCCCTATGCATAGGAAGTGGGTTAGACTTAAATGTGCTAGTCATATTCTTCATGATGCTCTCTTTAGGTTTCAATTCTTATCTTTTATGCGAGCATCATTGAAATCATTGTGCCTAGCTAGGGGCGTTAAACGATAGCGCTTGTTGGGAAGCAACCCAACTTTATTTTATTTTATTTGTTTTTTCTTCAGTTTAGTAATAAATATTGCATCTAGCTTCTGCTTAGATGTGGCTTTGTATTTTAATTAGTGTTTGTGCCAAGTAGAACCTTTGGGAAGACTTGTGTGAAGTTTATATGATCATGCTGTGAAAAACAGAATCGTTAGCGCTCGCTAGAATGGTCACCAGATTTTACTGGAGTGTGATATTTAGTTCATTCTTTTTAAAGATGATTAATAGACAAATTCCTCACGTTTACCAATTTAGTTTGAATTTTTTGGAGTTACAGAAGTATGCGAAACCTGCAGATTACTACAGACTGTTCTGTTTTTGACAGATTCTGTTTTTCGTGTGTTGTTTGCTTATTTTGATGCATCTATGAGTAGTATTGGAGGATATGAATCATAGAGAAGTTGGAATACAGTAGGTCTAACACCAATATAAACAAAGAATGAGTGCATTACAGTACCTTTGAATAGTGGTTTGTTTTCTTATACTAACGGAGCTCACGAGATTTTTGTCTAAGTTTTGTGTTGTGAAGTTTTCAAGTTTTGAGTATTGCTTTGATGGACTATGGAACAAAGAGTGGCAAGAGCCTAAGCTTGGGGATGCCCAAGGCACCCCAAGGTAAAATTCAAGGATAACCAAAAGCCTGAGCTTGGGGATGCCCCGGGAAGGCATCCCCTCTTTCGTCTTCATCTATCGGTAACTATACTCGGAGCCATATTTTTATTCACCACATGATATGTGTTTTACATGGAGCGTCATGTATAATTTCTGTCTTTGCTTGTTAGTTTGCCACAATTATCATTGATGGACACACCTTTTTGAGAGAGCTAAATATGGCCTAGGAATTGTTTGAACACTCTATGTGCTTCACTTATATCTTTTGAGTGGAATAGTTTTTGCTCTAGTGCTTCACTTAATTATATCTTTTAGAGCACGGTGGTAATTTTATTTTTAAGAAATTGTAGATCTCTCATGCTTCACTTATACCTTTTAGAGAGTCTATTAAAATAGCATGGTAATGTGCTTTGGCTATAAAACCAGCCTTCACATGATAGACATCCAAGATCAATGTAGTAAAAACTTTCATACTAAGTGCATTGAATATGATGAGAAGTTGGATGCTTGATAATTGTTTTGAGATATGAGGATAGTGATACTAGAGTCATGCTAGTGGAGTTATTATGAAATTGAGAAATACTTGTGTTAAGGTTAGTGATTCACGTAGCATGCACGTATGGTGAACCGCTATGTAACGAAGTTAAAGAATGAGGTATTTGTAGAGTGTCATCCTTTGTGTGGAGGTCGGGGGCACGCGGTGGTTAACTCCTACCAACCTCCCCCCTAGGAGCATGCGTTGATTGCTTTGTTTTGATGACTCGTAAATTTTTGCAATAAGTATATGAGTTCTTATGACTAATGTTGGGTCCATGGATTATACGCACTCTCACCCTTCCACCATTGCTAGCCTCTCTTGTACCGCGCAACTTTCGCCGGTACCATACACCCACTATATACCTTCCTCAAAATAGCCACCATACGTACCTATCATGGAATTTCCATAGCCATTCCGAGATATATTGCCATGCAACTTTCCACCGTTTCGTTCATAAGACACACTTCACATTTTCATATTGCCATGCATGATCATGTAGTTGACATCGTATTTGTGGCAAAGCCACCATGCAAAAAATTTCATACATGTCACTTTTGATTCATTGCATATCCCGGTACACCGTCGGAGGCATTCATATAGAGTCATAATTTGTTGTAGTATCGAGTTGTAAATCAATAAAAGTGTGATGATCATCATTATTAGAGCATTGTCCCATGTGAGGAAAGGCCAATAAGAAAAAGAGATGGCCCAAAAAAATTTTAGGGAGGGGCTAAAAAAAAGAAGAGAAAGCCCCTCCAAAAAAATGAGAGAAAAGAGAGAAGGGACAATTGCTACTATCCTTTTCCACACTTGTGTTTCAAAGTAGCACCATGTTCTTCGTTGTAGAGAGCCTCATGTTTAGTCGCTTTCATATACTAGTGGGAATTTTCATTATAGAACTTGGTTTGTATATTCCAACGATGGGCTTCCTCAAATGCCCTAGGTCTTCGTGAGCAAGCAAGTTGGATGCACACCCACTAGTTTCTTTTGTTGAGCTTTCATTCATATTTAGCTCTAGTGCATCCGCTGCATGGAAATCCCTACTCACTCACATTGATATCTATTGATGGGCATCTCCATAGCCCGTTGATACGCCTAATCAATTTGAGACTATCTCCCTCATTTTTGTCTTCTCCACAACCACCTCTCTATTCCACCCATAGTGCTATGTCCATGGCTCACGCTCATGTATTGCGTGAAAGTTTAAAGGTTTGAAAGAATAGAGTATGAAAACAAGTGCTTGGCTGAAACCGGGGTTGTGCATGATATGAATATTTTGTGTGATGACGAGGGAGCATAGCCACACTATATGATTTTGTAGGGATAACTTTCTTTAGCCATAGTATTTTGAGAAGACATGATTGCTTTGTTAGTATGCTTGAAGTATTATTATTTCTTATGTCAATATAGACTTTTGTCTTGAATCTTTCAAATCTGAACATTCATGCCACAGTAAAGAGAATTACATTGAAAATTATGTTGGTTAGCATTCCACATCAAAAATTCTGTTTTTATCATTTACCTACTCGAGGACGAGCAGGAATTAAGCTTGGGGATGCTTGATACGTCTCCAACGTATCTATAATTTTTGATTGTTCCATGCTATTATATTATCCTTCTAGGGTGTTTTATGGACTTTTATATACACTTTTATATGATTTTTGGGACTAACCTATTAACCTAGAGCCCAGTGCCAGTTTCTGTTTTTCTCCTGTGTTAGGGTTTCGTAGAAAAGGAATATCAAACGGAGCCCTATTGACCTGAAATTTAACGGAGGAAGTTTTTGGACCTAAAGAAGCCCAGGAAGTGCCGGAGGGGGACGAGAGGACCCACGGGCTGACCACGAGGGTGGGGGCGCGCCCCCTGCCTCGTGGATAGCCCGTAAACCCCCTTTGCTTGGCCCCTACTCCAACACCTCCTATATATACTGAAACCTCCGGAAAATAACCTAGATCGGGAGTTCAGCCGCCGAAAGCCTCTGGTGCCACCAAAAAACAATATAGACCCTGTTCCGGCACCTTTCCGGAGGGGGAATCCCTCTCCGCTGGCTATCTTCATCATCCCGGCGCTCTCCATGATGAGGAGGGAGTAGTCCACCCTCGGGGCTGAGGGTATGTATCAGTAGCTATGTGTTTGATCTCTCTCTCTCTCTCTCTCTCTCTCTCGTGTTCTTGAGATGGCACGATCTTGATGTATCGCGAGCTTTGCTATTATAGTTGGATCTTATAATGCTTCTCCCCCTCTACTCTCTTGTAATGGATTGAGTTTTCCCTTTGAAATTATCTTATCGGATTGAGTCTTTAAGGATTTGAGAACACTTGATGTATGTCTTGCACGTGTTTATCTGTGTTGACAATGGGATATCATGTGATCTACTGGATGTATGTTTTGGTGATCAACTTGCGGGTTCGGTGACCTTGGGAATCTATGCATAGGGGTTGGCACACGTTTTCGTCTTGACTTTCCGGTAGAAACTTTGGGGCACTCTTTGAAGTTCTATGTGTTGGTTGAATAGATGTTTCTGAGAATGTGTGATGCATATCGTATAATCATGCCCATGGATACTTTAGGTGACAATGGAGTATCTAGGTGAAATTAGGGTTTTGGTTGATTTGTGTCTTAAGGTGTTATTCTAGTACAAACTCTATGATAGATTGAACGTTACTACGGACTCTTGAATAGATCGATCAGAAAGAATAACTTTGAGGTGGTTTCGTACCCTACCATAATCTCTTCGTTTGTTCTCCGCTATTAGTGACTTTGGAGTGACTCTTTGTTGCATGTTGAGGGCTAGTAATATGATCCAATTATGTTATCCTTGTTGAGAGAACTTGCACTAGTGAAAGTATGAACCCTAGGCCTTGTTTCCTATCATTGCAACACCGTTTATGCTCACTTTTACCACTTGCTACCTTGCTGTTTTTATATTTTCTTATCACAAAAACCTATATCTACCGTCAATATTGCACTTGTATTACCATCTCTTCGCCGAACTAGTGCACCTATACAATTTACCATTGTATTGGGTGTGTTGGGGACACAAAAGACTCTTTGTTATTTGGTTGCAGGGTTGTTTGAGAGAGACCATCTTCATCCTACGCCTCCCACGGATTGATAAACCTTAGGTCATTCACTTGAGGGAAATTTGCTAATGTCCTTCAAACCTCTGCACTTGGAGGCCCAACAACGTCTACAAGAAGAAGGTTGTGTAGTAGACATCACCAACCCCTTGCTTTTGGCCAGCGTTCTGGTGGCTCCCACTTCTGGCAGGCTGTGATCCGGCTACTTCCCGTGCTACGCATTGGCACATCCATCTCAGTTGGCTCCGGGACCTCGACCCTGTTCTGGTTCGATTGTTGGCTAGGGGACTCCCCCTGGCCGCTCGCTTCCCGGAACTATTCGCCACAGCGGTTGACCCTCGGGTCTCTGTCAAGACGTCCCTTATTGACTTAGGGCATCTCGCCTTCCGGCGTACCTTCGCCCCCCTTGAGGTGGCCACTTGGGACACCCTCCTCTAGGACATCGCTCTTCTTCCGATGGACGTCGAGGATGCCCCTGACTCCATCTCTTGGTGTTTGGAGCCCTCTGGCCTCTTCACCACTAAATCCCTATACGCGGCCATCGCTCCCTTGTCGGCTCCTGCGCCCTTTAGTCTGATCTGGGACATTCGCCTCCCTCTGAAGATCCGGATTTTCCTGTGGCAGTGGATCCGGGGATGCCTTCCCTCTGGGGTAGAGGTCCTCAAGCGGAATGGACCAGGAGATGGGATTTTTCCCCTGTGTAGCTAGGTCGAGGATGCTAACCACATCTCCTTCTCTTGCACCACAGCCCAATTCCTATGGTCCTGCTTCCGCGAGACGGTTGGTGGACAGTGGTGCAACACCAACTTCCCCGACTTGCTTGCTGAGATCCATGCCTCCCCCCTCGCTACCGCCACATTTGGTGGCTGTGCGTCGGGGTTCTTGCCTGGACGCTTTGGACCATCCGCAACAAGCTTGTTATTCAGAAAGTGCCTTTTCGACATGCGACTTACGCAATCTTAAAAATGTGTTCTTTCTTGCAGCTCTGGCGGCCACTTATCCGCCCCAGGGCCGGGACGCCATCAACACCCTCCTCACCGACCTTCGCTCGATGGCTGTACGCATGGCGCCCCCGTCGCCGCCCCCTCCTCCGGAACCCGATTAGAGTTCGGGTTGCTGGGAATGAGTGTGTTGTTTTTGTTTATAGGGCTTGTTAAGCTACGCCCTCAGCATTAAACCATATGTTTACTTGTCTTTGTCTGAGACTTGTGTGTGTGCGTGTGTGTGAACCTTGTTGGATGTTGGCATGGGCGGTTTGCTTTATAATATAAAGCAGGGCGAAAGCCTTTTTCGGTAGGCTATATATGAAAATATCTTCAAGAGTGCGTTATCAGTTCATAGTTTTGTGCAATCCCCTCTGAGTGAGCTGTGAGCCATACAGACTACATCTCCCACACCAGCGCATGTTTCATCTTCGAGCAGGCCGACACACCGGATTCCGCCACCAGCAGGGCTAGCGAAGAAAATGTTGATGCCGCCGTGGGGAGAGGAGGCTCGTATGGAGCTGTGGCCGCCACCTCAAGGGAGAAAGATGATACATTCCTTGGTGCATCAACAATGGCGTTTTAAACTATTTCTTATCCAACAACGCTCGAATCTTTAGCTGTCAGAGAGGCTCTATCTTTAGTAGACGACTTGTATGAGCGTAGTATTCATGTGGCTTCAGACTGCAAAATGGTGGCGGAGGACATTCATAAGAAGAATCGGCCGATCTACGGGGTGATCATACATCGGAAATCTTTATTTACCACGTGTAATATTAGTCATGAATTTAAGAACTCGAACATCGAGGCTCACAACTCACGAAGCATGCATTATCCCTAGGGGATGACCGCCATGTTTGGTAAGGTCAGCCCACTGGACTTGGTTTCGTCCCTGTAAACAATATGATGATTGAATAAAAAAATCTTGAACAGTGTGACACTGAAGATGTCCACTCTTGCTAGTGACTAGTGAGAAATTCATCGGATTCGACTACCAAGCAACAACTGTACCTCCGGCCCTCCCCACCACAGGAAAGAAGGAAAATCCATCGTAACAAGCATTTGATTTAAGCTAAAAGGTGTTGTATTTTCCAGTTTGGATTGGATCAAGCATACAATAGCCACGTTGGCATCATCAATAAGCACCCTCACCACATTCCATCGACAAGGGTTGTTCTAACCCCTAACGAAGTGCGGCCAGCAACTGCTGCATTTGCTGGCACGAGAGGGGTTTTTTGGAATATGCAAAGCCTGTGTATCATTTCATTGATAGAAGAAGATATAATAAGTACATGAGATGGTACACCACATGACACGAATGCAAAGGGCGTGAACATGGTTCCTGAAGCGGAAATACGAGGGATGCTTGACCCAAACAAAGAAAAACGCACTTAAACTCTCCGACTAGAGAAGCTATCCAGCTAACAACCAAACTACCAATATCTCCAAAACTAGCACCGAGGACGCCACGAGCAAAACAAAACAACACCTCCACGAAGGAGAACGACACCGGGACACCGTCGTCATCCAATTCGAAAAACTTGGACCTAGGGTTTCCCTAAAGTTCGAAGAGGGGCGCAGAAAATGGACATGGCAGCGCCTTCAAGAATGAAACATCATCCGCGGATGTCGCCGCTGCCAGCAAAAGTTGTGTGGATTTCGCCCTTGCCAATTTCTGAGCAATCCCAAGCTGTCAGAGCACAAATCAGATATGAGGCAGTCGGGTCTATGCCAAAGATGCGACTGCAGGAAGGGTAGCTGTGCCCGACGTTGAAGGAGGCATCGGGCGCTCCTGCACGCGCGAGCTCTGAAGGAGGACAGGGTTGCGTGGCTGAGGAGTGCGAACGAAGGCAGGGATGTGACGGTGGCCGGAGCACCAGACGAGCCAAGATCTAGAAGGGAGCGCAGATCCATGCCACTGGGACCACAGCCAGAGGGATGCCAGCATACCCAAGGAGCAGGAAGGGGACGTAGCTCCTAAAGTGTGCCGGAGGCAAAGATGCTACGGGATGGACGACCAACCAAGGTACCGACAGGGTGGTGGTGATGCGAAGATGCTGATGAACCAGCGAGCCAAAGGCAGCCGGAAAGCGCGGCTCCCAGGGTGTGCCGGGTCCGAAGCCACGCCGGCAGGCCAGGAGTACAGGAGGATGCACGGGTCCATGGCCACCGGGCTAAAGCAGCTCCTGTCGGGTGGAGGATGAGGGGGACTCGCTCATAACCAAATTCCTACGGCTCGCAGCAAGGAGCCGCCACCGTCGGGCGCAACCAGCCACCTCCAAGGCTGCCTCCCGAGGAGGCCCACTCAGAGCTCGAGGG
>LR738711.1:71091578-71118701 GCA_902687465.1 Secale cereale
GATAGCAGCTCACGCCTGGTCGCCACACAAGGCCGACTGGAGAGCACCACAGCCAGCCAGGGTGGACGAATCTGACGCAGGGAGTCCCAAATGGGGGGGGGGCACCAGTACCGCAAGGGGTCGTCGGGAACGCATGCATCGCTGGTGGAGGCGGCACCAGATCTAGGGAGAGGAGGCAGAGTGAGGGGTGGTAGAGAGGAATGGCCCCGCCACCGCCAACCCAGGGTTCGGCACAGCTTTGCCGGCCGACCCTTCGACGACGGCAACGTGTGGGTGGGTGAGAGGTAGGGGCCGAGCCGGCGGGGGCTAGCCGCCGCCAGGGGCCAAACTTCTAGCGCCTTCCTCCGGCGGCTCCCCTCCGCCGGCGACCTCGGTCGTCGGTACTGAGGGGGTCGCCGGATATACGCGCGTGGATGATTTTTACTCACTCGTAGTCTAGGTTTTTAGGTTGTTCATCGTCTTGGCTTCGGCGGCGACGATGATGACGCTGAATAAAGATTCTTCGGATCCTTTCCTGACGAGGCCATCGGTTCTATGGTTGGGGATGGATTGGGAAACCAGTTTATTCAAACAAGGATGGCGTGGCGGCGGCGGCATCCTCGTGGTGGACATGTGTCCTCGAGCTCCGCCGTTACGACGACGTTTGCTCCAGCGTCGGCGCGGAGCTTGGGAGGTAGTCCAGGAGCGGATGCAGATTGTGGTCTGCATCGACGACATCGAGAAGACGGAACTTGTGCTGGATTCGTGGTTCGTGGATGGCAGGTATGGTTTCCTCCTTCGGCGTCTTAGTCGTGGTGGGGCGCCAGATCTGGAGTTCGATGGCGTGTCCGGGGTGTTGCTCCGGTCTGATCCGTTCAACGGCAATGGCTTCACTTTTGGTGAGCCACCTTGGAGGTCCGCAAAGCTGCATATCAGCGATGGAGCCGCGTCGAGCTCGGGTGAGGAGGTAATCCGTCATTATTTTCTTCGATGGCTGCTGTGGTGGTGCCGGAGGCAGGTGACGGCCGTTAGTGTCAAGCTCAGACATGTTCTGCTATCTTTTCAGTTTTGTCATGTCGGTCCTTACGTGACTTGTACTTTGATCTTTAGGATATGAAATGAGACACATATTACCATGCAAAAAAAATTATATTTAGACGTCACCCTAAAAAAAACTTAAATTTAGGCGTGGTTGTTAATTTGCTTCCGATATTTCCGCGCCTCCGAAGTCACGTGGTGCAGTAGGACTCCTGCAATTTTGGCAAGTTTTGCAATCAAAGCTAAATCAAATCAGCATATATATATGTACGGGTTCGTTTCTCGTGGGCTTCTCCCGAGCGGCTGCATCCTCTCATCGATCTCTAGCGAGCCATGGCGTCTGCGCCGCAACGCACGGCGTCGACGCATAGGTCGGCGTCGACGCATGCACGAGTTTCACATCGTCGGCTACAGCGAGCGTAAGCCGTTCGCCCATCTGACCAACAAGGCCCCATATTACGACCCCCTCTATGCCGACGGCCCCGGGAGCAGCCCCTTGATCAAGTCTGCCGCCTTTCAGGTCGGCAACTACACCTGGGACCTCGTCTGCACCTTCGGCGGTCAAGGTCACCTCACATGCATCACCCTCGAGCTGCTCACCAAAACCATAACCAAGGATGTCATTGCCACGGCTAGCCTTCAGATCGACGACCCGCTTGGCCGGTGGCCGCCGGCCGTGTGGCAAAGCGACGCCGCCAACAGGTTCCGCAGGAGATCAATGACTGCCGGTATGAGCTGGAAGCTCTCGCTACCAGATGCGTTCCGTGGACATGAGGAGCGCTACGTCACCAACGATGACTGCCTCACCATCATCTGCACCGTCGACATTCTCCAAGAGGATGCTCAGACCGCCGCGGAGACAAGGAAGTGTTTGATCTCCGTGGTGCCGGCGCCGACCATCCCCCGGGACTTTCAGCAGCTTCTATTACTTCTGGAGAAATACCCCCAGTTATCCGACGTGACATTCCTCGTCGAGGATACTGAGTTCCATGCGCACAGGCTTGTGCTTGCTATGCGGTCGCCGGTCTTTGCCAGGGAGCTCTTTGGTGACGTGAGGGAGAGCACCACGCACCAAATAAGTATAGGCGACATGGATGCCTCCACATTTAGGGCCATGATCCGGTTCATCTACACTGACGAGCTTACCATGAAGCCAAACAACGATATGGAATCAACAAGCCCCCTTAATAATTTCAATGAGGAACACATGTCCATGGCTCGCAAACTCCTTGTGGCAGCGGATCGGTATGATCTCCAGAGGCTGAGGCTCATGTGCGAGAACATACTGTCGGAGTGCATCAGTGTGTCGACTGTTATGAAGACGTTACTGCTGGTACGAGGCCGCCAAAGGTGCCGTCAGCTTGAGGATTCCTGCATCAAGTACATATCGTCTGATCCTGAAGTGTACAACGCGGTGAGGGCCACCAAGGAGTATGAGGAGCTCAAAGAAACATGCAGTTCTTTTATAATTGAGGTCAATGAGAGAGTAGGCATACACATCATGGCCCGCCACCCTTCTTCCTCCAGTAGCACTCGACCACCAGCACCAGAGAAGAGCACATCCATGTATAATTTGTCGGACGTAGTCCGCGGCACACATGAGTTCAGAATCCCCATCTTTAGCTCTTTGCAAAGGAGCTACCTTGTTGGTCAAGTAATGACTTCCGACGTATTCAAGGTAGGCGGTTACGACTGGAAGATAAATGTGTACCCGTCTGGATATGACGTTCAAGAGCACATATCCGTCTACCTCTGTCTATGCACTGATCCTGGAACTGCTAGAGTCAAGTCATCGAAGAGGTTCCGGATCGATGACCCTAATGGCAAATCACCGTCGATGGTCCTTGGTTCAGAAGACACTTTTACAAAGTTGCATGGAAACTCCGGATTTCAGAAGTTCATCACCGTGAATTCTGCAAAGTCACGGTACGTAGCACACGATGGCTCCCTTACCATACATTGTGACCTTGACGTACACAAAGAGGCATGCACTACTAGTACTAGCACCAACATCGCTAAATCCATGATCGTTGTGCCGCCGTCCAACATTGCGTGGCACCTGGAGCAACTGATGGTGAGTGGGCAATGGTCGAACGTGACGTTCCTGGTTGAGGAGAGCATGATTCACGCACACTGGCTCATCATTGCCATGCGGTCGCCTGTTCTGTTTGAAACGGTAGCGGTGGAGACGTCCAATTGGGTCGTACGGATCGACAATATGAAGGCCGCTGTCCTTAGGGCAGTGCTCCACTTTGTCTATACCGATGAGCTGCTTCCTGTGGATGATGCGGTAGCAGCCGGAGAAATGCTCGCAGCGGCATGCCGGTTCCGTCTGGAGAGGATGAGGGCCATGTGCGAGAACTTGCTCGCCCGTCTCATTACGAAACACAACGTGTTAAGCACGCTGGAGCTGGCATGGCGTCACCAGTGCGAGGACCTCAAGGTTTTCTGCATCGAGTTCACCTCGCTAGCAATGAAGTGATGAAAACACTTTCCTATTCTTCGGTGCTTTTTTGTTTAGAAAATGTGTCGTCATCGAATCCCTACACCTCCGTTACACAGACGTACTTCTTTTTTTTCTTCAGTTTTTTCGCGTCTGTGTTGAAGTCCTTCTCCTGTATACTTGTTACTTGTTTAGCATGAGCGATTAGTAGATGAGGAAAACTTAGGAATTACGCGCGTTGGTGTTGGTCATTTCACATCTCGTGGGGTATTTTTTATTTTTTTTGAGTGGAATCGCGTAGGGTAGCCTGGTGTTGGCCGTTATGTTTTCATTTTGTTTGGCCTTTTCTGTTTGCATTGTTCCGTCCCAGCCAAGCTAATTAGCAAGCGACGGATTTGTTGTGTTTGGCCGGGTAAGAGCAAGTCCAGCAGTGCCCCGAAACCAGCCCCCATCGTCAGTATAGGGAAAAAAAAACAAAAAAACAGTCTTCAGCAGTTCCCCGATCCTCTCCCCTTCTTTTCTGCCTCCCCGAAAACGACCCCTCTCTCCCCTCTATCTAGGGGAACGACCACCTCCCCGATCCCCTCCCCGACTCGCCGGACGAGGCAACGGCTGCCTCCGGAAAGCTCCCTCCCACCACCACGCTGCCGTCGTGACTGCATCCCTTCCCGCCAACGGCTGCTTCAGGTTCGTTCCTTCCATGTTTTTCTCTCAGATCTCTGCATAATAGAGAGGGGAGGGAGAGAGGAAGCCGCCGGGCGACGGAGGCTGGTGTCGACGTGCGGATGCAGTGCTCGGCGGCGCCAGCGGCTGGTGTCGACACGCAGAATGTGTACGCGGTGGTTGGGCGGTGGACTGCGCACGCGGTGCTCTGACGGCCGGACGGCACCAGCGGTTTGCGTCAACGTGCGGACTGCGGACGCGGTGCTTGACGGCCGGACGGCAGCGACGGTTGGCGTGGACCTGCGGATGTGATGCCCGGCTTTCCGCTGCCCGTCCTCTTGGTTGGAGTTTGGGATTTGGGAATCATACGTAGGGCAGATTTTGTGGAGTAGATTACTCTCCGCTGTCAAAACATTCAGTGGAATATTTTCACACTTTCCCTCCGTCCATATCATCTTCCAAAAATAGAATATGCTTTCCTATATTCTCTGGAGAGTGTATAATTTGACGAGGTTCGCGTTCCTCGACCCGCCGTGTCGTTCCGGGGTCATCGTTCCCAAATTAATTGAGTCACGTTTCACCTGTCGATCGGTTCGCTCAAAAGATGTATACCCTCATCGTTCCCTATGGTTGGCCATCTAGAGCAGAGTAGTCTAGAGCAGAGTAGTCTGATAATGCATATTCTAGAGATAAGAATGGTCTTGCAGCCATTGCAGCAACTTACCATATGCTTTCTGAAAGTATACTTATACCTATCCTGCATCATCAAGAGCATATTACATATAAAGGTTGCTGCCATGAAGTGGTGCAGCAATAGTGTAAGTAATTATTCCAATAGTTCAGTTTACTTGTAAACTTGTTATATAAAAAGAAACTATATACTTGTAAACTTGTTATATAAAAAGAAACTATATACTTGTAAACTTGTTATATAAAAAGAAACTATATATTCCAATAGTTCCAGATTGCTGCACATTTGTACATATTAGATGTGAGATACAGGGCAACGAGCAGAGAGAGAGAGATTGCTGCACATTTTTACATATAGAACATATAGATAGCCTGCTAGAAATTGATGTGCTACTCCTACTGCTACTTATTTGTGTTGAGGCTTATTGTTTCTTGTTTCTATTTCAGATTTTGGTAATGGACGATCAGAGTTATTTTGACCTATTGCATAGTGATGCCGGATTGAATTATTTGCATTGGACCGAAGAACAACATGTTGATCTTGAAGGGCATGTAGAAGAAGAAAATGATCTCGAAGGGCATGAAGAACAACAAACTGATCTCGAAGGGATTGAAGAACCTACTCCTCCTGTGAAAGCAAGGTCTTCGAAAGTAAAGGCAAAGAAAGCAACCGCTTCGAAAGAAAGCGCTTCAAAGAGGCAAAAGAATTTCAGCAAGGCTGAAGACTTAACTTTGATGGATGCATACCTCGAGATAACTCAAGATCCAATCATAGGAGTAGGCCAATCTCGTGATTGTTATTGGAAAAGAATCAATGCTTATTTCCATGCCAATAAATCTGAAGACCATGGTCGCACACAAGGTTCTCTTCAACATCGTTGGGCTATTATTCAAGAACAAGTGAATAGGTTTTGTGCATGTTATGCTCAGGTACTGAATAGGAACCAAAGTGGGATGACACGCGATAATAAGGTAACAAATATGCTTTGCATGGTTCGTGTTTTGTTCATATGTTTGTTGTACTGATGCATATGTATTAATGTAGCTATGTCAAGCGCTTGTTCTCTATGCCAATGGAGACACGGCAAATAAATCATTTGGATTGATGCATTTCTTTAATAAGTTGGAAGACACTGAGAAGTGGAAATCTCGGCCTCAGAAAAAGCAGAAGACATCCTACTTGGATACTCCCGATTCATCATCTGCTAGTGTATTTGAGGTTGAAGCTACATCTCCATCTAAAGTTGTTCCCAATAAAAGGCTACCTGGAATCAAGAGGGCTAAAGATGCAATACGGCGGGCTCAAAGTTCTTCCACTACAGGTAATAGTACTGCCATGGAATCATTTGCTGGTATCTTGAAGACTAGGGAGTCAAAGAGACAAGAGCGATTTGAGCTCATGATTGAAATGGACAAACAGAGAGAAGAAGATAGGTTGGTAGAAGAAAGAAAGAAACTTGCAATACAAGAAAAAAAGATGAAATTAGAAGAAGAAGAAATACAAATTATGAGAATGGCGGAAGAACTGATGATGGGGGTTGAAGAAAGCAAAATAATGAGTATGGACCTTACTGGCATGGATGAACAAGAACAAGAATTCTACAAATTAAGGAAGAGTGAGATCATCAACCGACATCGTAACTCGTCGGCTTGAGCTATGTGTTGTAATCTGTACTAGTTTTATTTGACCGTTATTTGGATGATGAACTATGTGTTGTAAGATGTACTACTTATTATCTTCGAACCATTTGGATGAATTATGTTTAGTAATATGTACTATGTCTGCAAAACATTTGCATGACTATGTTAACTAGATAATTGCTTCCATTATGTAAAAATGATACAAGGTACTGCTTACACACCATCACTGGCTTACATAATCTAAAATGATGACATGGTCTACATTATTACTAGCACCTAATAATTATTAAAACTACATCAGTCCACGGATCTGCCATAGGTGCTCAACTAGATCAAGTTGATGCTGACAGTGAACTTGTTTGTTTCGAATATCACTTTGAGCTTGAAGAAACTGAGTCAATGTAGCCGCCTCTCGATGAGAAGGTGTCACTAGTTCTCCCATGTTATCGTAGCGGTAGTCTACACGACTTCCACGCTCATCTTCTATTATCATGTTATGCATGATGATACAAGCTGTCATCACTTCTCCGAGTGTCTCAAGATCCCAATACCTTGCTGGTCCATGTACAATAGTAAAACGAGCTTGCAGAACACCAAAGGCTCGTTCGACATCCTTCCGACATGCTTCTTTAAACCGGGAGAATTTTTTGTTCTTTTCACCTTTTGGATTTGGAATTGTCTTCACAAATATTGCCCATTGCGGATATATGCCATCTGCAAGGTAATACCATGTGTTGTAGTTGTGACCATTGATGGTATAATTCACTTCTGGAGCATGCCCTTCAACTAGATTTGCAAACACAGGTGAACGGTGGAGAACATTTATATCATTGTGAGATCCTGGTAAACCAAAGAAAGAATGCCAAATCCAAAGGTCTTGTGAAGCAACGGCTTCAAGAATGACTGTGGGTACGCGTTTATGGCCAATAAAAAAAACTTTGTGTGCAGTAGAGCAATTTTTCCACTTCCAATGCATGCAGTCGATGCTTCCGAGCATACCCGGAAACCCCCTTTGCTCTCCAATTGCAAGTAATCTAGCAATATCTTCAGCATTTGGAGATCTCAGGTACTGACCCCCAAAGACCTCGATCATAGCACGCACAAATATTCTAAGATTTTCTAAAGCGGTGGACTTTGCTAGCCGACAATACTCATCGGTAAGATCAGCTGCTATACCATAAGCTAGGATTCGAAATACCGAGGTCAACTTTTGATAAGGATGTAAACCAGGAACACCAGCACTATTTCTTCTCTCGGAAAAATAGCTATCATGTGCCTCTATAGCACTTGCTATGCGCAGAAAGAGAGGACGATGCATTCTATATCTGTGAATAAAAACTTAAATGAGACATGAAGAACGACTACTATGGTGAAAACGACACGGATGCAAAAGTTTCATACCTATTGCGAAACATCCTTTTCGTGAAGGTACAATTCTGTGCAAAATAGTCCTTGTGGAGGTTCTGAAAGCGTTCCGCAAAATCGCGCTGAAGAGATTGACGTCCCGGTTGTGAACCTCCATGTCGTGGAGCGTCCAACCGGGCTTGTTCTTCCTCTGCTACGACTGCAGCCATCATGAGTTCTTCATCTTCGGAGGAGGAATCTTCGCAAAATTGTCGGGCCAAGCTTCGACGACTCATTTCGTTGTGGAGAGATGGCGAAATAGAAGTAGAAGAATAGGCAGGATCAAGATTGTCAGAAATATGAGGGGTGGTCATGTATTTATAGAGCTGAATACTAGCTGTTGGAAAACTAGCCGTTGGTAGTTATGAAATATTCTTAAAATATAGAATAAGGGAGATGTTTAGGGGAACTACTGGAGTTGAGGAACTTTTAAGGGAGAATATTTTTAGGGGAGTCCCCTGTTTTGAGATATAGAGGAGAAATTTTAGGGGAACTGCTGAACTTGCTCTAAGGTTACGAATCTATATGAGCCACGTCGAGCCTTGCTTTATTGCTTCCCTGATAAAAAAGTTTGGGCGTGTGCTAGGCGCGCGGCATCCGACTGTAGCAGAGTAAAACAGCATCCGCTTTGACAGCCATCATATGTGCAGTTCTTGGCCATACGATCTCATCATCTGCTCGTCCTGCACTGCAGCACCTCGCGGCACACCATGGTCTGCCCGTTCCTAGCAAGTAAGGCATCGATCCGCCACACGCATGCGGTGATAGCAAATTTGAGCAGCCTCCCAACATCAGCACGCAGCAACGCCTTCGCGCCTCATTGGAGCACCGCCCCAGCCGTAGAGTGTCGCAGCACCTTGGTTGCCACCGTACCATCATCGACGTTGCTGCAGCTAGCTCGCTGCCGACCACGACTGTTGCGACCCCATCATCGCAGCGGCCGGCGTAGCTGCATCTGACTCTCCGCTGGTCAACTTTGCTGCAAATCACCTCGTCGTAGCAGATGGCGTTGCTTCATTCGATTCGCCGGCGACCACGGTCTGCAACTCCATCATCGCAGCTATGAAGCTCTCTCTCACCCGCTGCTGCTCTCGTAGCATCAGATGCTTCCAGCAAGCAGCTTCACTCAGATGCTTCCAGCAAACAGCTTCACAGCATCTGCGAGTCTCTGGCGCTCCGCCGGCAAAGCGTCCTCGCAACACCATATGCCTCCAGCGAGCGGCCTCGCAGCAGCTGGCCTTACTGCAGCCGGCTTCCCTGTCTGTCACCACTGCTGTAAACAACGTCGTTCAAGCAGACGATATGGCTGCAAGCTGCCATGACGGCCTCCTTTTCCACAACACCGGCCCTCCCCTACTGCTATGGTCGCCATTGTGTTGGTTTGCTCCAGCTTGGAACAATAGTAGCTGCTGCAACGAAGGGTTGCGTAGCAGCATCGACGATGGAGGTGTGGCCTTGCAGCGCGGTGGTGGGAGGGGATGCGGCAGCATGGTTGTGGGAGAGGATGCGCTACGGAGCGACTGGCTGAGAAAAAGGAGTTGGGAAAAGAGAGAAGGCGAAGACTTAGAAGGTATGAGGATACGTGGGTGGTCCCAGGATGCGTGTCGATGAGAGGAGCCGGCTGGGCGGATGTTTACATCCGACTGTTTTCGAGCAGTTTCCAAAAGTTTGTGCGTTGCAATTTTAGTATACATATTCTACTGGTTCAACATCAATTTGCTCGACATATACCTGACATCCATCATATTCTAGATTTTGGTACTCTCTCATATTCATATTAATTGTCGCTACAGTAGGAGTCTCTCCTGCTGTTTTGAGTGTCGAAAAAAAAATATTAATTGTCGCTTATTTAATATAAAGGTGTACTAAATAAGGGATAATTTATAGACATCAATAACTACCACACGTGTGGCACACACCCAACCACACGACCCTGTGTGGCATGCCTAGCAGGTAGACCACACGACCCTGTTTGGGCAAGCATTAGAACTGTCCACATGTTCGGGTGCACCTACTTTGTGCCACACGCCGAACCAACAACAACTACTCACCCTCAAACCGCACATGTGGCACGAAACAATTTCGTCCTGACATTTTTTATAGCAACTTTAGTTACCCCGGGATGGAAAATTTAGTTACCCCGGGATGGCAAGTTTAGTTGTAAAGTATGTCAACTTCTCTTTTTTTTGGGGGGGGGGGGTCCCTTCAGGTTAACTACAGTTGCCATGTCTAATTAACGATAGTTGACATGTGTGATAATATCATAGTTGCCGTGCGTGATTCACTATTTGCCACGTGTGATAAAACCATAGTTGTCATGTGTGATTAACTAGTTCCACATATTTACACTAGTAGTTGCCGTCTATCACTGTGTGAGCGTTGTTTTGGCGAAGAGCAGTTTAGCCCACACCCTCGGGCGAGCATCCAGTATGCCATTCGGGCAAGGAGCGCCCATACGTGTGGCACTAAATGATAATGCTCACACGACGCTGGGTGCTTATGTGGCTCTCCACCGAAATGACAACTATTTCAAACTTCATGCAAATGGATCGAACGGCATTGAGTGCGTGCAAGCGTTTTGATAAGTGCCACACGTGTGGGCGTTATCATTTGCGTAATTAATATGGATCGGCGGAAGAAACATTTAATTTGATTTTAGTAGGACTCGAGAAACGCATGGAAAATTTTGATTACCTGAAATTTTGGTAAGATTGATTTGATTTAAATGAGTTAAGCATGACATGGTCTTGGAGAAGTGTAGATTTTCTTTATATCATTCCAAGTTAGTATTCTATTATGTTGGTTTTATTTTATGTGTTACCAAAAAAACAATATAGGGAAACCAAAGGGTGGAGGGGAACGTAGGGAGGAACAATGGGTAGGAAGGGAGGCGACGGAACCAACTCCCCCTTAATAGTAGAGATTGATTTGGTTTAAATTATTCAAGTTATGATATTTATGTTGGGTTTTTATGCGGAATCGGTTGGGGTTACCAAAATACCCAATAGGAAACCAAATGATGGAGTGGAACATGGGGGAGGAAAAAGACGGGAAGGAGGGGAGGGGACATAAATAACTCCCATTTAATAGTAGAGTTTACTAGTATGTTACTTTTCTAATTTTCCTAAAGTTAAATTGATGTAAGGAGAGGTTTCTTTGTTTTTCTAGATCAGCCATCATAGCCAAGTTGAAACTGCGTTTTTGTTCTCAAGGTTCTCAAGGTTTTTGCTCCATTGCTTTAATTCTCTTCTAGTATCTTTAAATATAGCCTCAAGCAGAGTTGCTGAAAGAATAGTGTTGTTCCAAGCAACTTCAACCACATCCAAGAATCCCTCAAAATCAGTCCAGAATTACTCAAATCTAAAATTTCAGTTCTAGGGATTTTATTATCAATTTGTAATTTCATGGGTACATGATCTGAAGTAACTCTAGAAAGCGAAAAATCCATAGTATTGGGATCTGAAGTGGTCCAGGTTGGAGAGGTAAAGACCCAATCCAGTTTTTTTTAAGAAGGGGGTTATCCTAAATATTACTCCAGCTAAAAGTCATACCTTTAATGTGTATCTCAACCAAATAATGTTGTTGAATAATAGAGTTGAAAAGAAGCATATTATTGTGGTCACGTCCAACTCTGCTTCAGTTCTCAGGGCACCTTATATGGTGTCCTATGATAATCCATGGTTCCATATTACTAGTATCCAAATTATATAGCCAGTTGGAAAATTTTGTCTTGCCATCAGTACTATTTGGTCTATACACATTGGTCAGATACCATATCACATTGCACATGTTACAAGTAAATTCAATAATAATCCGAAAGTATGATCGAGTGTATGAGTATTAGAGAGGAAAGAATTGGCGTAATGAGGTCTGTGTTGTATTGAGCCTATAGAGTACAAGGTTTGGAGGGCAAGAAGCCTCTCCTAGAGATAAGGAAGGAGATGATTGCAAATCATAGTCTACCAAATACAGCGATATGCCTATATACTCTAACATCCCCACCCCAACCCCGGAGTCGTAGCGGTAGCGTCGTAGGCAACAAGAGCAACACGAGCGGACAAACCGAAGAGAAACCAAAGGTACAAGCTGACGGGCTGACATCATAGCAGGAGCTCCGTGGACATTGTCAAATCATGGACGCATTCAGTTTGGAGGAAGCTGCCGAGGTCCTGAAGTGGGTGATAACCCTTAGCCGAGAGCGTGGACGGTGGAGCCGTGGAGGTAGCCATGCGAGGGATGCCGTGGTCCATGTCGATGTTGGGGTAGCCGTGTCATGGTAGCCAAAGGTGGAGCCGGGGTTGCAAGGAAATGCTGACAAGTCAGGGATGCAGTGGTGCACTAGGAAGAAGACGATGTAGTGCTCGAGGCAGTTGTCGAGGAGGGGGTCGATGCTAAAGACGAAATTGTCGAAGCCGTTGTAGACGAGGTGTCGCATCGGGTTAGCCAAGTCCCGGGACATGTCCGGGACGTAGTCACGCATCGGTGTTGCCAGTACCAGGCATGTGTAGAGCGAAGACTGGCACAAGATGTACGCCATGCCATAGGGGCTAGCAGGGGAGGACCCGACGTCGATTGCGGCCCAAATTGGCGGGGGTACAAGGTGCCGATGTTGACCATGATTGCTGGAGTAGGTGAAGTGGTCGGGGAAGATGACGGCAACGCCAGAAATGAGCAAGTGTTAGACGAAGACAAAGATGTGGTTGACGGAATCAGAGGTAGCCGGAGAGTGGGCCACATCGGATGCCTGCAGAAGCGCGATGATGGTACTTGAACTAGTCGAGGAAGAAACCGATAGCGTGACAAAGACAGTGCGCGGATGGTGGCACTCCCGTGCCTAGGGAGGTGAAGTGAGAACGCTGGGGATGACGTAGTGGACCGCGCGCCGGTAGCGCTACGGCCCGAAGGGGTGACACAGTGGTAGTGTGCGTTTTGGTGCAACGAAGGAGAAGATCTCTGGGCGACGGCGTGGCCCGTGTGCTGCAGCGCTATGGCCTGAAGGGGCGACGTAATAGTAGTGTGTGCATTATTGTAATTGCAGGGAAGACCTCGGGGCTACGACGCTGGGTCCGAAGGGACGACACTATGGCAACCTGTTGCTCAATCGGCGAAGAAGCGTGTATACTCAGTGCCTATCTTTACTAGAACCTGCGAAGGAGCACATAAAGGGACGCCGCTCGGCCATAAAGCCACCGAGGCCTGGCGCGAATTGCTGGTGTGTGCACGCAGCCCACGGCCTAGCGGGGCGCGGAGGTGCACAACACAATGCAGTTGGCCAATGCATCACGTGTGTGGCGCCGCAAGGGCCATCAACCTGATGCAACCGAGCGTGATGAAGGTGTGGCTGGTTTAGGACTCCCGATCGGATCACTGCGATGATCACCGGCGCAAAACAACGCGTGGATGGATATGCATAGAACAATTGTTTCGGGATGTCATGTGTTGCACGAGGCCACCTAGTCACGAAGAGGTCGATGCAATCAATCCAGAAGTCGGAGTAGAGGCACGCAAGAGTCGACAAGCGGCGGACGATGTATATCGATCTTAAATCAGAAACCAAAAAAACACCGATCAAATGATCGATGAAAGAGAAAATCTTGGATCAATGGATCGGGAAAATACTCTCGCAGCGTGTTTGGCAATATTTGGGAAGGGGAATGGGAGTTTAGAGTAGGGAGTTGTATTGAGATTAAACATGGGATGAGTCATTTTATTCCCAATCCTCTGTTTGGAGCACGATAGGAATTATGTGTGAAAATTGAGGACAAATTGTATTCCCTTGTTTGGTTCGTGGGAATTAACGAGGGAATAGACAAAGGAAGTTAACATAAGTTATGATGAACGGTTAAGATTTACTCACTAAAACAATTCCCTCTCAACTCCTACCCCCTCCCCTGTTAATGAAATGGTGAGAGTTGGAGCCTCAAGTCCCATGACAATTCCCTTATGAATTCCCAATCCCTCCAACCAAACAATAGATTTAAAGTCTCATACCCCTTCAATTCCCATTCCCTAGCGCTAATTACCCCCAACCAAACAGGCTGTCAGCGTTAGGTAGGGAGGCGACTGAGCTCCCTTGACCTGCTCCTCTCGTCTTCCCGCTAGGGTTTCCCCCCGCCGCCGCCAGCCTCCTACCGCCGTCGGCCGCCGGCGCGGGCTCCCCAGCGCCTCCCCGCCCCACTCCCCTCCCCTCCTCCTCCGCGTACCCCCCCTCCCGCGTCGCCCCCCGTACGGGGCGACCGAGGCGGCTGCCCTACCGCGCCGCCTAGTCTGCCCCGTACCTCCTCCTCCTGCCACTACCGCCGGTCGGCGCGGACGGGCGCTGCCCGCGCTGCGCCGTGGCCTGGCTGGCGGTGGCGGGCCCCTGCTCTTCCACGACGCAGATTCTCGGCTCGGGCGGCGTTTCCGGGAGCGGTGTTCCTTGGCCTACGGCAGCCCAGCGACCTGTTGGCGGCTGGCGATGACCTGTCGTGGTGGTGGCGACGCCCTTTGGCGACGGGGCGACGCGGGCGCAGGTCGGCCGGTGGCGCGAACCTGACCCAGATCTGGGCCCCATGTGGGTCCTAGCAGGCCGGTGTTGGCGTTGACTCGCTTCTCTCTGCGCAGTGACGAGGTGGAGCGGCTCGGACGGCGGGCGGCGGCGCCGTTGGCACGTCTTCTACAGCGCGAAGGCGGGGGCTTTACAGGCATCTGAGCGCCCGGCTGGAACTGTGTGCCCATGGGTCTGGTTTGCCCCTTCTATTGCGTTTGTTCGGTTACCGTTGTTGACGGTGGAGGTTGAGCCCTCCCGCGTACTGACTGTTCTGCTGCCCTAGTCCCGGCTCCTCCTCATCGTTGTGTAGACCCTACTACGTGGTGCCGTGGTGAGACGACATGGAAGCTTCAAGTCCGTGTTAGCGCAGGGTGGTGGTTGGTTTGGTGGCGCGCTCCAAAACACCTGCGGGGTGGGTAGGGATCGGGAGAAATCCCTGTCGCCTTGGCCGACACCGGCGTGGTGGCGCTTGTCGTGGCTCTAAGGCTGACAGTAAGGGTAGGGGGTACGAATGGAGAGGCAAGGTTCTAGCTATGGCAAGGTTGTACACAGTGTGTTAGCGAGTTCAGGCCCTTCTCGGAGGAAGTAATAACCCTACGTCTCGGTGCCCGGAGGCTTGGTCGACTGATGTGTGTATATGTGTGTTACAGAGGTGCGAACCCTTGTTCTGGAGGAGGGGGGTGGCTTATATAGAGTGCCAGGACCCCAGCCATGCTCCACGTTACCAAGGGATTAAAGGTACATTAAGGCAGGCGTTATTGATAACGCCTGCAGTAAAGGATAATTAAGATATTTACTACAGAGAGTAAATATAGGACCGTTGCTGTTCCAAGAGACACTTGGTCTTCGGAGGTCGAGTGCTCGGTCCGGTCGAGTGGAATTGAGTCGTCCTGCGTACATGGGTCGGTCGAGTGAAATGTCTCTTTGGACCGTCTCAGTCGACTGTCTCCACTGTCATGGGTCTTGTCTTTTGATCTTCTAGGGTAGTGACCTTGGGTGGGGTACTTTGGTCAGGCCTATGACCCTACCCTAGGTCTGCAACCTCGTCAGTAGCCCCCGAATGGATTGGGGCTTGAGCAAGGGGATGCTGAGGGAAGCTCTGGTCTTGGCTCGACGTCCTTGGGGCATATTGTTTCGGAGCTCATGACTTGGGCAGGCTCCCTCAGTTGTGTCTTGGTTGCCTCGATCGATTTTGAAGCCATTAGTGAATTGGTTGCTTCTCGCGTCGACTGGATGTCTTGCGTCGACTGAACTCCTTGCGTCGACTGGGTTTTGCGCTAGGCGTCGGGCGCCGTGAGCGTGTGCCGTTTTCGACGGGATCGGTTGCCCTCTGGCCGCCGGATTCGACGGGGCTTTCGAAATTTGGGGAAGCGCGGGGGACGGGACATGCCGCATCAATCGGAGGGGTGCGGTTCGAACACCTCGATTCTCGTGCCCCCTTTTTCGCCACGTATCGCGTCAGCGCCTGTTATTGGATCGGATAGGATTGCTCGAGGCCATCGGTCAACCACTCGACCGAGCCATTATAATGGTGCACCGAGTCCGCCGCGGGGGGAGGGGCACTATGCGCCTAGTCTTCTCCCATTTGCATCGGCTTCTCTGCAGCGTTCTTGTTTCTCCGCCGCGCCCCCGCTCCTTCCTGCTTCTCTCCGCAGCGACCGCCGTCTCGCGAGCCATGGGCAAAGACAAGACTGCGGCCATGGAGCGCTCCAAGAAGGCGGCGTCGGGGAAGGGGAGGCGAGCTGGCCGGATCGGTTCGTCGTCGAGGTCCGGACTCCCCGCTGGATGGATCCAGGGGGATTGTATCCGGTCCACCGTCGTGGTGGAGGATCTGGAGGAGCTGGAGGAGGAGGGGCTGATCGCTGGCGGCTCCTGGCGAGCGCCGGGAGGAGAGCTCGAGCACGGCCGCAGGAGGGCGAGTGTGTACTCCATGCCACCCACGTCGACCGAGGTTTCTCTACGCCCCCCGCACCCTTTCTTCCGCGCGTTCCTGATCTTCTTTGGTGCCCAGTTGCATTACTTTACGCCCAACTCCATCGCCTTCCTCTCCGCTTTTGTTTCTATGTGCGAGAACTTCCTCGGTTGCCGACCGCACTGGGCCTTGTTCAAGCACATCTTCACCTACCGCTCCCAGACCTTCAAGAGGGTGAACCCGAGTGATGGCAAGATGCACGTCCTCCAGGCGTGCGACGGGCTCGGGATTCAGCTTAGGAATAGGAGCACCTTTCCTCCCATGAACCTTCCAGAGTCGATTCGGGGCTGGCAGTCGACCTAGTTTTATTACAAGGACAGTGCGACTCCGGGTCAGTAGACTGGCCTTCCTCCATTTACTCTAGGTCGAGCCAGCCCACCTCCTTCGATGGTAGTGAGTAAGGCCGAGAGGGCCGAGGTAGACATGTTGATGGAGAGGGTCGTCCAGCTAGTCCGCGAGGGGGTCATGGGGATGGACCTGTTCGAGGTGTACCTCACGCGGAGGATCCAGCCGCTTCAAGCCCGGGACCACCCGATGTGGCTGTACTTCGGCACTGACGACTCGTCGCGAGTCCACCCGGAGGCGGCCCACCCGGAGTACGTAGTGCGGTGCTTGAAGAGCATCACCGGGAACAAGGACAACCCCAGGGGGTCTGGGAGGATCATCCCATTCGACGCTGACCACTTGCCAGACAAGGTTAGCCTTCTGCTTCCGAGTGACGTATCCGTCGACTGGTTTGTGGTCTTTATTGATGGTTCTGACTGGTATTTGGTCAAACTTCTTTTCTTTGCAGATCTATACAGAGATGTACTCGCTGCCCAACGGGGACTTGGGCCAGGAGGGCGAGGAGGGCATGGGCGACGCCGCCGAATGGAAGTCCAAGGAGGAGACCGAGGAGAGCGAGGATTACAACAGCGGGGACGAGGTCGAGTCACCTCCCCGTGTCGAGCGCCGATCCAAGGAGAAGAAAGACCCAGGGGCCGCACGAACCCAAGTGGGTCCCTCGGGGTCTCGGACGCCAAAACGCACTCGAACGACCACCCCCGAGCCGGCCGAGAAGACGCCCAAGCAGCCCAAGGTCGCCACCACCAAGCCCCGGAAGGCCCTGCCAAGGATTAAGGTGGACGTACCCATCGCCTCCACGTAAGTGCCACTTGGACTTGTTTCTTTCTGTTCCTTGGAGGTCGACTGCAGTTTCAGTCGACTCATCTCTTGATTGAATCTTTCAGAGCCGCCGCTTCCACGACCTTGATGGACATCGACCGGGGTCGAGACGACGAGGAGATCGCGGATGCCACGACATCTCGTGCAGGTATGGGCTCTATGAGACTTGTCTTATCCTTCTTCTCTTTTGCGGGTGACGGTCGACTGACTTAGTTCCCCGCTTGACCTGAAGCGCCATGCCTTGTCATAGCGCTGTCGGACGACGACGAAGAAGAGAAGCAGTTGGGAGGGGACCGCCGGCGCACAGGGAGGAAGGGCCGGAAGGCGCCTTCTGGCTCAGAGGCCCAGCGACGGGAGGACGCGGCCCGAGCCGCGGTCTCTTTCGCCGTCCCTGTGTTGACCGTGCATGCTGCCGACCCATCGTCTGTGCCGAACGTCGACCCAGCGCCCGCTCCAGTTGTCGAACCAGCGCCAACTCCAGCCGTCGACTCAGTGCCGGTTCGTACCGTTGATCCAGCGCCTGCGCCCGCGGCCGGCTCGACGCCCGCCGCTTCATCTGTCCTCTTCTCTACCTACCGTCTCCCGGAGGACCCTGTGGGGGCGGCTCAAGAAGCCGTTCGCCAGGCGGAGGTGATGATGGGAGGACGAAGGCAGCGTATGAGGCCAGCATGGCGGCTTACGATGCCAGCTCTGCTCTTCGGGCCAACGTCCAGGTATGTTGTCTTTATTGGAGTAGTCTTTGACTTCGAGAGAATCTGCTTGTTTTGTTTCGTGAGGTACCACACCCACTAGGTGTTCCTCTTTTCCTATCTTCTTTGAGCTCGTGTCGGGCTGACCTCGGCCGAGTGAAACCAGTGGGGGCACGCTCAGTGCACCCACTGGGTGTAGTCCCCGAGACCGTGGTCGACTGCTGGCGGTCGGCCATGGTCTTACTATAGAACTTCCATGCTGTTGGTTGTTTTTTTTGCTCGCGCCGGACTGATCTTGGCCGAGTGAAACCAGTGGGGGCACACTCAGTGCACCCACTGGGTGTAGTCCCCGAGGCTGCGGTTGAGTGTTCTGACTCGACTGTAGTCTTATAATCTTGCTTTGTTGTGTTGATGCAGAAATCTTGCGAGTTCGGGGCCAAGTTTGCCGACCTTGAGCAGAAGCAAATCCAGCTTAATCTTGACTTGCAGTTGGCTCGGGACCACCTGAAGAAGACGCAGGATGATGCGGCTGGTAACTTACTCCTGTTTTCTGTCGACTGATTTTTCGCTAGATGTGCCTTGCGTTCCTTCATGTTCATCCGTCTAGTGGCGGCTTTCGTAGGTCAACTGAGGACAGCCTTGGAGCAAAAGGATCTCGACTTGGCGGCAGCGCAGCAGGCGGCTCAGGAGAAGTCAGAACTAGCGGCGAAGAAGCTGGCTTCCGTGGGCGCGCTCGAGGCGGAGATCATCCGACTAAAAGGCTCACTCGACACGGCCAACCAGGAGGTGACTCAGCTGAAGAAGTCCAAGGCCTTCCTGAACGACAAGTACGAGGCTCTCTTTCGGAAGAGGGTTGATCTTGAGGCGTATCTTGGCGAGATCACCAAAAAATGGTACCTCGTGCTCGAAGGTATGTCTACTTTGACTTGGTTAAAATTGGATTGGTCGACCCGTATCTTTTCTGTCGACTTGCTATTCTTGGTGCAGAGTTCTGTCGTAACTTCGAAGAGGAGACTGGACGGGTCGAGCCTGGCTTGGACCCCACCAACTCCATCGTGAAGGACAAGGTGTCCATGAATATATTGAGGCTAGAGTCCCGCCTTACTGCAGCCACCTATTACCTGGGACGACTGAAGGCAGTGATGGCCCGAATCGACGTTGCGCTCTGGAGGGTGATACGTCCAAAACGTATCTATAATTTCTGCTTGCTCCATGCCACTTTTGGGTGATATTGCTATCATATTCATACACTTCCATACACTTTTGATCATATTTGGACTAACTTACTAATCCAGTGCACCCCAGTGCGAGTTTCTGTTTTCGGCTATTTTTGTATTTAAGGTTTTCACGTTACGAGAACTGCCAGGAAAAATCCAGAAAATTTATATAAAAAATCAGCGTTTCGGAAACAACCCTGCGTCCGAAGGACAGCCGGGGGGGGGGGGGGCACCAGGGCTCTAGGCGCCCTGGCAGCGCCCCCCCCCTGGGCCGCGCCGGGGGGGCACCTGGGCCCCCCGAAGCTTCCCCGATGCCCCTCTTTGGCATATATTTAAAGCGTCCTCCGAAAGCCTCAGAACATGAACTCTTTTCGCAATCCCATCTCTGTTCCACCGCCGCCGCCACTTCCAAGATCGGGAGCACCAAGAGAACTCTTCCCGGCACTCTGCCGGAGGGGAGGATCACCACCGGGAGCTTCTCCACCACCATGGACGCCTCCCGGATGACTCGTGAGTAGTCTCCCTTGGACCATAAGTCCATGACCAGTAGCTACATGATGTTCTCCTCCCGTTCTTGTGCTTCACTAATTAGTCCTCGTGAGCTGCCCTACATGATCGAGGCACATATGTAATCCTTATGCTGTTGCTATGTTGAGTTTGCTGGGAACCGATGGATTATGAGATTATGTTCAGATTGATCTTGAGTAATATATTTGATTTACCTCTTTTATATTTATGTTCATAAGTAATTCTTGCATGTTCTCCGTTGTTATTTACTGCTTTGGCCGAGTAGTAGGTAGTGACTCCAAGAGGGAACGTTATGCTCGATTGTGGGTTCATGCCCCTCGATGACTAGCTTGAGTGACAGAAACATGAGTCTAGGGGATGTGCTGTCGCCACAAGGGGGAAAACAACGGTGCTTGTGCCCGTGGGTGCAAGGATTGTTTACTTTACGCAAAGTTCTTTTAATGCAGTTGTCTGTTGCATTGAGGTTACACTATGGGTGGGACTCGTAACTTAATACCAGCGAGATGTTCTGGATAGATATCTCAAGGTGGATGATTAGTAGTAGATATTGATGGATTTCGGTCTACTTACTTTGGCGTACCGCCCATGCTTTGAACCTCAACCTTTCTTGCAATGTAGTCAGCATTGGTTTGCGTTCGTGGTCCTGTCAATTGCCCAGCTGTAATTTGTTTACCTCACATAGCTGTTTTATCGTCTTTTGGGAGAGAGACATCACTAGTGAACATCATGAGACTCCGGTCCATATTACCATCATTGATCACATCCGCTATTTACTTTTCGCTGTTATTTACTATTGCAAAACACTATCTATCACTACTATCATTGCTTTTAATCCTTTGTGAACTACAAGGCCGGAGGGATTGACAACCTCTCTGTACTCGTTGGGAGCAAAGTTATTTGTATCTGTGTGCAGGTCCACGTTGATTGCTAATCCGCGCCGTTAGCAGTTGACACCTACTTGTTGAACCTAGGAGTCTCTGGGGATTCGATCCTTGGCATCTTTGCTAAGGGAAAACACTTCTACTTACTGCATCTTACACCTTCCACTTGGGGTAACCAACGAGGGGTTTGAGGCCCATCAAGGAGTATTTTCTGGCGCCGTTGCCGGGGACTCCACTCTTCAGGATAGGGGAGTTGCACGCTATCTTTTACCTTTGCTTTTTAGTCTTGTTAGTTTACCTTTTAGTTTTTGCTTTAGTACCTTTTTATCGAAAATCACAAAAATAGTTATCTTATTCTTTAGTTGTCATTATGTCGGGTCCTTTTGTCTTTGACGAGGCAGAAGTTCTCACCTTTAAACAAAGAGGTGGAGAAAGTTTGAAAGATTCTTGGTATAGAATTAATGATTCACAAAAAAGAGCCACCAAGAAGCAACCTACTACTATCTTGCTTAGAAATTTTTATGTTGGAATTACTTCTTGGAATGGGTTTATTCTAGATACTGCTATCAATGGGAACTTCCTGGAGGCCCCAGTTTGGGAGTCTCTTAGTATTATTGAAAATCTTGTTGGGAATCTCCCTGTTGTTAGCATTCGAGAGGACATCACCCTAGCTCACATTATGAAAAAACTTGAAAAGATAGAGCGAGAGATGCCAGGCATTAATAAGATGAATGAGTTGGATCGTAAGATCCAAGGGAATTTGAATAGACTTGATAGCTCCATGTATAAATTTTTTAAAATTTTGGAGACCGTCAAATTCCATGACTTGGACTCTTCTAGGGTAGATAAGATTGAGGAAATATTTGACACTCTAGGAACTACTTTCTCCTCGATCAAAACCAAAAAGGTAGAAACTTCGGCAAAGAGGGAGCCTAAGTTCGTTCACGTCCCAAAGGCTCCCCGTTCTAAAAATAATCCACCTATTGCCAAAGGGGTTGAAACTGTAAAGACTTTGGAAGAAACACCTGTCTTTGATGAATTTATAAATGAATCTTCCCTTGACTTTTATCCTTTTGGTCTTCTACCTAGAAGTATCTCTATGAGGCCTTTATTTGAGAGTCCTCTTAAGACTAGTTGTATTATTGAAGAGCTTTTTGATGATCTTGATGATGGTTCAATTGATACAACTTGATCTATGCATTATGCCTAGCTTAAAGGCATAAAAGAAAGCGCTTTTGGGAGGCAGCCCACATGAATAATTTTTTTGCTTTTGTTGTGTCTTGATGTTGTTTACTACAGTAGCATCATCATTGTATCTTTGCTTTTCATATTTGTGCCAAGTATAGCCTCTGATTGCTAGAAAGTTCAAAAGTTGTGAGGTGCTGTCCAGGAAACAGATTCTGTCCTTGGATAGAAAAATTCGTATAAAATCACCAGATCATCTTTTTGGTCTGAATTTTTTCGACAGGGTTCTCTATATAATTGTCTTTCGTGCATCTGTTCTGAGTTTTTTGATTTGAGTTGCAGAAGTATCCCGAACAGATCAATTACTACCTGCTGTTCTGTTTTTCACAGATTCTGTCCTGTTTTGCCTTTCCTTCACTTTGCAAATCAAGAGCTTGCTTTTTCTTTGCAAAAACCTTTTGGCAATCTTGAGAAACAGTGGAACTTCAAGAATATCTTTATTTCCAGAAAGGTATAATTATTTTATTAAGGGTACTAACCTCGCTAATCAGATTATGATGAGTTATGTATGAAGGGAGTTTTCAAGTGTGCGAGGGAAGATGATAAAAAGATTCAGGAGTGTCAAGCGCTCAAGCTTGGGGATGCCCCCGTGCACCCCCAAGAAATATTCAAGGAGACTCAAGCGTCTAAGCTTGGGGATGCCCCCGTGCATCCCCTTCTCCATCAACATTATCAGTTCGTCTTTCGTTCCACTATATTTTTATCACTTCATGTGTTATGTGCTATGCTTGGAGCGTCTTGCTTTTAGTTTTCTTTTTCGTTTTTCATAACGAGTCGGAACTCAGCATTCTTTATGTGGGAGAGAAACACGCTCCACTTCTACCTAGAACATAACATAGAATTTTCATGTCTATCTATGTTGTGTGTTTTCTTTGTCTTTAAATAGCTACTATCATGCTCTGCTCTTAGTATTCATGCTTATCTTTTCAAAAAGCTTTTGTTTAGTTGGTTGCTTGAACTCTCTTTAATTATCATGTTCACCTTATTAAGAGAGTTTGCTTCCGTTGCATTGGTTAATATGTCTATGATAAAGATGCTACTTGCATAATGGTGCTTAGTAGTTCAGGTTTTCTTATGGTTAATCTCAAATAGCTGGGGGGTTCCCAATGTGTTATTGGAGTACCAACTTGATTTGTTTGCCTATGATGAGGTATGGTTTAGTAATATCTTCCTTCGAGAATTTACTTTGATTGACTTGGCGTATGCTCACGCATATTTAAGACTGTAAAGAAAGTCTGTCAAGCCTTGATGATCTTTTATTTCTGAGTAGCGATATAACTACCATGCATGATTCAATATTGCTTTGTCGCTCTGTATGATTATGACCGTCATTGCTCTCTTAGTTGGTCGCTCCCAGTCTTTTGCTAACCTCCACCTGTACTAAGAGAACTAACTTTGCAATATATAGCTCATGGGAAAGTGGCTTAAAAACTATTGTGGTAAAGAATATGTTGCCTATGTATCTTATTTCTTATAAGTTGCTTGCTGAGCGGTAACCATGTTTCTGGGGACGCCATCAACTGCCACACTTTTGTTGAATATCATGTGAGTTGCTATGCATGTTCGTCTTGTCTGAAGTAAGGGAGATTTACCGTGGGTTGAATGAATATGCATATTGTTAGAGAAGAACATTGGGCCGCCAACCAAAGCCATGTATCATGGTGGAAGTTTTAGCTTGGACATTAATCCTCAATCTCTTATGAGAACATGCTTATGCATTAAAGAGGAGTCCATCATCTATTTTCTATGTTGTCCCGGTATGGATGTCCTCAAGTTGAGATCTATCAAAAACGAGAAATCAAATGCGATTTATCTCCTTGGACCTTTGTACAGGTGGCATAGAGGTACCCCTTTGTGACACTTGGTTGAAACATATGTAATGCAATGATAACCCATGGAAATCCGAGCTAATTAGGACAAGGTGCGAGCACTATTAGTATTCGATACATGAGGCTTGCAACTTATAAGATGTCTTATGCATGACACATATGAAGTACTACTACCGTTGACAAAATTGCTTCTATGTTTTCAAAATAAAAAGCTCTAACACTTCAAGCACCAACTACTGAGAGCATGATTGTCATTCTGAGTGCAATGTGCATTGTCCCAAAGTAGCATTGTCTTTTGCATGATTGTGATATCGTTTATTTTGAAATCATTGTATCTAGTCATCACTAAAACCTTGAAGGTGCCCCTGCATTTATGTTTTGCATCACTAAAGGGGGCAAGCTAGATATCACTTTATCATATTTGCACATCATGTTCATTGCAAATCTTTTTGATGTTTCAGTTTCATGTTTTAAAACTTTCAGTCATTTGTGATTTTCTCATGAGGCAACTTAATTACTATAGAATCATTGTCTCAGTAAGCTTTTGTCATATGACTATAAAAAGTCCTATATGGTTAATAGCATGTCACCACATAAATTATTCTTGTTATCATTTACCTACTCGAGGACGAGCAGGAATTAAGCTTGGGGATGTTGATACGTCCAAAACGTATGTATAATTTCTACTTTCTCCATGCCACTTTTGGGTGATATTGCTATGATATTCATACACTTCCATACACTTTTGATCATATTTGGACTAACTTACTAATCCAGTGCACCCCAGTGCCAGCATCTGTTTTCGGCTGTTTTTGTATTTCAGGTTCACGTTACGAGAACTGCCAGGAAAAATCCAGAAAAGTTATATAAAAAATCAGCGTTTCGGAAACAACCCTGCGTCCGAAGGACAGCTGGGGGGGGGGGCACCAGGGCTCCAGGCGCCCTGGCGGCGCGCCCCCCCGGGCCGCGCCGGGTGGGCGCCTGGGCCCCCCGAAGCTTCCCCGATGCCCCACTTTGGCATATATTTAAAGCGTCCTCTGAAACCCTCAGAACAGGAACTCTTTTCGCGATCCCATCTCTGTTCCGCCGCCGCCTCTTCCAATTTCGGGAGCACCAGGAGAACTCTTCCCGGCACCCCGCCGGAGGGGAGGATCACCACCGGGAGCTTCTCCACCACCATGGACGCCTCCCGGATGACTCGTGAGTAGTCTCCCTTGGACCATGAGTCCATGACCAGTAGCTATGTGATGTTCTCCTCCCGTTCTTGTGCTTCACTAATTAGTCCTCGTGAGCTGCCCTACATGATCGAGGCACATATGTAATCCTTATGTTGTTGCTATGTTGAGTTTGCTGGGATCCGATGGATTATGAGATTATGCTCAGATTGATCTTGAGTAATATATTTGATTTACCTCTTTTATATTTATGTTCATAAGTAATTCTTGCATGTTCTCCGTTGTTATTTACTGCTTTGGCCGAGTAGTAGGTAGTGACTCCAAGAGGGAACGTTATGCTCGATTGTGGGTTCATGCCTCTCGATGACTAGCTTGAGTGACAGAAACATGAGTCTAGGGGATGTGCTGTTGCCACAAGGGGGAAAACAACGGTGCTTGTGCCCGCGGGTGCAAGGATTGTTTACTTTACGCAAAGTTCTTTTAATGCAGTTGTCTGTTGCATTGAGTTTACACTATGGGTGGGACTCGCAACTTAATACCAGCGAGATGTTCTGGATAGATATCTCAAGGTGGATGATTAGTAGTAGATATTCATGGATTTCGGTCTACTTACTTTGGCGTACCGCCCATGCTTTGAACCTCAACCTTTCTTGCAATGTAGTCAACATTGGTTTGCGTTCGTGGTCCTGTCAATTGCCCAGCTGTAATTTGTTTACCTCACATAGCTGTTTTATCGTCTTTTGGGAGAGAGACATCACTAGTGAACATCATGAGACTCCGGTCCATATTACCATCATTGATCACATCCGCTATTTACTTTTCTCTATTATTTACTATTGCAAAACACTATCTATCACTACTATCATTGCTTTTAATCCTTTGTGAACTACAAGGCCAGAGGGATTGACAACCTCTCTGTACTCGTTGGGAGCAAAGTTATTTGTATCTGTGTGCAGGTCCACGTTGATTGCTAATCCACGCCGTTAGCAGTTGACACCTACTTGTTGAACCTAGGAGTCTCTGGGGATTCGATCCTTGGCATCTTTGCTAAGGGAAAACACTTCTAGTTACTGCATCTTACACCTTCCACTTGGGGTAACCAACGAGGGGTTCGAGGCCCATCAGAGGGGGACCGTGCAGGAGAACGACCTCGAGTCCTTGATGGCTCGACTTAACGAGATCCCCGACCGAGTGCAGGAATGGAAGAAGTCGGCTGCCCGGGGGGAGCTAACGTGGCGTTGTCCTTGGTCCGTGTGCACTGCAGGGAGGTGAAGGAGAGGAAGCTTGCTGCGCTGAAGGTCGCAAACACGAAGGAGCTCCAATTCCAGTCGTTTATGGAGACATTCCTGGAGGCCGCCACTCGCATCGCCGATGGGATTGATCTGGACGAATTCGTTGCGCCCGCGAGCCCGCCTCTTCCTGAGCCATGACTGTGATACATTAATCTTATTTGCCGCGGAATGCCGCGTGGATTTGTAATCGTTAAACTCTGGTGGGTCTATGGCCCAAGTACTCTTGCCCGATCTTTGCGGGGCTTTTATTTGATTTTGATCCTTTGGTTCGTCGCTCTTCTTCTGATTGTTCGAATCTTCGAGTCGACGTCTTCAGCTAAGCCCCCGAATGAGAGGGTCGCTCCTCACTCGAAGTGGAATGTTTGTAACTTAGGCGATTCCAAGCTACGTTGTACTTGTGGCGGAGTTCGGAGGACCGAGCCGCTTTGTACTTGTAGCGTAGCTCGGAGGACCGCAACTAAGCCCCCGAGTGAGAGGGTTGGTCTTCACTCGGAGTAGAATGGTTGTAACTTAGGCGAGTCACGAGGTTGCGGCTAAGCCCTCGAGTGAGAGGGTCGCTCTTCACTCGGAGTGGAATGTTTATAACTTAGGCGATTCCAAGCTACGTTGTACTTGTGGCGGAGTTCGGAGGACCAAGCCACTTTGTACTTGTAGCGTAGCTTGGAGGACCGCAGCTAAGCCCCCGAGTGAGGGGGTCGCTCTTCACTCGGAGTAGAATGTTTATAACTTAGGCGATTCTAAGCT
>LR738711.1:71119340-71145473 GCA_902687465.1 Secale cereale
GGATGACCGAACCGCTTTGTACTTGTAGCGTAGCTCGAAGGACCGTGGCTAAGCCCCTGAGTGAGAGGGTTGCTCTTCACTCAGAGTGGAATGTTTGTAACTTAGGTGATTCCAAGCTACGTTGTACTTGTGGTGGAGTTCGGATGACCGAACCGCTTTGTACTTGTAGCGTAGCTCGGAGGACCGCAGCTAATCCTCCGAGTGAGAGGGTTTCTCTTCACTCGGAGTGGAATTGGTTGTAACTTAGTCGAGTCACGAGGTCGCGGCTAAGCCCCCGAGTGAGAGAGTCGCTCTTCACTCGGAGTGGAATGTTTATAACTTAGGCGATTCCAAGCTACGTTGTACTTGTGGCGGAGTTCGGAGGACCGAACCGCTTTGTACTTGTAGCGTAGCTCGGAGGACCGCAGCTAAGCCCCCAAGTGAGAGGTATGCTCTTCACTCGGAGTGGTATGTTTGTAACTTAGGCGATTCCAAGCTACGTTGTACTTGTGGCGGAGTTCGGAGGACCGAGCCGCTTTGTACTTGTAGCGTAGCTCGGAGGATCGCAGCTAAGCACCGACTGGGGGATTTAGAGGACACCGATCGCTAGGGGATCATTGCTATCTTGTCTTTGAAACAAATTGGGAAATTTTTATTACAACTCGACCGTCGAGTGTTTCAAGTGTAAAAGTGGCGGAGCAGGTCCGCATTCCACGAATGAGGTTCGTCTTTCTTCTGGGCTACATTGTAGAGGTGGTATGCTCCGTTGCGCAGCACCTTTGTGATGATGAACGGGCCTTCCCAGGCTGGGGCGAGCTTGTGCGGACGTTTCTGATGCACTCGAAGGACCATGTCTCCTTCCTGGAATGCTCGGCTTCTTACGTTGCGAGCATGGAATCGACGCAGGTCCTGTTGGTAGATGGTCGACCGGATCAGGGCGATCTCTCTTTCCTCTTCCAAAAGGTCGACCGCATCTTGACGAGCTTGCTTTGCCTCGGCTTTGGAGAAGAGTTCCACTCTGGGGGCGTTGTGTAATAAGTCGCTCGGCAACACAGCTTCGGCTCCATAAACCAAGAAGAAAGGGGTACGGCCTATCGACCGATTCGGAGTCGTCCTCAGACCCCATAGGACAGAGGGCAGCTCAGTTACCCAAGCCCCGGTGGCATGGTTAAGGTCACGCATGAGCCGTAGCTTTAGGCCTTGGAGAATCAAACCATTTGCTCTTTCTGCTTGACCATTTGACCGCGGATGTGCCACAGAGGCGTAGTCGACTCGTGTTCCTTGGGAAGCACAGAAAGCTCTGAATTCATCTGAGTCAAAGTTGGAACCGTTGTCTGTGATGATGCTGTGACGGACTCCATATCTGAATATTAACTCCTTAATGAAGCTGATGGCAGTGCTCGACTCGAGGTTCTTCATGGGTTTGGCTTCGATCCACTTGGTGAACTTGTCGACTGCCACCAGAAGGTGGGTGAATCCGCTTCTGCCTGTCCTGAAGGGGCCGACCATATCCAAGCCCCAAACAGCAAAGGGCCAGACTAGAGGAATGGTTTTCAGGGAGGATGCCAGCTTGTGTGACATGTTGGAGTAGAACTGGCAACCCGCGCATTTATCCACAATATCCTTGGCCATCTCGTTGGCGCGGGGCCAGTAAAACCCGGCTCGGTATGCTTTGGCCACTATAGTCTGAGAGGAGGCGTGGTGGCCGCAAGTTCCCGAGTGGATTTCATCCAAGATCAGTCGACCTTCCTCTGGATCGACGTAGCGCTGGGCGACTCCAGTGACGCTTTCTCTGTAGAGCTGACCTTGGATGACTGTGAACGCTTCGGATCGGCGGACGATCTGGCGCGCTTCTACTTCGTCTTCTGGGAGTTCTTGTCTGAGCAGATATGATATATATGGCATAGTCCAACCAGGTGTAATCACTAGGACCTCCATGATCAAGTCGACCATGTCAGGCACTTCGACCTCAGTCGGATCCGTCGTGCTGACGGGCTGCGGGGGCTCTTCCGTGAAGGGGTCTTCTTTGATAGAGGGGGTGCGCAGATGCTCCAGGAACACATTCTTGGGTATAGACCTCCGAGTCGACCCAATTTTTGTGAGATCGTCGGCTAGCTAATTCTTTGCTCTGGGCACATGATGGAGCTCTAAGCCTTCGAACTTATTTTCAAGCTTTCGCACTGCACTGCAATAACTGGTCATTGCCGGGCCCCTGACGTCCCATTCTTTCATCACTTGGTTCACCACTAGGTCGGAATCGCCGTAGACCATCAGGCAACGGACGCCGAGTAAGATGGCCATACGCAACCCATACAAAAGTGCTTCGTATTCGGCTTCGTTGTTTTATGAATCTAAATGGATCTGAAGGACGTAGCTGAGCTTGTCGCCCCTGGGAGAGACCAGAACTACGCCTGCGCCAGATCCGTTCAGTATCTTGGACCCATCGAAGAACATAGTCCAATGGTCCGACTGGACTTGAGTCGGAAGCTGTTGTTCTATCCACTCAGCCACAAAATCCGCTATGGCCCGAGACTTGATGGCTTTCTTCGCTTCAAACTTGATATCTAATGGAAGAAGTTCAATCGCCCATTTTGCCACTCGACCGGTTGCATCTCGGTTGTTTAGTATCTCTGATAGTGGGGCGCCGCTGACGACTGAGATTGAATGATCCGAGAAATAATGGGCAACCTTTTTTGCAGTCAAGTAAATCCCGTACACAAGCTTTTGGTAATGTGGATACCTTTGCTTGGAGGGAGTCAAAACTTCGGATATGTAATAGACCGGGCGCTGGACCTTGTATGCCTTGCCCTCTTCTTCCCGCTCGACCGTGAGTACAGTACTGACGACTTGTTCGGTGGCAGCAATGTACAGCAGAAGAGGCTCTCCGCTGACTGGGGCAGCGAGCACCGGCTGGGTGGACAGCAGGGCTTTGAGCTATTCAAACGCTGCTTCGGCTTCGGGATTCCACTCGAACTTGTCGGATTTCTCCATGAGTCAGTAGAGAGGCAGTGCCTTCTCCCCAAGACGAGAAATGAATCGACTGAATGCAGCCAAGCAACCAGTAAGCTTCTGGACGTCGTGAATGCGCTCGGGGCGTTTCATTCGGAGGATGGTGCTGACCTTCTCTGGGTTGGCGTCGATTCCTCGTTCGGAGACGAGAAAACCGAGCAACTTGCCACCAAGAACTCCAAATGTACACTTCGATGGGTTGAGCTTGATATCGTAGCTTCTGAGGTTCGCGAATGTCTCAGCGAGGTCAGTCAGTAGGTCGGAACCTTTCCGTGACTTGACCACGATGTCATCCATGTATGCCTCGACGTTCCGACTGATTTGCTTTATTAAGCACTTCTGGATCATGCGCATGAAGTTGGCGCCGGCATTTTTGAGGACGAAAGGCATGGTGACATAACAAAAACACCCGAAAGGGGTGATGAAAGCAGTCTTTATCTCATCGGGCCCATACAGACGGATCTGATGGTACCCGGAATATGCGTCCAGAAAGGACAAACGCTCACATCCCGCAGTCGAGTCGACTATCTGATCGATGTGGGGAAGATGAAAATGATCTTTCAGGCAGGCCCGATTGATGTGCTTGAAATTGATGCACATGTGGAGAGACTTGTCCTTCTTGGGGACCATGACGACGTTGGCGAGCCACTCGGAGTGGTATATCTCGCGGATAAACTCTGCTGCTAGGAGTCGAGCCACTTCTTCGTCAATCGCCTTTTGCTTCTCCGCAGCGGATCGACGGAGATGTTCCTTCATAGGTTTCACCTTCGGGTCGACTCGCAAATAGTGCTCAGCCAGCCCCCTGGGCACACCCGGCATGTCTGATGGTTTCCATGCAAATATGTCCCAGTTCTCACGGAGGAACTGGATGAGCGCTTCTTCCTATTTGCTGTCGAGTGTGGTGGAGATGTGGGTCGGCGCTGCGTTGGGGTCGGTGGGGTGGATGTGCACGTGTTTTGTGTCCCCTGCCGACTGAAAAGCTGACTCGGAAGCCGGCTTCTTCGCCCTTAGCAGGTCGCCCGGATCCACTTGCTTTTGGTACTCCTCCATCTCTACTGCTGCCATATGCTTGTCGGCGATCTTCGAGCCTTTCTGGAAGCATTCTTCCGCTTTCTGCCGGTTCCTAGTGATGGTTATGACGCCGTTGGGTCCCTGCATCTTTAGCTTGAGGTAGACGTAACATGGTCGAGCCATGAACCTAGCGTAGGCGGGCCTACCCAAGATGGCGTGATAGGCGCTGTTGAAGTCCACCACTTCGAACGTCAGCTTCTCCTTTCGGTAGTTCTTGGACTCACCAAAGACGACGTCGAGTGAGATCTGGCCAAGTGAGTCGGCTTTCTTCCTGGGGATTACCCCGTGGAACCTCATGTTACTTTCCCTTAGCTTGGACATCGGAATGCCCATATCCCGGAGAGTTGCTGCATACAGGATGTTCAAGCCACTGCCTCCATCCATCAGAACTCTGGTCAGGCGCGTGCCTTCGACTACTGGGTCGACTACCAACGCCTGCCGCCCAGGGGTGGCGACGCGCGCTGGATGATCGGACTGGTCAAATGTGATGGGGGTCTTCGACCATTTCAAGAACGTGGGGGTCGCCGGAGCAACCATGTTTACTTCTCTATTGATGATTTTCAGTCGACTTTTGCTCTCGACGTCTGCGAAAATCACCAAGGTGGAGTTGATGCGGGGGTATCCTCCGTCCCCTTCCTTGTCTTCGGACTCTTCTGATTCCTTCTCTTTCTCAGTCGACTAATCCTTCTGGAAACTCTGGATCAAGAGTCGACACTACCGAGTGGTGTGCTTGGGATACACCAAGTTCCCCTCTTCATCTTTCTTCGTGTGTATGGGGCACGGCTGGTCGAGCATATCATCTCCAGCCCGACCCTTTCCTTTCTTTGGCGCCCAGGAGCCTTTGGGCTTCCCTTTGGCCTTCCCTTGATTAACCACCTCAGCCTCTCCCTGAGCGGCTGGGTCGGCCATGCACTTGTTCTTTCGATTGTGATTCTGGTCGTACTGTCCGACTGGTTTCTTGCCGCTACGGAGCCGATCGGCTTCTTCGCCATTGGCGTACCGACTGGCAATCTCCATCATCCGCGAGAGGGACATGTCGCCTGTTCGGCCAAACTTCAGATTTAACTCTCGGTTGCGCACGCCTTCCTTGAAAGCGCACACCGCCTGGTGCTCGGAAACGTTTTCCACCGTGTGATGCAAAGTGGTCCACCGCTGAATGTAGTCCCTCAAAGTTTCACTCGGCTTCTGCGTGCAGCGCTGAAGCTCTGCGAGTCCGGCAGGTCGCTTGCAGGTGCCTTGGAAGGTCCGAACGAAAACTCGAGCGAGCTCTTCCCAACTGTATATGCTCCTGGGAGCTTACTAATTGAGCCACGCCCGAGCGGAGCCTCCCAGCATTAAGGGGAGGTGCTTCATGGCCACGTCGTCGTTTCCTCCTCCAATCTGCACGGCCACTCGGTAGTCTTCTAGCCAAGTGTCCGGCTTCGACTCACCGGTGAACTTGCGCACTCCTGCTGCCAGCCTGAAGTTCGGGGGGATCTCCGCGGCTCTGATTGCACTGCAGAAACATTCAGGCCCTGAGGCCGGCGTTCGGCTGCCACTGGGTTGGTCTCTGCCTCGCTCATCCCTGGATGCCTGGTTACGGTTGACTCGACCCTGTACAAGGATGGACCTCGCATCGAAACCTGGCCGCCGGGGATCCGGGGGAATCCTACGCTCGTCATCTCGCAGGCGCCTGCCCACGTGCCGCTGGGGCGAGTGTGACCCACTTCCCGGAGGAGGGGTAGGCGCTCGACGGCCGTTGTAGCGTCCGTGTCGACGGTCGAGTGGATCGTCGTTCCGACCCAGGTGCCGGTCTTGCCGCGGGCCATGCTCCTCACGCCTCGGGGGCGATCTTGGACTGTGGGCTGACCATACGGTGTCTGCAGCCACCGATCTGCTGTGAATTCTGTTGCGCGACTGAGAAACAACCGCATTTTGCTCTTCAGCCGTTCGGAGTAAAGCTCGGATCTGCTGAAGGCCTCTCCCAGCTTCCGACTGGGAGGGTTGAATCGACTCCGCAATACGAGCCGCGGCTTCGAGGTTTTGGACTGGTGTGCGGAACACCTGAGTCTCGCGCTGACGTGATTGCCGCGGCCGTCGACTGGACTCGGTGGCCAGTCGGCGGGCTTGTTCGTCGAGTGAACGTTGGATGTTTTCCAGGCGCGCGCGCTCGGCCAAGGTGGCCACGCGCGTGGCTTCGAGAGCCAAAGCTTCTGGGGAATCCCCCACGATGGGGGTGAAGAGTGCGTCTCCGTTGCGGCGACAAATCTCAGCTCTTTGCTCGGAGGTGAGGGGCTGAGGGATGTAATTGTCGTTGTCGTGTGCCCGATCGCCACCGCTGCCGCCGTTCTCACCACGGGGAAAGCCTGGCGGGCTGCGGCGCGAATCGTCCATGAGAATTTCCGCCGTGGGATTGCTGCTCCCGCACTCGGAAACGGAATCATCGAGCCCAGTCGACTGATCGGCCGGCCCGTAAATGTAACCATCGGGCTCAATGGCCGCGACTTGTGGGGTGGCAGTTTGACGGGCCACCGCATGTTTCACCCACCGCTGGAGCCGTGAACGACCGGATCGCTTACGGCGGCGTCCAGCGGGGATGTGGGACGATGAGTACCGAGTCGACAGCTGCAGCAGGAGGACGCCGCCGGCTCCGGCGCGAAAGTGCGTAGTTTCGCGGGCGGGCAAAGCCTCAACGTCGAGAGGGGCTTCCTGGAGCCACGCGGAGTCGTCAGCGACGAAGACCAATGCGCCGAGTCGGATCTCGTGGCTCGACACCAAAACACCGCCTGACACCATGATGAAAGTGGTAGGAGAAGAGATCGCAACTTCGCCAAATGTCGCTAAGACGCCTCGCCCCACGGTGGGCGCCAACTATCGTGGCTCTAAGGCTGACAGTAAGGGTAGGGGGTACGAATGGAGAGGCAAGGTTCTAGCTATGGCGAGGTTGTACATAGTGTGTTAGCGAGTTCAGGCCCTTCTCGGAGGAAGTAATAGCCCTACGTCTCGGTGCCCGGAGGCTTGGTCGACTGATGTGTGTAGATGTGTGTTATAGAGGTGCGAACCCTTGTTCTGGAGGAGGGGGGTGGCTTATATAGAGTGCCAGGACCCCAGCCATGATCCACGTTACCAAGGGCTTAAAGGTATATTAAGGCAGGCGTTACTGATAACGCCTGCAGTAAAGGATAATTCAAATATTTACTACAGAGAGTAAATATAGGACCGTTGCTGTTCCAAGAGACACTTGGTCTTCGGAGGTCGAGTGCTCGGTCCGGTCGAGTGGAATTGAGTCGTCCTGCGTACATGGGTCGGTCGAGTGAAATGTCTCTTTGGACCGTCTTTGTCGACTGTCTCCACTGTCATGGGTCTTGTCTTTTGATCTTCTAGGGTAGTGACCTTGGGTGGGGTACTTTGGTCAGGCCTATGACCCTACCCTAGGTCTGCAACCTCGTTAGCGCTTGCGGGTGTCGTCAGTCCTTCCTGGAGGGCGTCAGGGCGACCCTTCCTATCCCCTCGCCGTGTACCGGGGGAAACCCTTCGTAGCAGCTTCGTCGTCGTTGCATCCCTTCTTGGATGTGTTGCTTGGTGCCAGCATTCCATAGTCGTGGAGCTTGGCGGGAGTTCTCCGGTGGGCGCAGCGGTCGCGAGGCTTCTTCGTTTTACGTTGATCTGCCGTTCTTGGCATTTGGTTCTTTTTTGTTTTCTCTTCCATTTTTTTGGGCGTGACTTTGCTACTTCCACCCCTGCACCTATCGTTGGTTGTATCATGGTGGTTTCTTTGTAATACAAAGTGGGGGGAAACCCTTTATCAGAAAATACCCTCTAGGGCAGCCGATCAACACGGTCGGTGGACGAACCCTAACTACGGATTGCACAACCTCAGGTGGAGATCATGGAGATCGACCACCCCGGGGACGGCGTGGTGCAGAAGCAGCGGTTGCTAGGGTTTAGGATTGAGGTAAGTCTGATACCATATAAGAGTTTTAGACATGAGTGAATTGGGGTAACATGGTGCATGTTGTATTGAGCCACTCGGGCGGTTTCCATATAGTACATGGCTTGGAGGAAAATGAAGGGAATATGCCCTAGAGGCAATAATAAAGTTGTTACTTATATTTCCTTATATCATGATAAATGTCTTTTATTCATGCTAGAATTGTATTAACTGGAAACTCGATACATGTCTGAATACATAGACAAAACAGAGTGTCCCTAGTATGCCTCTACTAGACTAGCTCGTTAATCAAAGATGGTTATGTTTCCTAACCATAGACATGAGTTGTCATTTGATCAACGGGATCACATTATTAGGAGAATGATGTGATGGAAAAGACCCATCCGTTAGCTTAGCAATATGATCGTTTAGTTTTTCTGCTATTGCTTTCTTCGTGACTTATAGGTGTTCCTATGACTATGAGATTATTCAACTCCCAAATACCGGAGGAACACCTTGTGTGTGATACATCTCCAACGTATCTATAATTTCTGATTGTTCCATGCTATTATGTTATATGTTTTGGCTGTTTAATGGGCTTTAATATACAATTTTATATGATTTTTGGGACTAACCTATTAACCCAGAGCCCAGTGCCAGTTTCTGTTTTTTCCTTGTTTTTGAGTATCGCAGAAAAGGAATACCAAACGGAGTCCAATTGACCTGAAATTGCACGGAGATTGTTTTTGGACCAGAAGAAGCCCACGGAGTACCGGAAATGGACCAGAGGAGTCCGGAGGCCACCACGAGGGTGGGGGGCGCGGCCTACCCCCTTGGACGCGCCTGAAGGAAATATGCCCTAGAGGCAACAATAGAGTTATTATTTATTTCCTTATATCATGATAAATGTTTATTGTCCATGCTAGAATTGTATTAACCGAAAACTTAGTACATGTGTGAATACGTAGACAAACAGAGTGTCACTAGTATGCCTCTACTTGACTAGCTCGTTAATCAAAGTTGGTTAAGTTTCCTAGGCATAGACATGAGTTTCCATTTGATGAACGGAATCACGTCATTAGAGAATGATTTGATTGACTTGAACCATTCTGTTAGCTTAGCATTTGATCGTTTAATATGTTGCTATTGCTTTCTTCATGACTTATACATGTTCCTATGACTATGAGATTATGCAACTCCCATATATCGGAGGAACACTTTGTGTGCTATCAAACGTCACAACGTAACTAGGTGATTATAAAGATGCTCTACAGGTGTCTCCGATGGTGTTTGTTGAGTTGACATAGATCGAGATTAGGATTTGTCACTCCGATTGTCGGAGAGGTATCTCTGGGCCCTCTCGGTAATGCACATCACTATAAGCCTTGCAAGCAATGTGACTAATGAGTTAGTTACGGGATGATGCATTACGGAACGAATAAAGAGACTTGCTGGTAACGAGATTGAACTAGGTATGATGATACCGACGATCGAATCTCGGGCAAGTAACATACCGATGACGAAGGGAACAACGTATGTTGTTATGCGGTTTGACCGATAAAGATCTTTGTAGAATATGTAGGAGCCAATATGAGCATCCAGGTTCCGCTATTGGTTATTGACCGGAGATGTGTCTCAGTCATGTCTACATAGTTCTCGAACCCGTAGTGTCGTGGAATTAGCACGGCAGATGTCCGGTTTAGGGGACTTAGGTGTGAGGCCATCGCGCGGGTTAGCTTGAAGAAGTTAAAGCGGACAAAGGACACAGGGAGTTTTTATACTAGTTCGGCCCCTTCGATGAAGGTGAAATCCTACGTCTAGTTTGGTGTGGTATTGCTTGTGCGTCGATGAACAGGGAGCGAATTCGCTTGCCTGTGTCTTGAGCTGTTGTTTCTCTCCTTGAACCGTCGCCGGGTCGTCCCTTTATATACGAGGCGACGCCCGGTCTGGTTTACAGAGTCCCGAAGCCGGCTCATAAACGTGTCCGCCTCGGTCTCCACTCTTTCTATCTTACATCCCAAGTTACATGATACGACGGTTTACAGACCATGGGCTTTATACATGGGCCCTAGACCTCTACGGGATGTAGCCTCTTGTACAGATTCTACTAGGCTAGTAGTAATACATCAATGTCAGTGTAATCCGGAGCTTCCTGGCCGGTTTATACCTACTAATAATATCCCTAACATTAGGCCCCAGATTGATTTGAACTTGTTCATGTCAGTCTTCTAAGTCTTGCACAAATCTCCTCTCTGCAATTTATCTGTTTCATAAACGGTCATGACGTCATCCCCTGGAATCGTCTTAATCCATCGTGACGTCATCTCCGCATTTAATGCTCGCATCTGTCTATTACCTTTCTTAAATGCCGCACCGAAAATCAAGGCGATAGCTCGATCTTTATCCTATCTCTGGCCTCCTTGATTCCCGCGCTTACCGTTTTCATCTCTTTGGCTTATAAATACCGCTGGGGCATACCTCTTTCCCCTTTTGCCTTCTTCTTCCTCTGTCTCTATCGCTCGAAGCTCCGCCGCCGCTGCATCGAGCTCACCATCGTCCTCGAGCCAGGCCGCTGCATCGACCTGAACGTCACCTGAGAAACTTCGCCGCCGTCCTCTGTTTCTTTAGGTACTCCTTCTTCCCCGTAGATCTTAATCTAGGGTTTCTTCCGTAGCTTTGCCATGAACCCTCGATGCTTTGCAGTTCTTCCCCGTAGGTCAGCCTTGCTATAGATTTAAACTTATTCAAGCTCGAACTGAATCCATGCGCTTCCGCTCCGTCCTCACATCCTTAGTTCATCTAACCTTATTAATTTAGATTCAATCTGTAGAGAACCTTCGCGGTCTTCCCTGAATATAACTTGTATTTACTCCATCAATTTCCTTGCGCCTTAGATCTAAGTTTACCTTGTCTTTCTGTGAAAACTGTTTCTCACACCTTTAGATCAGTAGCTCACCTTACCGGTTTAGTCATAATTTGCGTGTCATATAGTCTCCTTGACGGTTCAGACGTAAGCCTGTATCCCGTAATTGACGGTTTAGCTTCTGCTTTTCCTATCAGCATGAACAGGTAGCTGACTCACTCATATATGCTTCCGGATTAGTAACACCATTAGTCCCTTGTGTAAACTGACAATTAGGCCCATAATTTTATAGAATGCTCCGGCTTATGCTTTAGCAATTGGTAAACCGGATTTTGCACTATACTTTTCAGCACTTCCTCATTCAAAACAATGGCCAAGCAATTCGTCGCTTGCAACTGGCTCCCTTCCCAGATCACTGAGGATGACTTAACAAACGCTGCTTCAATCAGTATTCTGGGTCCTAAGAATGTTTTGCACTGGCGTGCCCCAGGAAATGAGTGTCCTCCTACGCCTAAGGAAGGAGAAGTTGTAGTATTCTTTGATCACCTGGCCCGGGGTTTCAGCCCTCCCGGTTCAAAGTTCTTCTGGGATGTGTTAGCCGCTTTCCAGGTCCACCCTCAAGATGTAGGCCCGAATTCTATGTCAAACATCTGCAATTTTCAAGTCTTTTCAGAAGCATACCTTCAAGAAGAACCATCAGTGGATCTGTTCCGAGAATTTTTCCATTTGAACCGGCGGACGGAGTTTACTAACGGGCCGCATCAGGAATTGGGTTGCGTCAGTATCCAAAAGAGAAAGGATGTGAGTTTCCCTCATGTTGCCCTTCACAGCCATCCCAAAGAATGGAACCAAACGTGGTTCCATTCTAAGGACACTTCACCTGAAGGAGAGAACGGTTACCGCGCCTATCGCCTAGCAACGGATCACCCCTTGCCGCAACGCCTCAGCGCCCAGGATCGTGCCCGGTTTGCTCCTCAGCTTTCTAAGCTCAGGGCCTTCGTAGCCAACGGCTTAACTGGAGTCGACTTTGTTCGCTGCTGGCTTTCTTGGAGCATCCTTCCATTAAGCTGGCGCTCAAGTCTGATGTGTGAATACTCCGGCAAACCGGATGATCCTCAGCGCCATACTGACATAATACTTCCTGAATACAAAATTACTGAGTCCGCAAAGAAAATGCTAAACATCCCTCTGGAGGAGTGCAGCCGGACCAGTTTAGCTCCGTTCTGCGAAACCAATAAACTGCGAGCAGTAAGTCCTTCCCGATCTTTTCCTGTTTGTTTTAATCCGGCCATATCAATTGTCTTCCATTTATTTCCTATCTTCCGCACAGGCCAACGATCCCTTCTGGAAGAGGAAATCTGAAGATAAACCGGCCAGGCAACCACGCCGGAAAACTTATGCTGTTAAGAAGAAGGCTGTTGCTGCCTCCGGTTCACACCTTGAGGAGGATGATCCAGAATCGGAGGTACGAATGAAACCTTATATGCTTTAACCTCCCTTTGTCTAAATTTATGTTAACAATGCCTTTCCACAGGATCTGGTGGAAGGAAGTAAAGCGGCGGGAGTTGAGGTAATTTCTCTCTCTTCTGATTCAGAACCGCTGCCCCCCAAAATCCACCGGGTGTCCCGGAAATATCCCTTTTCTCATCCTTACACTCAATTGGATCCCAACTTTCTTTTGAAGAAACAACAGCATGAAGCACACCGGACCACGTGCCATAGCGGCCATGTGGTGGAGTCATCCGGAATACCTCTTACGCCGGATCGCAGGCGTCACTCCGAGGTTTTACTTTCTCCAACTCTCCTTCATCCAAAAGCCGGCCTCACACGTAAACCGCTTAAACCGTCTGATCCTAACTATCAGGAGGCTCCTCTGTCCTCCGGCGAGTCAACTGCTACGCAGGTCCCCGTGCTGAAGACCGTGCCTGGGTAAGTCCTTTTTTTCAAACATCCGGTTTACCTTCATGTTTGTAACTTCATGAGTCTCATTGTTCCTTTGATTTTTACCAGAATGCCGAAGCCTAGTAAGAAGGCTGTCAGGACCCCGATCCTAAGTCACACCGATCTAGCTGTAACACGTCATATCACTTTGCGGCCTCACGCACGGTAACCCCACGGGTGCCACCTTACCTGGCCCGGGACCGTTTGCGCATTTTGGCACACGTATATGACAGTGTCGCTAGCATCCATATGACAGAGAACCCGGGCCGACATGGCTAGTTATAAACCAAAAGTGGCACTAAATTACAGAGACAGGCATCCATGACCCAGCATCGAACGTGTCGGTCATCAACGTATGAACCCAAGTCGTAGCAAGCTACATGGACTTAAAGGAACAACGCGTGACATTTCCCCTAAGGGACAGAGACAGGAACGAAAAAGGACACATGCCGGCCAGCCTACGTGTTCCGAGCAGTAGCAAGCTACCAAGGCTCATTGGAATCACTAGGAGGCATTTCCCTGTAAGATAGGCTACCAAAGGAAAACAACTAGGTGTCGGATCCCACACATACCAAGCATTTCAATCATACACGCAATATGCTCAATATGTGCAAATACAACATTGCATCACAACAGAACTCTATGACTCAAAGTACTTTATTTAAAAGGCTCCAAGAGCCATACATAACATAGTCATACATGTAGGGGTCACATGACCCAACACTCAAGTCATACAGTCATACAAGCACAAGCGGAAGCTGCATGTCTGAGTACAGACATCTTAGAAAATAAAACATGCTTGGTGTAGCCTGACTATCTACAAGGCCCTTCACAAGCTCCAGATCACCGTCTGGGTGTCAAGCTACTCGTTGACGTCAACGTCTATGTAGAACCCATCAGCAGGGGCAGGGTTCTCCTCTGCAACAGTTATTAAGCAAACATGAGTACAAAGGTACTCAGGAAGTTTTACCACAGAACCTATCATACATGCAACATTATCAAAGGGGGTAGTAGAGTTTATAGCAGAATGCCAGCTTTGACCTTGGCTAACCTATACTACAACTCTCAACAAATTGCAAGATGTTATTACGAACACGAGTCCTCTAATCACCACATCAATACACTACCGAGGATCCTCTTCCGTCATCCTACGGAAGGGCCATCCACGGCACTCACGCTTATCTTGAGGCTTTTAGTAGTATCCATTAACTTGTCTATGAACTGTAAGAGTAACCAAGTAGTTCGTACCGCGAACAACGGCTATTCGAATAGTTTGATAACCCTGCAGGGGTGTACCTCTTCACACACGCTTCCACCACTTATCGCTGTTTACTCGGCGTGTACTCGACAACCTTCGAGCGGAAGCCCAGCGAGGGTGTCGGCCACGACCTGACTAACTACTCGAAGTCTCTCGTCCAGGTTTATCGCCTATTTGGGTTCCATCCATGGGGAGATCCGGCCGGGGTGTCGCTCACGGCCCCAAACGATGTGTACAGGGTTCCCGAGTCACCAAACGGGCAACCGGTACACCGTGCCACGTACCTGTCGCATCACAACCCACCCCGAGGGTCAGCGTTGTGCACGACCTCCAGTAAGCTATAAACACCAGAAACTAGTTGCAACTCCTGGACAGAGATCAAGGGTAATTAATAAGCCGAGAGGGTCAATTAAGGATCCCAATGCGTGGTAGTAGCTGTAACTTGAACCACACATACAGATCTCGGGTCCTATGGACGATTCCAATGAAACAACCCACCATGTACTCCTACATGGCCTTTCATCGATACCTTTACCAAACGTATTCCACACTTCCTTCTCTTTATCGATAAGATCATTTCACTCTGATCCATCACCCAGATGAATCAGACCAGACACAACTCTAAGCATAGCAGGCAACATAAACAAATAGCATGGTGGATCACACATCACATGGCTCAATCAACTCCTACACATGCTAGTGGGTTTCAACTATTTACTGTGGCAATGACAGGTCATGCAAGGGAATAGGGTTCAACTACCGCAGCAAGTAGCAGTTCACGCGTTGTTGCCTTAATGCAGTAAAAGAGAGCAGGAGCGAGAAGATTGGGTTGTATCGGAATGATCAATGATTGCTTGCCTGACAAGGTAGTTGTCGTGTACTGCTCTTCAACTGGATACGCAGCTGTATCCTCGGGAGCAGGACCTAACACAGGGAATACCGACGATACAATCATTAACAAACAAATGCAACAATATGATGCATGTTTATGACATGGCAAGATGCATGTGTGTTGGCTAATGCAACTAAAACCAGAAGGGTTTGAACCTATTTGAATCAAGGATTCAAATTGAAGTTCAAACTATTATTTAAATAAGTGCATTATCATGTTTTTGATATATACAGCAAGTTAACTTGTTCAAACATGCATGAAACCAGTGCCATTAGATAGATTGGATTTTTCTGATCATTTTTCATATATAAATCTTTTCCATCTGAGCTATGGTTGATTTAATATGATTTTTAGAAGTTTTGGGTATTTTCTGGAATTTCCTGAATTATTTTAAATCTAAAAATCCCAGAAAATCCTTTACTGCGTTAGCATGACATCATGCTGACGTCAGCCAGTCAACAGAACCAGTCCAGGTCAAACCTGACCAGTGGGTCCCTCATGTCAGTGTCACAGCTAATTAACTGGGTTAATTAGAGTTTAGTTAAAACTAATTAGTTGTCAGTGGGGCCAGGGCCCACGTGTCAGTGACTAAACTAATTAACTAATTAATATTAAATTAACAACTAAACTAAGTTTGACTTGCGGGCAGGGCCCACATGTCATTGACCCAGGGGGTCAAACCCGTGGTCAAAACAGGGCCAACTCGCCGGCGTTTAGCCGCCGGCGAGGCCAAACGCGGCGGTGTGCCTCGGAAAACGTCTACGGTGCACGGCTCGAGCTGCGGCTGGGTGCGTTGGAGAGCTCTTGCTCTTCCGCATCGGATGGAGGTGGTCGCCGGACCTGGGGTGGCCGGAGACGACGGCAACGAGCTCGACGGCGGCGACCGGCGTCGGGCGTGTGTGGAGATGCGGCTGCAGGTGCCTAGGCGATGCGTGCGTAGCACCGTTCGCATCTACGTGCTGTGGTGAGTGCGATGGACGGGTGCCGGTGACCAAATGGTCACCGGAGCATCACCGGCGACGAGCACGGCGGCGGTGCGTGCGGTGGAGCTACGTGCAGTGTGTTACAGGGCAAGAGGGAGCCAACGGAGAGGGGGAGGAGGTAGCTAGGCTCACAGCGGTTGCAGCAAGCACTGAAGCGAGCTCGGGGGTGGTCGGAGCTGAGCTGCACGGCGAGGGGGATCTCCGCGGCCGGAGTTGGGGAAGAAGAGGTCAGGGGCGTCTCCAGGGCGGGCGAGCGCTCGGGGCTCGGCCTGTTCGAAGCAGTCGAGGACGGCGGAGACGATGGACAACACGGCGGAGCTCGGGGACGACGGTGGACGTGGTTTCTACGACGGCGCGATCACGGCGGCATCGGCCAAGGCACGGGGAGAGCGGAGGAGAGGGACTGGGGGGAAGCGGAGGTGTCTGGGGGGTCGAGGAGGTCGTGGACGTTCGATCCATCCCTCCAGGACGGCGAGGGGGCGAAGCAGGGCGGCGGGCAGCTGCGTGGCGCGCCGTGCGGTCGCCGTCGAGCACCTGTCTGCCTGCCTGGCCGAGCCAAGCAGCTCGCTGGAGCGGCAGCTGGGCTGGGCCGGCAGGTGGGCCGGGTGGGCGCCAGGTAAGTGTTTTTCCTATTTTCTTTTCCTATTTTTCTTTTCTGTTTCATTTCTTTTGCAACTTTGTTCATTTAATAAAAATGCCTAAACATTTTTATAAATCATAACACTTGTCATACCTGCTGTATATAATATGAACAGTAGGAAACATTATAGTTTATGATTATTTGAGCATTTAAAATATTTTATAGCATTTAAATGCCCAAATTCAAATACCATATGATTTAATCCAAAACCCTAGATTGTCCTAGAAAATTGTGCACCATTTTTGGCAGAGGTTTAAGACCAAGGCAGAAATGATGAACATTTTGAAGGGCATTTTGGGTACATTGGAAAATATTTTAGCAAACCCTAGTTGTTAGGGGAGGGGTGCTGGGGTTTCTGTTAATCCCATTTCAAGTTTCTTTGAAAGTAAACATGATGCACACTCTAATCAGGTCCTAATGCAAGTGCTAGCTAGGGATGTGACAACTCACCCCCACTTAAAAGAATCGCGTCCCGAGATTCGGGTTCCTCCGGAAAGAGGGTGGGGTACTCAAGTCGAAGACGATCCTCCCTTTCCCAAGTAGCTTCACTCTCGGAATGATGTGACCATTGAACCTTGAGAAACTTGATATTGTGGCGTCGAGTGGTGCGCTCAGTTTGATCAAGAATACGAACGGGGTATTCTCGATATGTGAGATTGTCTTGGAGATCAAGCGTTTCGTGGTCCACTCCGCGGATAGGATCCGAGAAGCAACGCCTGAGTTGAGAAACGTGGAAAACATCATGAACTATGGAGAGGTGCGGAGGTAGTTCCAATTGGTAGGCAACTTCTCCTCGTTTGGCAAGAATGCGAAAAGGACCGATGTAACGAGGGGCCAATTTGCCTTTGATACCGAATCGATGGGTTCCCTTAAGAGGAGTAACCCGAAGGTAAGCCTTATCGCCGACTTCAAAAATCACAGCCTTATGATGACTATCATATTGGCTCTTTTGGCGAGATTGGGCCGTTTTCAATCTCTCACGAACGATGCGAACTTGTTCCTCTGCTTCCTGAATCATATCCGGGCCAAAGAATTGTCTTTCCCCGGTTTCTGACCAGTTAAGAGGTGTTCGACACCTTCGTCCATATAGAACTTCGAAGGGAGCTTTACCCAAGCTGGCTTGATAACTATTGTTATAAGCGAATTCGGCAAATGGAAGACACTTTTCCCATTCCATACCGAAAGAAATGACAGAGGCTCAAAGCATGTCTTCCAGAATTTGATTGACTCGTTCCACTTGACCACTTGATTGCGGATGGAAGGCAGTACTGAAAGAGAGATGAGTTCCCATAGCATTCTGGAAACTTTCCCAAAATCGTGAAGTGAAAAGACTTCCACGGTCTGAGTTAATCTCCAACGGTACACCATGAAGTGACACTATTCGAGAGACATATAAGTCTGCTAGCCGGCTAGCGGTAATACTCTCCCGAACAGGCAGGAAATGAGCTACTTTAGAGAGGCGGTCGATAACGACGAAGATAGCATTATTCCCTTTCCTGGACCTGGGAAACCCGGTAATGAAGTCCATACTGACTTTATCCCATTTCCATTCAGGAATAGCTAAAGGTTGAAGGGTGCCAGCAGGCCGTTGATGCTCTGCTTTAACTCGACGACAAACGTCGCAGTTAGCAATGAACTGAGCGATTTCTCTCTTCACCCTACTCCACCAGAATCTTTGACGTAGGTCTTGATACATTTTGGTACTACCGGGATAAATCGTGAGAGGAGATTCATGAGCCTCCTTAAGGATTATTTGTCGTAGTTGTGGTTTCTTGGGCACCACCAAGCGGTTCTCGAAGTACACTACACCTCGATCATCCATAGAGAAGCTCCTAGCAACTCCGCTAGCAATGTTCTCCTTGATCCGAGATATGCCTTTATCATACCGCTGGGCAACTATGATTTGAACCATAAGGGTAGGTTTTGCCACCAAGGTGGAAAGGAATCCTCGAGGAACAATGTGAAGGTTAAGCTTACGAAATTCCTCGTGGAGAAGTGGTTGACTTTGTTGTAACATTAAATTGTTACAATATGACTTACGACTTAGTGCATCAGCCATGACATTGGCCTTTCCAGGAGTGTAAGTGATTCCTAAGTCGTAGTCGGTGAGCAACTCAACCCAACGTCTTTGCCTAAGATTTAGATCCGGTTGGGTGAATATATACTTCAAACTTTGGTGATCAGTGAAGATTTCACAGCGATTACCAAGAAGGTAATGTCGCCATGTTTTGAGTGCATGGACTACAGCTGCAAGCTCTAAATCATGAGTAGGATAGTTATCCTCATGTGGACGCAACTGTCGGGATGCGTATGCAATCACTTGACGATCTTGCATAAGAATGCAACCTAGTCCTTGTCGCGAGGCGTCGCAATAGATTATAAAATCCTTGGAAAAGTCTGGTGGTACCAGTACAGGTGCAGATGTCAGGCGTCTTTTCAGTTCCTGAAAACTGGACTCGCACTGTGGGGTCCACTCAAACTTTTTATCTTTCTTGAGGAGTTCGGTTAGAGGTTTAGCAACCTTGGAGAAGTTCTCGACGAAACGCTGGCAATAGCTCGCTAAGCCAAGAAAACTCCTAACTTGCTTGACCGATTCAGGAGGAGTCCAATCAAGTACGGCTTGAACTCGCTCGGGATTGACAGCAATACCCTTGCCAGAGATCACATGACCTAGATAGGTTACTTCTGGCAACCAAAATTCACATTTAGAGAATTTAGCATAAAGGCGGTGCTCTCGAAGTTTCGTCAATACGAGCCTTAAATGCTCGGCATGATCTTCATTGTTCTTGGAGAAAATGAGTATATCATCGAGGTATACCACGACGAATTTATCCAAATACTCCATGAATATAGAATTCATTAACCGAGAAAAGGTAGATGGGGCATTGGTTAATCCGAAGGACATGATGGTGTACTCATATTGGCCATAACGAGTAACGAAAGCCGTTTTAGGAATGTCCCCGTTATTGATTTTGATTTGATGGTAGCCCAACCTCAAATCCATCTTAGAGAAGACTGAGGATCCAGCGAGCTGATCATACAGGTCGTTGATCCTGGGAAGCGAATACTTATTCTTTATGGTGACCAGATTGACAGGTCGGTAATCTACAACCATACGCTCCGTTCCATCCTTCTTCTTGACGAAGAGGACGGGGCAAGCCCAAGGGGAAGAACTAGGACGGATGAAACCCTTTTGCAAGGAATCATCGAGTTGTTTCTTTAGCTCAGCTAATTCTAGTGGTGCCATCTTATAAGGTCTCCTAGAGATTGGGACAGTTCCAGGGATAAGATCTATCACGAACTCGACATCTCTGTCAGGTGGAACTCCTGGCAGTTCTTCTGGAAAAACATCCGGAAAGTCACAGACTACCGGGATATCTTCGAGTTCTGGTAGAGGGCTGGCATTAAGAGAGTAGAGCTGACGTTCAGCCATTCAAGTCAAGACATTGACTATCTTGCCGGATGGATGTGTAAGTTGAACGGTCCTAGTAAAGCAATCAATTTTGGCGTAATGGGTTGTCATCCAATCCATACCCAAAATGATATTTATGTCCGAGGACTTGAGAGCGATTAAGGATGCAAGGAAAACAAGTCTATCGACAAGGATTTCATTTCCATGGCTTACCCTAGAGGTTTGCCACTTTGAACAAGGAGTTTGAATAACCATGGAAGTAGGCATGTCACAAAAAGTCATGTTGTGCAATCGAGAATAGCTTTCGGATATGAACGAATGGGATGCTCCAGTATCGAAAAGAACAGATGCCGGATGGCAGTTTACGAGAAGCGTACCAAGGACGACGTTAGGATCCTCATAAGCTTCTTCGGCAGAAACATAGTTGACATGACCACGTGCAGTGGGGAGTGGCTTGACATAGTTCACCTTGCCGGTTGGCTTACCACGGCCAACGGGTTTTCCTGGCTGATTCTGGGGACAATCACGCATGTAGTGTCCCGGTTCTCCACACTTGAAACATGTCACAGTGGTAGTGCGTGGAGCAAAGTTGGAGGGTGGACCTCCATAGGTCTTAGCAGGTGCAAACTGTTGAGTTGGACGAGGCGCCTCATAGGATGGCCTCGGTGTATACTTGGGTGGCAGAGCAGTGTTAGGAACCCATACACGGCGCTTGTGAGAGCCAGAGCCGGATGAGGAACCAAGGTCTCGAGTATGCTTGCGGGTGGCCTCGAAGTCGGTCTCGCCTGTCTCAGCACTGATAGCCTTGTTAACCAACTTCTGGAAGGAGGTGCACTCGTGCAGACGTCGATCTCGACGAAGTTCAGGGCTGAGTCCCTTGTGGAACCTCGCCTGTTTCTTGGCATCGGTGAATACTTCCTCAGGTGCATAGCGTGCTAGATTACCAAACTCACGACTGTAGCCATCCACAGTCAAACGGCCCTGGGTGAAATTGCAGAATTCCTCCCGCTTGCGATCCATGAGACCTTCCAGAATGTGATGTTCACGGAATGCCTCACTGAACTCAACCCAGGTAGTGACTTGGCCAGCAGGACGCATAGCTTCAAAGTTTTCGCACCAAAGACTGGCAGGGCCCTCAAGATGGTAGGCGGCATAGATAACCTTGTCAGCTTCGGCCACACGGGCAGAGTGTAGCTTGTGGGTGATACTACGTGGCCAGTCATCAGCATCCAGAGGTTCAGTGGAGTGATGGAACTTCGGTGGACACATCTTGATGAAATCGTGGATTGACACCACGTCATTCCTCTGACGGAACCCAGTGTTTTGCTCTATGCGTTCCAGCAGACGGTTGGTCTCTCTCTTGTTCCGTTCTGCTTCAAGCATAACTTCCGCCAAAGAGGGTGGCTGGGGCAGATTTCCATCTCTAGCCCCACTAGCCTCACCCTGCTCCTGAGCAGCAGGAGTGTTGCGAGTGTTGACCATCCTAGGAAAACAAAACAACGGTTTAGACAAGGATGGCAAAAATTTGACATAGAAGTGCAAAATGTAATGGATAACACAGAATGCAGAGATGTTCATCCGTACGACATTGTAATATAGGAACTGCTATATATACACCAGTGGTCATACACACCATACAAAGTTTAGTACAAGCCAAGGCTAAAGTACAACTGCGGTGAAAGACGATACATCCCATCAGAGGCATTCCAAGCTCCTATACATTATTTAACTACACCTCCGGAATTCAGTACGCACTAAGTCATATTCCACAGGACGCGCAGGACTGTGGAAATACAACTACTACAATACTACTACTACCACGGACTAGCTCAGACATTCGCGTAGTAATCCTCGTAAAGATTACCACCGTAGCCTGGAAGTGGTACAGACGGATCTTGGAACTCGCGAGCACTCGAAGGTTGTGGACCATAAGGGCATGGGTGTGGTCTCGGCCCCGATGCTGGTGGTAACCGACGCCCACGTGGAGGTGTGATACCCCCAACGTCACGCCAATCCATGCGATCTGGCAGACGAGTCCGCACAGGATACAAATCCTGCATGTCCAGATATCCGGCGTGCACAGCAGGTGCAAGCCGTGTCAAAGTAGTCCAGTGAGCGGCTCGGGTGTTATACAGCTCCATTCGGAGGGCACGGACCTCGCGGTCCCTATCCTCCAACATCTGAATAGTAGTCTGAAGCAGTGGCTCTTCATGAGCAGCATATGTATACAGACTAGTGTAGTAGCCTTCCTCTCCGGGGAGTGAGCTGGCATGTAACAGAACTCAGTGTTCAGCAATAGGGCATGCCTAGCACGGAGAATGGTCATCATCGAATAAGCGGCATCCTGTACTGCCATCTCGATGGTAATCCCGAGTCCATAAGACCAATGGATGGGATCATTTGCTCCGGGATATGAGGGGTATATCCGGACTGTGCAGAAATACTGACTTTGATTGAAATCCCGATACTGTTCCTCCACGGTGTATTCAGGATACCAGCGATAACCGGTCTCAGTCATCACACGGACTAGCATGGCCGTGTGACCGGGCACATTAATGCACCGAGTCAAACGAACCACTTGGTGAGGAATGCGGCCAGACATCTGAAACACGAAATAATGCAAAGGCATCAGTGTTTCTGGAAGAAATCGGGCAGCATAACAACTGTAAATGCTCAAACAAAGATTTGAGACATCATACAAATGATAGCATAGCCACTCAACAATTCCATATCAAGGTTCCGGTTCAACAATCATCATACTCAAAAGGATAGGAACTGAACTGAGGCTTGAAACCAACAATCCTGAGAGTCTACGGATTAGTAACACGTGAACCTAGTAAGGAGAAGAGGCCTAGTCCTAAAACCCCGTAGAAAGAATAGACTGACTCAGATCAGAAGGGCATAAGGTAAAGGAGTAAAAAGAGCCTTACGTTCCCTTCCACAATCAATTCCCCTACATATAACTAAGAATTTTTCTAGACTCAACATCGACCAGTTTGGCTTGAGAAACCTACAGGCAGTCCAGCTCTGATGCCAACGCTGTCAGGACCCCGATCCTAAGTCACACCGATCTAGCTGTAACACGTCATATCACTTTGCGGCCTCACGCACGGTAACCCCATGGGTGCCACCTTACCTGGCCCGGGACCGTTTGCGCATTTTGGCACACGTATATGACAGTGTCGCTAGCATCCACATGACAGAGAACCCGGGCCAACATGGCTAGTTATAAACCAAAAGTGGCACTAAATTACAGAGACAGGCATCCATGACCCAGCATCGAACGTGTCGGTCATCAACGTATGAACCCAAGTCGTAGCAAGCTACATGGACTTAAAGGAACAACGCGTGACATTTCCCCTAAGGGACAGACACAGGAACGAAGAAGGACACATGCCGGCCAGCCTACGTGTTCCGAGCAGTAGCAAGCTACCAAGGCTCATTGGAATCACTAGGAGGCATTTCCCTGTAAGATAGGCTACCAAAGGAAAACAACTAGGTATCGGATCCCACACATACCAAGCATTTCAATCATACACGCAATATGCTCAATATGTGCAAATACAACATAGCATCACAACAGAACTCTATGACTCAAAGTACTTTATTTAAAAGGCTCCAAGAGCCATACATAACATAGTCATACAGGTAGGGGTCACATGACCCAACACTAAAGTCATACAGTCATACAAGCACAAGCGGAAGCTACATGTCTGAGTACAGACATCTTAGAAAATAAAACAGGCTTGGTGTAGCCTGACTATCTACAAGGCCCTTCACAAGCTCCAGATCACCGTCTGGGTGTCAAGCTACTCGTCGACGTCAACGTCTATGTAGAACCCATCAGCAGGGGCAGGGTTCTCCTCTGCAACAGTTATTAAGCAAACATGAGTACAAAGGTACTCAGCAAGTCTTACCACAGAACCTATCATACATGCAACATTATCAAAGTGGGTAGTGGAGTTTATAGCAGAATGCCAGCTTTGACCTTGGCTAACCTATACTACAACTCTCAACAAATTGCAAGATGTTATTACGAACATGAGTCCTCTAATCACCACATCAATACACTACCGAGGATCCTCTTCCGTCATCCTACGGAAGGGCCATCCATGGAACTCACGCTTATCTTGAGGCTTTTAGTAGTATCCATTAACTTGTCTATGAACTGTAAGAGTAACCAAGTAGTTCGTACCGCGAACAACGGCTATTCGAATAGTTTGATAACCCTGCAGGGGTGTACCTCTTCACACACGCTTCCACCACTTATCGCCGTTTACTCGGCGTGTACTCGGCAACCTTCAAGCGGAAGCCCAGCGAGGGTGTCGGCCACGACCTGACTAACTACTCAAGTCTCTCGTCCAGGTTTATCGCCTATTTGGGTTCCATCCGTGGGGAGATCCGGCCGGGGTGTCGCTCACGGCCCCAAACGATGTGTACAGGGTTTCCGAGTGACCAAACGGGCAACCGGTACACCGTGCCACGTACCTGTCGCATCACAACCCACCCCGAGGGTCAGCGTTGTGCATGACCTCCAGTAAGCTATAAACACCAGAAACTAGTTGCAACTCCTGGACAGAGATCAAGGGTAATTAATAAGCCGAGAGGGTCAATTAAGGATCCCAATGCGTGGTAGTAGCTGTAACTTGAACCACACATACAGATCTCGGGTCCTATGGACGATTCCAATGAAACAACCCACCATGTACTCCTACATGGCCTTTCATCGATACCTTTACCAAACGTATTCCACACTTCCTTCTCTTTATCGATAAGATCATTTCACTCTGATCCATCACCCAGATGAATCAGACCAGACACAACTCTAAGCATAGCAGGCAACATAAACAAATAGCATGGTGGATCACACATCACATGGCTCAATCAACTCCTACACATGCTAGTGGTTTCAACTATTTACTGTGGCAATGACAGGTCATGCAAGGGAATAGGGTTCAACTACCGCAGCAAGTAGCAGTTCACGCGCTGTTGCCTTAATGCAGTAAAAGAGAGCAGGAGCGAGAAGATTGGGTTGTATCGGAATGATCAATGATTGCTTGCCTGACAAGGTAGTTGTCGGGTACTGCTCTTCAACTGGATACGCAGCTGTATCCTCGGGAGCAGGACCTAACACAGGGAATACCGACGATACAATCATTAACAAACAAATGCAACAATATGATGCATGTTTATGACATGGCAAGATGCATGTGTGTTGTCTAATGCAACTAAAACCAGAAGGGTTTGAACCTATTTGAATCAAGGATTCAAATTGAAGTTCAAACTATTATTTAAATAAGTGCATTATCATGTTTTTGATATATACAGCAAGTTAACTTGTTCAAACATGCATGAAACAAGTGCCATTAGATAGATTGGATTTTTCTGATCATTTTTCATATATAAATCTTTTCCATCTGAGCTATGGTTGATTTTATATGATTTTTAGAAGTTTTGGGTATTTTCTGGAATTTCCTGAATTATTTTAAATCTAAAAATCCCAGAAAATCCTTTACTGCGTCAGCATGACATCATGCTGACGTCAGCCAGTCAACAGAACCAGTCCAGGTCAAACCTGACCAGTGGGTCCCTCATGTCAGTGTCACAGCTAATTAACTGGGTTAATTAGAGTTTAGTTAAAACTAATTAGCTGTCAGTGGGGCCAGGGCCCACGTGTCAGTGACTAAACTAATTAACTAATTAATATTAAATTAACAACTAAACTAAGTTTGACTTGCGGGCAGGGCCCACATGTCATTGACCCAGGGGGTCAAACCCGTGGTCAAAACAGGGCCAACTCGCCGGCATTTAGCCGCCGGCGAGGCCAAACGCGGCGGCGTGCCTCGGAAAACGTCTACGGTGCACGGCTCGAGCTGCGGCTGGGTGCGTTGGAGAGCTCTTGCTCTTCCGCATCGGATGGAGGTGGTCGCCGGACCTGGGGTGGCCGGAGACGACGGCAACGAGCTCGACGGCGACGACCGGCGTCGGGCGTGTGTGGAGATGCGGCTGCAGGTGCTTAGGCGATGCGTGCGTAGCACCGTTCGCATCTACGTGATGTGGTGAGTGCGATGGACGGGTGCCGGTGACCAAATGGTCACCGGAGCATCACCGGCGACGAGCACGGCGGCGGTGCGTGCGGTGGAGCTACGTGCAGTGTGTTACAGGGCAAGAGGGA
>LR738711.1:71155477-71246946 GCA_902687465.1 Secale cereale
GGGGGGGGCTGGGCCCCCCTCTCCGCCTCTGGTGACCCCCTTTGGCATATATTTACCTCGCGTACCGAAACCCTCGAGGACGGAACCCTTTTTCGCGATCTCAGCTCTGTTCCGCCGCCGCCGCGCTTCCAAGATCGGGAGCACCAGGAGAACTCTTCCCGGCACCCTACCGGAGGAGAGAACCACCACCGGGAGCTTCTCCACCACCATGGACGCTTCCCGGATGAGTTGTGAGTAGTCCCCCTTGGACCATGGGTCCATGACCAGTAGCTATGTGATGTTCTCCTCCCCTCTTTGTTCTTCATCGATTAGACCTCGTGAGCTGCCCTACATGATCGAGGCACATATGTAATCTTTATGCTGTTGCTATGCTGAGTTTGCTGGGATCCGATGGATTATGAGATTATGTTCAGATTGTGTGTGAGTAATATATTTGATTCACCTCTTTTATATTTATGTTCTTGAGTAATTCTTGGATGTTCTCCGTTGATATTTATTGCTTTGGCTGAGTAGTAGTTAGTAACTCCAAGAGGGAACGTTATGCTTGATTGTGGGTTCATGCCCCTCGATGATTAGCCTGAGTGACAGAAACATGAGTCTAGGGGATGTGCTGTTGCCACAAGGGGGAAAACAACGGTGCTTGTACTTGCGGGTGGAAGGATTGTTTACTTTACGCAAAGTTCTTTTAATGCAGTTGTCTGTTGCTTTGAGTTTACACTATGGGTGGGACTCGCAACTTAATACCAGCAAGATGTTCTGGATAGATATCTCAAGGTGGATGATTAGTAGTAGATGCAGATGGATTTCGGTCTACTTGCCTTGGCGTACCGCCCATGCTTTTGAGCCTCTACCTTTCTTACAACATAGTTAGCATTGGTTTGCGCACATAATCCTGTCAATTGCCCAGCTATAATTCGTTTACCTCGCTTAGTTGTTTTATCGTCTTTTGGGAGAGAGACATCACTAGTGAACATCATGGGACCCCGGTCCATATTACCATCACTGATCACACCCGCTATTTACTTCCTGTTCTTATTTCCTAGTTGCAGTCATACCTATCACTATTATCTCTTGCGTTTGATCCTTTGTAAACGACAAGGCCGGATGGATTGACAACCTCTCTGTACTCGTTGGGAGCAAAGTTATTTGTATCTGTGTGCAGGTCCTGTCAAGCAAAAGTCTCTGGCGCTATTGACACCTTCTTGTCGACCCTCGGAGTCTCACGGGATTCGATCCTTGGTATCTTTGCCAAGGGAAAACTGCCGCTACGCTACATATCAACCTTCCACTTGGGGTAACCAACGAGGGGCGAGAAGCCATCAAACGGCTATCCCAGCAACAAAGAGGACGGGTCAGTCTTCTCTGCCGAAGACCTCCGTGCTCTGACTAAGGACATGCGCCCGCTTGCCAGTAAGCTTGCCGATGAAGCGGATTTGACAAGGTATCATCCGGCCTATGACTTAGAAAATGAGTGGGTAGAGCGGCCGGTTTACGACACTGAAAATCTGATCCCACCAGTTCGTGGCCATACTTTCGCTCCAGACATTTATCCGTCAGATCTTATTGATGAAGAAATGTATTTCCGTGCACTCTCCAAGCTTGATTGGCGCGCTCTTGGTTTCCAGCCATTGCCTGAAGCTGATGAAGACCCGGAACAAGTCGACCCTCAGCCTTCACAGCGTGAAGAGGAGTCGTGAATCGTCCGGTTTAATTTGTAGTTGCTGAATATTTTTGCCAAAACTTGAATCTATTCGGGCGTGCAGGTGCCTTGTAATAGGATAGTTGAAACATTGTCTTTGTCCCAATATGGATGACACAGCTTGACTTGGCGTCTGCCAATTTAATCCTTTGTTTTGTCATGCTTGATCCGTTTATACTATCTGTGCCTACATAAATGAGGCTAAAAAATGTCCTGGCGGTTTACCACCGGACCTATTACACTGCTCCAGTAGATATATATCAAACGAATAACTGTTTTATACCAAAGATACATCATACCTATGATTAAGTGTGCCTGACGTCCTTAATCCGGTAGGCATAATTGAAAGCGTAGATGCTGACGAGGCTCTTGGCTCTCTTACTTGGCTTTTGCCTGATGACTGATCCGGGTTATAATGAACACCGGTTTAACTCATGCTGGTTTTCATGACCCAGACTTGTAACTCATGCTGGTGTTCATGACCTAGACTTTTAACTTATGCTGGTATTCATGACCAAGACTTTAATTTTGCAGATATATGGTCAACTTTGCAGTTGCCCAATCCCAGATCAATAGACTTGGTTAAAAACAAAATTTTTAAAATCACAGAAACAAAGCATTTTTGGCAAATAAGACCACGTAGTCGAGGCTTTTTGCGAGCTGCCAGGCTCCAAATTCGAGGCTTTTGTGAGCTGCCAGGCTCTAGGCTTTTTGCGAGCAGCCATTTAGCTCCAAGTTCGAGGCTTTTTGTGAGCTGTCAGGCTCTAGGCTTTTTGCGAGCGGCCATTTAGGTCCAGGCTTTTTGTGAGCTACCAGGCTCTAGGCTTTTTGCGAGCGGCCATTTAGCTCCAGGCTTTTTGTGAGCTGCCAGGCTCTAGGCTTTTTGCGAGCGGCCATTTAGCTCCAGGCTTTTTGTGAGCTGCCAGGCTCTAGGCTTTTTACGAGCGGCCATTTAGCTCCAGGCTTTTTGTGAGCTGCCAGGCTCTAGGCTTTTTGCGAGCGTCCCTTTAGCTCCAGGCTTTTTGTGAGTGCCAGGCTCTAGGCTTTTTGCGAGCGGCCATTTAGCTCCATATCGATACTACCCAATGTTTCAAGACCTCTGAGGGATCTTGTCTTTAGGTGATCAACTCAATGATTGTCATTGGCTGATTCTTTGATGTATCAAGGGCGCTGGTTTAGGAGGCCATGGGAAGTTTTCAAAGAAACTCCCATGCGATAATCCTGTGGTCTGTTCACCGGGTACCTATGTGAGTTGTGCTGTGCCACAAACTCTCTTTGGTCCCTTTGATAAATAATTGTCCTGCATATCAAAATATACGGATCAAAGTAATTGTTTTCTTGATGAAAATGATATATATCAAGAAAAATAGACTTTAGATGGATATCACCTGAGCTTTCAGCAAAAACTCCCATGTGATACTCTTTTTGGAAGAAGATGGCTGATTCCCAGGTTTACCGGGGGCGCCGGTTTATTCATTAATCATAATATATACATGGTACATAAAGCGGAGCCAATGGCTCAAGTGTAGTAAGGTCGCAGAAGAGCGATGTTCCATGGCAACTTCGTCTCTTCCTCTGCTGTACGTGAGTCTTTGTGCTCTCGAACGTCAACTAGGTAGTATGAACCGTTATGCAGGTTCTTGCTGACCACAAAGGGTCCTTCCCAAGGTGGGGATAACTTGTGCATATATTTCTGGTCTTGAATGAGCCGGAGCACCAGATCCCCCTCTTGGAACGTCCTGGTCTTAAACCGGCGGCTGTGATATCGGGGCAGGTCTTGTTGATAAATTGCTGATCGTGCTGCTGATGTGTCCCGTTCCTCATCCAGCCGGTCTAAGCTGTCTTGTCTTGCTTGCTCATTATCCGCTTCAACATAAGCTGCCACCCGTGGTGAGTCGTGCCGGATGTCACTAGGGAGAACCGCTTCACCACCATATACCACGAAGAAGGTCGTATAACCTCTAGACCTGTTAGGTGTAGTGTTGATGGTCCAGAGGACAGAAGGTAACTCCTCTACCCAGCAACCTGGTGTTCTTTGCAAAGGAAACATAAGCCGGGGCTTGATGCCTCTCAAGATCTCTTGGTTGGCCCTCTCAGCTTGGCCATTGGACTGAGGGTGAGCTACTGAAGATACATCCAGGCGAATATGTTCCCTTTGGCAAAACTCATCCATCTCTCCTTTAGATAGGTTGGTGCCATTATCAGTAATGATGCTATGTGGAAAGCCAAACCGGAAAATTACCTTTTTGATGAATTTAACCGCTATTGCCGCATCACACTTACTGACAGGCTCTGCCTCAATCCACTTTGTAAACTTGTCCACTGCTACCAACAGGTGGGTTTTCTGATCTTGGGATCGTTTAAAGGGCCCAACCATACCAAGCCCCCAAGTTGCAAACGGCCAAGTAATTGGAATCATCCATAGCTCCTGTGCCGGAACATGAGCACGCCGTGAAAATTTCTGACAAGCATCGCATTTCCTGACTAGGTCCTCTACATCAGCATGAGCCGTTAACCAGTAGAACCCATGACGAAAAGCTATAGCTACCAATGACTTTGAACCGGTGTGGTGACCACAATCTCCTTCGTGTATCTCTCGAAGAATATCACAGCCTTCTTCCGATGATACACGTCGCTGAAATGCCCCAGAGACGCTGCGGTGATGAAGTTCTCCGTTGACGATGTTCATAGATTTGGATCGCCGGATTATCTGCCTAGCCTCAACCTCATCATCTGGCAACTCACCTCGGCTCAGGTATGCTAAGTAGGGGAGTGTCCAATCCGTAATAACGTGAAGTGTTGCAACTAGCTGTGGTTCCGGATCAGGAACAACTAAATCCTCCTCCGATGGTATTTATACCGACGGACTATGCAATTCATCCAAGAAGGTATTTGGTGGAACCGGTTTATGCTGAGAGCCCAGCCGGCTTAATGCATCGGCCGCTTCGTTTTTCCGCCGGTCTATGTGGTCCACCTGATATCCCTTGAAGTACCCTGCAACCGCTTCAACTTCTCGCCGGTAAGCTGCCATGAGCGGATCTTTAGAGTCCCACTTGCCAGACACCTGTTGTGCCACAAGATCTGAGTCACCAAAGCACTTGACCCGGCTCAAGCTCATCTCCTTAGCCATCCCTAAGCCGTGAAGGAGAGCTTCATACTCAGCAGCATTGTTAGTGCAAGGGAACATTAATCGGAGGACATAACAGAACTTGTCACCTCGTGGGGAAGTTAACACGACTCCAGCCCCCGAGCCCTCTAATTGCCTTGAACCGTCAAAGTGAATAGTCCAGTATGTATGATCCGGCTTCTCCTCTGGTGCTTGCAGTTCTTGCCAATCATTGATGAAATCTACCAGTGCTTGGGATTTTATAGCAGTACGGGGCACATACTTCAATCCGTGTGGGCTAAGCTCAATGGCCCACTTCGCCACTCTGCTAGTGGCTTCTCTGTTCTGGATTATATCCCCCTATGGAGCTGAGCTGACAACAGTGATTGGGTGGCCCTAGAAATAGTGCTTTAGCTTCCGGTTCGCCATGAACACGCCGTATACCAACTTCTGCCAGTGCGGATACCTTTGCTTTGACTGAATAAGAACCTCACTGATGTAGTAAATCGGGCGCTGAACCGGATATTCCTTGCCTGCTTCCTTGCGCTCAACCACAATTGCCACGCTAACTGCACGGGCATTGGCGGCCATGTATAACAACAATGGCTCTTTGTCAACAGGGGCAGCAAGAACTGGCGGTTCTGCTAATTGCCGCTTCAAGTCTTCGAATGCAGCGTTTGCAGCATCGCTCCATACAAACCGATCTGTCTTTTTCACCATCTGATAAAGCGGAATCGCCTTCTCTCCCAAACGGCTGATGAATCGGCTCAACGCTGTAATACGGCCTACTACGCGCTGGACATCATTGATACAAGCCGGTTTAACCAGAGATGTAATTGCTTTGATTTTCTCCGGATTAGCCTCTATTCCTCTGTTTGATACTAAGAATCCAAGGAGTTTGCCTGCTGGAACACCGAAAACGCACTTCTCCGGATTAAGCATCATCTTATAAACCCGTAGGTTGTCAAAGGTTTCTTTTAGGTCCTCTATCATAGTCTCCTCCTTCCTGGATTTCACCACAATGTCATCAACATAAGCATGGACATTTTTTCCGATCTGTCCTTTGAAACAGTTCTGCACGCAACGCTAATAAGTTGCTTGGGCACTCTTGAGCCCAAAAGGCATGGATACATAGCAGAAGGCTCCAAAAGGTGTTATGAAAGCTGTCTTCTCCTGGTCCTTAATTGCCATCTTGATCTGATGATAACCTGAATATGCATCCAAAAATCTTAGCCGCTCACATCCTGCCGTAGCATTAATAATCTGATCAATACGGGGGAGAGCAAAAGGGTCAATCGGGCAAGCCTTGTTTAAATTTGTGTAATCAACACACATCCTCCAAGTTCCATTTTTCTTCAACACCAGCACCGGATTAGCCAACCACTCTGGATGAAACACCTCAACTATGAATCCTGCGGCCAAAAGCCTGGCCACCTCCTCACCTATAGCCTTGCGCCTCTCCTCATTGAAGCGGCGCAAATATTGTTTGACCGGTTTAAACTTTGGATCAATATTAAGACTGTGCTCAGCGAGTTCCCTCGGTATACGTGGCATGTCAGAAGGCTTCCATGCAAAGATATCTCGGTTCTCACGGATGAACTCGATGAGCGCGCTTTCTTATTTGGGGTCTAGGTTAGCACTGATAGTGAACTGCTTGGATGAATCGCCTGGAACAAAATCAACCTGCTTGGTCTCCTCCACCGATTTAAACTTCAACGCCGGATCATGCTCTGTAGTTAGTTTTTTAGCGGGGACATATCCGCCGGATCAACATTGTCCTTCTAGAATTTCAATTCCTCCGTAGCACATACTGCCTCCGCATATGCTGCGTCTCCTTCCTCGCATTCCAATGCGATCTTGCGGCTTCCGTGAACCATGATGGTTCCCTTGTGACCTGGCATCTTGAGCTGTAAATAAACATAGCACGGCTAGCCATGAACTTGGCGTAAACCGGTCTCCCAAACAGAGCATGATATGGGCTCCTGATCTTTACGACCTCAAAGGTTATTGTCTCTGACCTATAATCCTGCTCATCCCCAAATGTGGCTTCCATATCAATTTTCCCAACTGGGTAAGCCGATTTACCCGGCACCACTCCATGGAATACTGTGTTGGACTGTCTCAACTTCTTATCTGTCAACCCCATACGACGGAAAGTCTCATAGTATAGGATGTTGATGCTGCTGCAGCCGTCCATGAGTACCTTAGTGAACTTGTAACCACCAACCTGTGGTGCCACCACTAGGGCCAACTGGCCCGGATTATCAACCCGTGGCGGGTGATCCTCTCTGCTCCACACAATGGGTTGTTCAGACCAACGTAAGAAGCATGGTATCGCCGGTTCAACAGCGTGTACTGCCCGCTTCAGAACCTTTTGATATCGTTTGTACAAACTTGTGGTAAAAACATGATACTGTCCACTGCTTAACTCCTTCGGATTACTTTGATATCCGGATTGCTGCTGCTGCTGACGCTGCTGATTGCATTGGTTGTTGTAACCACCCCGACCGTGCTGCTGGTTATGCTGATGCTGACCGTTGCCGTTGTAGTTATTGTTACCGCTGTGGTATCCTGGTCCAGAACCGTTACCTTGGTAACCCGGACCCTGAAAACCGGAACTTGATCCGCCGCCGGGGGGTCCATGGTTATATCCTTCCACAGATGCTTAGCCGGGTTTCCCTCTGTATTGTGCTTTGGGCAAGGCATGCTTAGCTGTTGATCTAAATTGAAGGATAGCCCCTCGCCACGTGGAGGTGGTTTACCCCTACGGTGCTGCCCGTTTCCCTGGACGTTGGTATTGGCCACAAAGTCGGAGCCGCCCTCTACTTTTCGCTTGCCATTGTAACCCGTTCCTGTCGGATTGGCTTGCGCCGGTTTACCAGCCTTGTTCGCCTTCCCGAACTTGTCTCCATCTGCATCTGGATATTTGGTGTTATCAGAATCCCCATACTTCACCAAGGCGCTCATGAGCGTTCCCATGTCATTGCAGTCGCGCTTGAGCAGTCCTAACTTCAGTTTCAAAGACTCGAACCGGCAATTGTTTTCCAATGTCACTATCGCCGTACTGGGGTTGATGCTATTAGAAGAGTGCAGGATTTTTGATACTCGCCGCACCCAACTGCTCGTGGGTTCCTGCTCTCCTTGAATACATGCTGCTAAGTCTACCACCGACATCGGCTGCTTGCACGTGTCTTTGAAATTTTTGATAAACTAGCGATGCAACTCCCCCATGATTCGATGGAGTTAGGTGGTAGGCCCTTTAACCATGTCCGGGCTGTACCCTCAAGCATCATGGTAAAGTACTTGGCGCATGCTGCTTCGTCCACATCAAGCATCTCCATAGCCATCTCATAACTTTCAACCCACGCCTTTGGAGCCAGATCCGCTGTGTAGTTGGGTACCTTGCGCAGGCCTTTGAAGTCTTTGTGCAATTTCACGCTTCGCAAAGCGGGGATGAGACACTGCACTCCAAAGGAACTAGCCGTGACTCCCGTTTCTGCTCTGGTGGGGTGAACCGGCGTCGTTTGACGGGTGTCCTCGCGGGCGGTATGTCTAGCCCGGTTTATCGCCTCTTGGGCGTGTGCTTCTGCTCCCGCCGGATTATCCTGCCTGTGACGGTGACGTCTCCGCTCGCTGCTAGACACAGCCGGTTCATCCCAGTGCCTAGTGTAACTCTGGCTTGGGCGGGAGGTTGAATGAATCCTCTCCCAGCTATAAGAGTACGCCTGCTGCTGTGTCAGCGCCGTGTCGAGCAACTCCTTAGCCCGGCGTGTTTCCATCGCCATGGGGGATGTCCCCTCAATGGGTAAAGTGGCCAGTCGTGAAGCGGCGGCGACAATGTTGTCCAACGGGTTAGAATAATGGCTGGGAGGGGTGGGGACGTGCGGTGTTGGCACAACTTGGTGGTTTCGCTCTGCGGCCGACGGCTGAACCGACGCGCCGGTCCCCGGAGCTCCTCGCCGGTTTACCTCTGGGCGGTTACTGGCTCCCGCTCCTGGTGTGCCAAAGATATTCCTTGCCTCGTAAACCGGCGGTAGACGAGTTTGCTGTCTCCTGTACATTACCTCCTGTGCAGAATTCTGATCCACCCTGAGCCGGAAAGCTTGGGAGTCTAGCTCTGCTTGCCTTGTAGCCATCCTGGCTTTCTCCGCATCCAGATCCCGTTTAGCCTGCTCAATCCGGCCCTTCAGCTGAAGGATCTGTGCATCATGTTGCGCCTTGTCGGCAGGGGCCACTTCTGCTGTTGCGAGCGCCGTCAAATTCTCGACAATGGTGGATAAGACGTCAGAAGGCGACGGGATTTGGTTGCCTGCCCCGGTTCCCGATGCCTCTGCCGTGAACGCCCCGGTCACCGAGGGCTGCTGCCTAGACTGTGATCCGGCCATGAAAACAGCCACCCGGTTTGGCGGATCAAAGGGGTCCAGAATACTATCGCCATCGGACACCCCCTTAGATCGGCCATCCTGCAACAGATACAAAGATTCGGTCTCTCCGGATGAAGAATCATCGTCAGAGTAGACAACTGTCTCGCCACCAGAATCCGATCTGTCCTCAGCTTGTACTCCGTGCACGGTTCCAACAAAAACATGCTTCATGGCGGGCCGAATCCGGGCCGATCTCGCACGCTGAGCCGACTCGACGATGTTGGGAAAGACGTCCGGCTCAGGTCCCGGTTCGCCGATCTTGCCGATGAAGACATGGATGCCGCCGAAGGGGACCCGGTACGCGTATTTAATTGAATCGGCCTCGAGACCCCAGCCTGCATCATCGATGTAGATCCGGCCGCGACGACTCCTGGTCATCCGGCCAACTGCGTAACCCTTGAGTCCTTCAAAGCTGCCCTTCAAGAACTCGAAACCCTCGTGCGATAGCCCCACGGTGGGCACCAACTGTCGTGGAATTAGCATGGCAGATGTGCGTTTTAGGGGACTTAGGTGTGAGGCCATCGCGCGGGTTAGCTTGAAGAGGTTAAAGCCGAGAAAGGACACATGGAGTTTTTATACTAGTTCGGCCACTTCGATGAAGGTAAAAGCCTACGTCTAGTTTGGTGTGGTATTGCTTGTGCGTCGATGAACAGGGAGCGAATTCGCTTGCCTGTGTCTCGAGCTGTTGTTTCTCTCCTTGAACCGTCGCCGGGTCGTCCCTTTATATACGAGGCGACGCCCGGTCCGGTTTACAGAGTCCGGAGGCCGGCTCATAAACGTGTCCGCCTCGGTCTCCACTCTTTCTATCTCACATCCCAAGTTACATGATACGACGGTTTACAGACCATGGGCTTTATACATGGGCCCTAGACCTCTACGGGCTGTAGCCTCTTGTACAGATTCAAACTGGGCTTGTAGTAATACAACAATGTCAGTGTAATCCAGAGCTTCCTGGCCGGTTTATACCTACTAATAATATCCCAGACACGTAGGGTCTGCACGCTTAACGTTCGATGACGATTTGTATTATAAGTTATGTGATTTGATGACCGACGTTTGTTCGGAGTCCCAGATGAGATCACGGACATGAAGAACAGTCTCGAAATGGTCGAGACGTAAATATCGATATATTGGAAGGCTATATTTGTACATCGGAAAGGTTCCTAGTGAATCGGGTATTTTCGGAGTACCGGAGAGTTACGGGAATTCGTATTGGGCCTTAATGGGCCATACGGTAAAGGAGAGAAAGGCCTCAAGGGTGGTCGCGCCCCTTCCCCATGGACTGGTCCGAATTGGGCTAGGGAAAGGGCGCGCCCCCTTCCTTCCTTCTCCTTCTCCCTTCCCCTTTTCCTATTCCATGTAGGACTCCACACTTTGGCGCGCCCCATGAGGGCCGTCCTCCTCCTCCCTCCATCCTTTATATACGTGGCCAGGGGGCACCCCATGGACACACAAGTTGATTTTAGCCGTGTGTGGTGCCCCTCCCCATAGATACACACCTCGGTCATATCGTTGCAGTGCTTAGGCGAAGCCGTGTGCGAGTAGCTTCATCATCACCGTCACCACACCGTCGTGTTGACGAAACTCTCCCGTGACGCTCAACTGGATCACAAGCTTGTGGGACGTCATCGAGCTAAACGTGTGCTCAACGCGGAGGTGCCGTACGTTCGGTGCTTGGATTGGCTGGATCGCAAAGACGTTCAACTACATCAACCGCGTCACTGGATGCTTCCGCTTTCGGTCTACGTGGGTACATAGGCACACTCTCCCCGCTCGGTGCTATGCTTCTCCTAGATAGATCTTGCGTGATCGTAGGAAAAATTTGAAATACTAAGTTCCCCAACAGTGGTATCAGAGCGAGGTCTATGCGTAGATGATATGCACGAGTAGAACACAATGAGTTGTGGGCGATAATAGTCATACTGCTTACCAGCATGTCATACTTTGATTCGGCGGTATTCTGAGATGAAGCGGCCCGGACTGACATTACGTGCTTACTCGAGACTGGTTTCACCGTTACGAGCACTCATTGCTTAAAGGTGACTGGTGGGTGTCTGTCTCTCTCACTTTAGTTGAATCAAGTGTGGCTACGCCCGGTCCTTATGAAGGTTAAAATGTCACACCCTGATTTTCATGCAACTTTGCTTAAGCTAATTATCATGTTAAAAATGTGGGTTTGCAAAAACTTTTGAGTGTTTTTGACCTTGCTTGATTTGACTTTTGTCTGCTGTTTGCTAGTGCTCTAAAAATAAAATAAATCCTCCAACTCTTATACTTCATCTCCTTGTCCTAAAACCTTTTCCCAATGATCATGCCATGTGTTTAGACTAGTATAGAATTTTCTTATAAAAATATTTTGGCCAAATAGTATTTTCTAAAATTAGTTTTCCAAAAACCCCTGAATTGAGGTTTGCACTGCAAGTACCTTATTTAGGGTGTGAAAAATCTTTCAAAAAGTATATTTGAATCCTATTAGGTATAGGACTCCCAGAAACCACAAAATTATAATTTTAAAAGTTATTTTTATATTTTATTGAAAAGCTTTTTCTTAAGACCAAAAATGGTCTTTAATAGGGAAAATTTATTTAATCATTTCAAAAATATTTGCCAAAATTAAGGGAAACTCATAGGACATATATTGTCCATATATAATAGTTTCAACACATGGTCATGTTCAAAATATTGGGCAAATCCTTCCAAAACCCTTCCTGGATAATTCAAGCTTTTGAAATATTTACAAAGGAAATATTCTCCAAAAATTCCAGGGAAATTCTATCATGTCAAATATGACATATTTGATGATCTTGCAAAGCCTCATGCCTTGAAGATCAAGGAAACATCCTCTAATCCCCTCAAAACCATTCTGTCCATATTTGAAGTTTGAGCAACTTTACATTGCCAAACTTGTCCAAATGCTCTCAAACTTGGTGCACATGCTAAAATGATGTAATTATGCATCTATGCCAAATGGCACAAGTTTTGAAGAAGCATAACTTGGTCTAAGTGCCCCAAAACCACTTCTGTTCAAATTCAAATTTGAACAACTTTACATTGCCAACTTTTTACCTGGAGCTTCAAACTTTGTGGGAATGATCATAACTCCAAATTATGATGCTACACCAAGTGGTGCATCAAGGGGAGATGATTAGCTTGACTCAAACAAGGTGAAACCATTTCTGTTGATTTCTAGGGTTCACCAAAGTTACATTGGCCACCTTGCCCAAATGAGCTCAAATTTGGTGTAGGGGCCTAATTATATGTGACATTTGATCCTGTTAAGTCCCATGCCAATTGGAAGTCATTTGCCTCCCCAAAACCTGATCAAACACCTTCTGCCAATTTACCAAAACCAGTGTTTGGACCCCTTTTACTTTTTCCCTTTACCTCAAATTCCTACCACAGCTTCTCCTGATCATCTTCTACCCCCAGTAACTTCTCTATGGCCTCAGCTCAATCATTGGAGGGGCTAAAACCCCAATTCACTCTCCTGGACAGCAGTTTTCACCTCCTCCTTCACCTCTCTCCTCATTCCAGAGGCTCCCCAGAGCATCCAAGACCTTCACGCCTTTATTTACTATTCCCTAGCACTGCTGGACACAAGAGGACACGCCAACGACACCATGTTCATGCCATGGCATGCAGGGTTCGCGCTCCGGAGCACGCTACAGTGCCCTGGCGCACTGTAGCCACCTCCAATCAGGAGCGTCCGACAGCCTTGGGCCTCCCCCTCGTGTCCCCCGAGGCTGCCTCGACGCCCGCAACCTGCTGGACGGTCGGCCCCCTCCTCTCTCCTCCTCTCTCACCTTTGCTCGCACGCGCACCGGCCGACCACGGGCTCCAGTGAGCAACCTCGCACACGCGACCTCTCTGGCGCCTCCCTGCTCCTCCTCTCTCTTCCTCTAAGCGTGGACCAGTCCCACGAACGCCCCGGATACACTGCGGCAGGCTCGCGTGGCCCGTGGCGACGGCAACTTGCTCGCCGGCGTACGGCGCCTCGGTGGACCGGCGCCCACCTACTTATAGGGCACCCTGAGCCCCCCTTGCACCTCCTTTCGTACTGTCCCTCTCCCGTGTGCCTCCCAAGACGTCCCACTCCTCCTCCCGTGCCCTCCAGCCATCACTACGGCCGGAGCAAAGCCGCCGGCCGCCGCCTAAATTCGGGCGCCCCAGGCCCTTTCCCCTCCACCTAGCCGCTCCAGCACCACCTCAGCACCTCCCCAAACTCACCCCAAGCTCCAGCTCCTCCTTCCCCCACCTCTTCCTCGCTGTGCCAATACCACCGACGGTCGCCTCCGCGGCCATCCACGTTGTCGCCGCTACAGTCCTTCTCGGCGTGCGTTAAGCACATGGATGGGTGCGGCGTGCCCTCCTGAGCACAGCGGTGGGCGGAGCGTCGCCGGAGACGATCTGTGGCCCCGGCAATCACCGGCGGGAGCAGCTCACCCCACGGCGAGAACGCACGGCGGGAGGTTGAAGATGGCTGGAGCGCCGGGCCCGCGCGTCAGCGACCTAGAAGCTGGGCCCCTCCGTTTAAGTGGAGGCGGCGCGGCTGGAAGACGCCTTCCCAGCGCGAAGGCGTACCCCCTTGAAGGCGCCTCCGACGTCACGCCCCCTCCTGTGCACACGGCCGAGCTGATGGGCCGGCCCAGTTGCTGTGCAGCTATTCTTCGCCCTGCGCGCAAGGGTATAAGCCCTTTTCTCTTTCCCTTTTCTTTTTCTGTGAACTTCAAACATGCCTAAATAATTCATTTGAACTCCAAACTTGGTGATTCAAATTGCCAGTGACTCCATAAATCATGCTCTATCACATGGTGCAACATACACAGTATTCCAGAAACATTTCCTTCACAAATATTTATCAAATGCCATTATTTCATTTTCTGTGATGAACTTTAGAAAATCACAGAGAGCTCATTTTTGATCCAAATGCAGTGGTTCAAATTCCTAGATGCTTGTCATATCCAAACTTAGTTTTGGAACATTTTTATTAATACTTTCTGTACCCCACCAATTATTGAGCCATTTCTTCATATTTATCAGCTTTGCAAAATCCTAGGAAATTCATTTGAATTCCAAATCCAGTGAAACCAACTCCTAGATGCTTCTACAATCATGACTTGTTGATGGGTGCCTTGGCTCATCATTCAAGAAAATATTTCTGTATACTTCTTCCAAATCCGTAAACCCCTTGGTTCCATCACATTGAAATGATCCAAGCTATTCATTGATCCAATACCTATGAAACCACCTTGGTTATTTTTCATATGACCAGAGGTATCCTAGAAAAGTCCAACTCCTATTTTTAGAGCACTTTTATTTTTGCTTTGATTATGTTGCTTATTATGATTGCTTCCATCGTTAGTTGACGATATAAGGCAAGAATAAGGCAAGCAACCCTTTGACCATGTTCGAGAAACCTTTTTATGCATGTCTCATAGCACCTTTTTATCAATGCATCGGAATCATGTTGAGGTGGAGACCACTTTGGTTGCTACCTTTGTTACTTACTATTGATACTTGCATCAAACATGACCCTACCTTCCTATGAGGGTTATGTGGGTGGGAGTAGATAGATGTATGCTATAGTAGTTGGCTACGCAAAATGGGTCGGGGTTATGCATTGAGTGAAACAAGTGTGGTCTGACATACTTGCAAATGACCCAGTGGGTGCCATTAATGCCCCTGGGAGTTGATGAGGAGCTAGGGCACTACTTGGTGAAGAAGTAGTGTGCCGAGGCTTGACGAAAGTGTTGTTTACAGAGATGGATTAGATTTATGTGTGACTACCGTCCCAACCAAACATGAGCAACCACTCTACCCTTATATGGGAAAGGGCATTATTGATTACCTAGGTCGATACTAGCATGGTGCCCGCATTACTAGTGACGGGGGTGACATGAGGTCACTCTCGGGACGGGGTCGTGCTTGGATAGGCGGCCATGATTGTCTTTACAGGGCACCGGACAAACCGTTGGTACCCCGTGCTTGTGGTATGTGATGAATATGGGAGCAAGGCTCCAAGAATCTTGAGATGTGAAATGTGGGGCACGGGGCTGTTACCAATCGAGTGGACTCCATATTAGTGTCGTCTAGGGAAAGATAGTGATCGGGTGCTTACCCCGGGTACTTGAGGTACCGCGGGTCGTGGATGTCACGGAAGTTCCCCGGATCTTGTGGGTAAAGTGTGCAACCTCTGCAGAGTGTCAAACTATTCGAATAGCCGTGTCCGTGGTCAAGGACAGTTGGGTGGTGCTACTTAGACTATGTCCATAAGTTTCTGGGAAACAACACGATTCAGAGATATTGTTGATGTGATTGTGAGAAAGTCACAATGAGCTTGAGGATGAGTTGATTACAACTCTTTCTAGATATTGATGTCTGTGACCTCCTGATACTTGTTACAGACACATGCATATCCTTGTTTTATGTTGATCATACTTGCATATGAAAAACTAGCTTTCCGCAAAACTGCCAATCTAGCAGTAGAGCCTTGCATAATTATTGTGCTATCACACTTGGGTTGCTTGCAAGTACATTCAATGTACTCATTGGCTTGCCACTGGTTATTTTATTGGCCAGGCATGAGAGAGCAGGTTATGATGAAGATTTCTTGGTGACGAGCATGCGAGCTAGGACGCTTCCCAGTCGGAATGCCTGTAGGGTTAAGGCAGATGACATGGGTCCAAGTTGCTATTGAAGATTTCCGCTGCGATGTTATATTCAAGACTTGACTATTATGGTCCTATTTGTGTAATACGGTATGTATGGATGTAAGACTCTTGTTATTCAGCTTCTGTGTGTTCAGTGAGCATTGATCTCTGGGATCATTGTACACGTGCATTCGGTGATATCGACTTATGAGTCGGGGTCCCCACAGAGCTGGTATCAAAGCCATCCTGACTGTAGGAAGCCTTAGTTAGCATGGTCATTAGTTAGGGTAAAACAATTTTCAAAACTATTACTAGTTTTCAAAACTTTCTATACTTCTCTTCCCTTCTCAGTTTTTCGAAAACTAGGCTACACTTGATCTCTTCCCCTTCAAAACTTTGGTCGCTAGAACCCTTATGCCCCAGACCACTGGATTTTCTGTAATCCTCATGGAGTGCACCTTGCCAAACACTCACCGCCAACTCTGCACACACGATTGGCGACACCACGACAAGACGATGTCAACAGAAAATCCATGCTCGATGAGTGTTTGTCAACAGAAAATCCACACTGCGGGAGGCTCGCGTGGCCCGTGGCGACGGCAACATGCTCGTCGGCGCACGGCGCCTCGGTGGACCGGCGCCCACCTACTTATAGGGCACCCTGAGCCCCCCTTGCACCTGCTTTCGCACTGTCTCTCTCCCGTGTGCCTCCCATGACGTCCCACTCCTCCTCCCGTGCCCTCCAGCCATCACTACGGCCGGAGCAGAGCCGCCGGCCGCCGCCTAAATTCGGGCGCCCCAGGCCCTTTCCCCTCCACCTAGCCGCGCCAGCACCACCTCAGCACCTCCCCAGACTCACCCCAAGCTCCAGCTCCTCCTTCCCACGCCTCTTCCTCGCTGTGCCAAGACCGCCGACGGTCGCCTCCGCGGCCATCCACGCTGTCGCCGTACAGCCCTTCTCGGCGTGCGTTAAGCACATGGATGGGTGTGGCGTGCCCTCCTGAGCACAACGGTGGGCGGAGCGTCGCCGGAGACGCTCTGTGGCCCCGGCAATCACCGGCGGGAGCAGCTCACCCCACGGCGAGAACGCACGGCGGGAGGTTGAAGATGGCCGGAGCGCCGGGCCCGCGCGTCAGCGACCTGGAAGCTGGGCCCCTCCGTTTAAGTGGAGGCGGGGTGGCTGGAAGACGCCTTCCCAGCGCGAAGGCGTACCCCCTTGAAGGCGCCTCCGACGTCACGCCCCCTCCTGTGCACACGGCCGAGCTGATGGGCCGGCCCAGTTGCTGTGCAGCTATTCTTCGCCCTGCGCGCAAGGGTATAAGCCCTTTTCTCTTTCCCTTTTCTTTTTCTGTGAACTTCAAAAATGCCTAAATAATTCATTAGAACTCCAAACTTGGTGATTCAAATTTCCAGTGACTCCATAAATCATGCTCTATCACATGGTGCAACATGCACAGTATTCCAGAAAAATTTCCTTCACAAATATTTATCAAATGCCATTATTTCATTTTCTGTGATGAACTTTAGAAAATCACAGAGAGCTCATTTTTGATCCAAATGCAGTGGTTCAAATTCCTAGATGCTTGTCATATCCAAACTTAGTTTTGGAACATTTTTATTAATACTTTCTGTACCCCACCAATTATTGAGCCATTTCTTCATATTTATCAGCTTTGCAAAATCCTAGGAAATTCATTTGAATTCCAAATCTAGTGAAACCAACTCCTAGATGCTTCTAAAATCATGACTTGTTGATGGGTGCCTTGGCTCATCATTCAAGAAAATATTTCTGTATACTTCTTCCAAATCCATAAACCCCTTGGTTCCATCACATTGAAATGATCCAAGCTATTCATTGATCCAATACCTATGAAACCACCTTGGTTATTTTTCATATGACCAGAGGTATCCTAGAAAAGTCCAACTCCTATTTTTAGAGCACTTTTATTTTTGCTTTGATTATGTTGCTTATTATGATTGCTTCCATCGTTAGTTGACGAAATAAACGGAATACTCGGAGATGGACCAGAAGGTTTGAAGACTCGGAAGAATAAGGCAAGCAACCCTTTGACCATGTTCGAGAAACCTTTTTATGCATGTCTCATAGCACCTTTTTATCAATGCATCGGAATCATGTTGAGGTGGAGACCACTTTGGTTGCTACTTTTGTTACTTACTATTGATACTTGCATCAAACATGACCCTACCTTCCTATGAGGGTTATGTGGGTGGGAGTAGATAGATGTATGCTATAGTAGTTGGCTACGCAAAACGAGTCGGGGTTATGCATTGAGTGAAACAAGTGTGGTCTGACATACTTGCAAATGACCCAGTGGGTGCCATTAATGCCCCTGGGAGTTGATGAGGAGCTAGGGCACTACTTGGTGAAGAAGTAGTGTGCCGAGGCTTGACGAAAGTGTTGTTTACAGAGATGGATTAGATTTATGTGTGACTACCGTCCCAACCAAACATGCGCAACCACTCTACCCTTATATGGGAAAGGGCATTATTGATTACCAAGGTCGATACTAGCATGGTGCCCGCATTACTAGTGACGGGGGTGACATGAGGTCACTCTCGGGACGGGGTCGTGCTTGGATAGGCGGCCATGACTGTCTTTACAGGGCACCGGACACACCGTTGGTACCCCGTGCTTGTGGTATGTGATGAATATGGGAGCAAGGCTCCAAGAATCTTGAGATGTGAAATGTGGGGCACGGGGCTGTTACCAATCGAGTGGACTCCATATTAGTGTCGTCTAGGGAAAGATAGTGATCGGGTGCTTACCCCGGGTACTTGAGGTACCGCGGGTCGTGGATTTCACGGAAGTTCCCCGGATCTTGTGGGTAAAGTGTGCAACCTCTGCAGAGTGTCAAACTATTCGAATAGCCGTGTCCGCGGTCAAGGACAGTTGGGTGGTGCTACTTAGACTATGTCCATAAGTTTCTGGGAAACAACACGATTCAGAGATATTGTCGATGTGATTGTGAGAAAGTCACAATGAGCTTGAGCATGAGTTGATTACAACTCTTTCTCGATATTGATGTCTGTGACCTCCTGATACTTGTTACAGACACATGCATATCCTTGTTTTATGTTGATCATACTTGCATATGAAAAACTAGCTTTCCGCAAAACTGCCAATCTAGCAGTAGAGCCTTGCATAATTATTCTGCTATCACACTTGGGTTGCTTGCGAGTACATTCAATGTACTCATTGGCTTGCCACTGGTTATTTTATTGTCCAGGCATGAGAGAGCAGGTTATGATGAAGATTTCTTGGTGACGAGCATGCTAGCTAGGACGCTTCCCAGTCAGAATGCCTGTAGGGTAAAGGCAGATGACATGGGTCCAAGTTGCTGTTGAAGATTTCCGCTGCGATGTTATATTCAAGACTTGACCATTATGGTCCTATTTGTGTAATACGGTATGTACGGATGTAAGACTCTTTTTATTTAGCTTCTGTGTGTTCAGTGAGCATTGATCTCTGGGATCACTGTACACGTGCATTCGGTGATCTCGACTTATGAGTCGGGGTCCCCACATAAAACAACACACTTGACGAAAAAAAATTGTGGTTTTGTATGCGTAGGTAAGAAGGGTTCTTGCTAAGCCCGTAGCAGCCACGTAAAACTTGCAACAACAAAGTAGAGGACGTCTAACTTGTTTTTGCAGGGAATGTTGTGATGTGATATGGTCAAGACGTGATGAGTTATACATTATTGTATGAGATGATCATGTTTTGTAAAGTGTTCTCCCTGAGTATGTACCATTGCGAAAGCTCGTCGTGCCAAGACACCACGTGATGATCGGGTGTGATAAGCTCTTTGTTAAAATACAACGGGTGTAAGATGATACGTCCATTTTGCATCATGCTTACGTGTTGAATTCAATTGCATTATGGGTTGTTATTACGCTTTATGTCATAATACTTATGCCTTTTCTCTCTTATTTTACAAGGTTTACATGAAGAGGGAGAATGCCGGCAGCTGGAATTCTAGGCTGGAAAAGGAGCAAACTCTGGAAACCTATTCTGCACAACTCCAAAAGCCCCGAAACTCCACAGAACTCCATTTCAGAAAATATAAAAAATATCTGGCGAAAGAAGATAACGAGGGGGGCCACCTGCTGTCCACGAGGGTGGGGGCGCGCCCCCTCTCTAGGCGCGGCCCCCTTTCTCGTGGGCCCACCGACGGCCCCCTATGCCCATCTTCTCCTATATGAGGTGTTTTGACCTGGAAAAAATCATAAGGGGGCTTTCGGAAGCAGACGCCGCCGTCTCGAGGCGGAACCGAGGCGGAAACCAATCTAGGGCTCCGGCAGAGCTGTTTTGTCGGGGATACTTCCCTCCGTGAGTGGGAAATCGTCACCGCCGTCATCACCAACAACTTTCCCATCTTGGGGAGGGCTATCTTCATCAACATCTTCACCAGCACCATCTCCTCTCAAACCCTAGTTCATCTCTTGTATCCTGTCTTTGTACCCAAACCTTAGATTGGTACCTGTGGGTTGCTAGTAGTGTTGATTACTCCTTGTAGTTGATGCTAGTTGGTTTATTTGGTGGAAGATCATATGTTCAGATCCATTATGCATATTAATACCCCTCTGATCATGAACAATATTATGTCTTGTGAGTAGATACTTTTGTTCCTGAGGACATGGGAGAAGTCTTGCTATTAGTAGTCATGTGAATTTGGTATTCGTTCGATATTTTGATGAGATGTATGTTGTCTCTCCTCTAGTGGTGTCATGTGAACGTCAACTACATGACACTTCACCATTATTTGGGCCTAGAGGAAGGCATTGGGAAATAATAAGTAGATGATGGGTTGCTAGAGTGACAGAAGCTTAAACCCTAGTTTATGCGTTGGTTCGTAAGGGGCTGATTTGGATCGACATGTTTCATGCTATGGTTAGGTTTGCCTTAATACTTCTTTTGTAGTTGCAGATGCTTGCATTAGAGGTTAGTCATAAGTGGGAGGCCCGTCCAAGTAAGGACAGCACCCAAGCACCGGTCCACCCACATACCAAATTATCAATGTACCAAACGCGAATCAGATGATCGTGATGAAAAGTAGCTTGACGATAATTCCCATGTGTCCTCGGGAGCGCTTTCCTTTATATAAGAGTTTGTTCAGGCTTGTTCTTTGCTACAAAAAGGATTGGGCCACCTTGCTGCACCTTATTTACTTTTACCTTTCGTCACTTGCTACCAATTACCTTATCACAAAACTATATGTTACCTATAATTTCAGTGCTTGCAGAAAATACCATACTAAAAACTGCCTATCATTTCCTACTGCTCCTTGTTGGGTTCGACACACTTACTTATCGAAAGGACTATGATAGATCCCCAACACTTTTGGGTCATCACGACTCTTTTTTGGCGCCTTTGGTAAGTGGAATTTGGTAAGGAAAAATTTATATAGTGTGCTGAAATTTATTGTCACTGGTTACTATGGCTCATAATCCTTTGAGGGGCTTGTTCGGGGTATATTCACCCCGACCAGAAGAGCAAAGAGTTGCTCCTCAACCTACTACACCCACTGAAAATGTTTACTTTGAAATTCCTTCGGGTATGATAGAGAAACTGCTTGATAATCCTTTTACAGGAGACAGAACATTGCATCCCGATTTACACCTAATCTATGTGGGTGAAGTTTGTGGATTATTTAATCTTGCAGGTATGCCCGAGGATGTTAGAAAGAAGAAGGTCTTCCCTTTATCTTTGAAGGGAGATGCATTGACATGGTTTAGGCTATGTGATGATATTGGATCATGGAACTATAATCGTCTGAAGCTGGAATTTCATCAGAAGTTCTACCCTATGGACCAGGTTCATCATGATCGTAATTATATTTATAATTTTTGGCCTCGCAAAGGAGAATGCATTGATCAAGCTTGGGGGAGGCTTAAGTCAATGTTATATTGATGCCCGAATCATGAGCTCTCAAAAGAAATGATCATTCAAAACTTTTATGCTCGGCTTTCTCTCAATAATCGCTCCATGCTCGGTACTTCTTGTTCTAGCTCTTTTATGATGAAGACTGTTGAATTCAAATGGGACTTATTGGAAAGAATTAAACGCAACTCTGAGGATTGGGATCTCGACGAAGGTAAGGAGTCGGGTATGACCCCTAAGTTTGATTGTGTTAAAGCTTTTATGGATACCGATTTTTTTCGTGAGTTTAGCACTAAATATGGACTTGACTCTGAGATAGTAGTTTCTTTCTGTGAATAATTTCCTACTCATGTTGATCTCCCCAAGGATAAGTGGTTTAAATATCATCCCCATATTGAAGTAAAACTGTAAAAGTAGTTGAACCTGTTAAGGTTGAAGAAAAGATTATCACTTATAATGTTGATCCTATTATTCCTACTGCTTATATTGAGAAACCACCCTTCCCTGTTAGGATAAAGGATCATGCTAAAGCTTCAACTGTAGTTCATAAGAGTAATAATAGAACACCTACATCCTCTGAGCAAATTAAAGTTGAACCTAGTGTTGCTACGGTTAAAGATCTCTTGGTAGAAGATTTAGATGGACATGTTATTTACCTCCAAGAGGAGTCTGCTAGAATAGCCAAACCCAATGCTAGGAATAAACATAGACCTATTGTAGGCTTGCCTGTTATCTTCGTTAAGATAGGAGATCATTGTTATCATGGTTTATGTGACGTGGGTGCTAGTGCGAGTATTATCCCTCATACCTTATATCAAGAAATTATGCATGACATTGCACCTGTTGAGCTAGAAGGGATTGATGTTACTATTAAGCTGGCTAATAGAGACGCTATTTCACCAGTTGGGATTGTTAGAGATGTTGATGTCTTGTGTGGGAAGGTTAAATACCCTACTGATTTTCTTGTTCTTAGTTCCCCACAAGACGAATTTTGTCCCATTATATTTGGTAGACCCTTCTTGAATACTGTTAATGCTAAGATAGACTGTGTGAGAGATATTGTTACTGTTGGGTTAGGGGATATGTCTCATGATTTTAACTTTGCTAAATTCCGTAGACAACCCCTTGATAAAGAACCACCTAGTAAGGATGAAATTATTGGTCTTGCTTCTATTGATGTGCCTCCTAATGATCCTTTAGAACAATACTTGCTACACCATGAAAATGATATGCATATGAATGAGAGAAAGGAAATAGATGAAATATTCTTTAATCAGGGACCCGTATTGAAAAACAACTTGCCTGTTGAAATCCTAGGGGATCCTCCTCCACCCAAGGGTGATCCCGTGTTTGAACTTAAACCTTTACCTGATAATCTTAAGTATGTTTATCTTGATGAAAAGAAGATATATCATGTTATTATTAGTGCTAAATTTTCAGAGCAGGAATAATTTTTTTAACTGAAAACTCTGAAGAAGCACCGTGCTGCTATTGGATATACTCTAGATGATCTTAAGGGCATTAGTCCCACTTTATGACAACACAAGATAAAATTGGAACAAAATGCTAAATCGGTTATTGATCATCAGCGACGGTTAAATCCAAAATGAAAGAAGTGGTAAGAAAGGAAATACTAAAGCTTCTAGAGGCAGGTATTATCTATCCAGTTGCTGATAGCCAGTGGGTAAGTCCTGTCCATTGTGTCCCTAAGAAGGGAGGTATGACTGTCGTTCCTAATGATAAAAATGAATTGATCCCACAAAGAATAGTTATAGGTTATAGGATGGTAATTGATTTCCGTAAGTTAAATAAAGCTACTAAGAAAGATCATTACCCCTTGCCTTTTATTGATCAAATGCTAGAAAGGTTATCCAAACATACTCACTTTTGCTTTCTACATGGTTATTCTGGTTTCTCTCAAATACCTGTGTCAAAAGGGGACCAAGGAAAGACCACATTTACTTGTCCTTTCGGTACCTTTGCTTATAGATGTATGCCTTTTGGTTTATGTAATGCACCTACTACCTTTCAAAGATGCATGATGGCTATATTCTCTGATTTTTGTGAAAAGATTGTTGAGGTGTTCATGGATGATTTCTCCATTTACGGAACTTATTTTGATGATTGCTGAAGCAACCTTGATCGAGTTTTGCAGAGATGTGAAGACACTAATCTTGTTTTGAATTGGGAGAAGTGCCACTTTATGGTTAATGAAGGCATTGTCTTGGGACATAAAATTTCTGAAAGAGGTATTGAAGTCGACAAAGCTAAAGTTGATGCTATTGAAAAGATGCCATGCCCTAAGGACATCAAAGGTATGCGAAGTTTGCTTGGTCATGTCGGGTTCTATAGGAGGTTCATAAAGGACCTCTCCAAAATCTCCATGCCTCTGACTAATCTCTTACAAAAAGATATTCCTTTTGTCTTTGATGATGATTGTCTAGAAGCATTTGAAATACTTAAGAAAGCATTGATCTCTGCACCTGTTGTCCAGCCTTCTGACTGGAATTTACCTTTTGAGATTATGTGCGATGCTAGTGATTATGTTGTAGGTGTTGTTCTAGGACAAAGACTTGATAAGAAATTGAATGTTATCCAGTACGCTAGTAAAACTCTAGATAGTGCCCAAAGAAGTTATGCTACTACAGAGAAAAAAAATTTAGCAGTTGTATTTGCTTGTGATAAGTTTAGACCCTATATTGTTGATTCTAAAGTAACTATTCACACTGATCATGCTGCTATCAAATACCTTATGCAGAAGAAATATGCTAAACCTAGACTTATTAGAGGCATTCTCTTGCTGCAAGAATTTGACTTGCATATTATTGATAGAAAGGGAGCTGAGAACAACGTTGCAGATAACTTGTCTAGGTTAGAGAGTATATTTGATGACCCACAACTTATTGATGATAGCTTTCCTGATGAACAATTAGGTGTCATAAATACTTCTCGTACTGCTCCATGGTATGTTGATTATGCTAATTATATTGTTGCTAAGTCTATACCTCCTAGCTTCACATACCAGCAAAAGAAAAAGTTCTTCTATGATTTGAGACATTACTTCTGGGATGACCCACATCTTTATAAAGAAAGAGTAGATGGTATTATTAGACGTTGTGTACCTGAGCATGAACAGGAACATATCCTACGCAAGTGCCTCTCCGAAGCTTATGGAGGACACCATGCGGGAGATAGAACTTCACATAAGGTATTGCAATCCAGTTTTTATTGGCCTACTCTCTTCAAGGATGCCCGTAGTTTGTCTTATCTTGTGATGAATGTCAAAGAATTGGTAATATCAGTAGACGTCAAGAAATGCCTATGAATTATTCACTTGTTATTGAACCATTTGATGTTTGGGGCTTTGATTATATGGGACCGTTTCCTGCCTCTAATGGGTACACACATATTTTAGTTGCTGTTGATTACGTTACTAAGTGGGTAGAAGATATTCCAACTAGTAGTATTGATCATAACACCTCTATTAAGATGTTTAAAGAAGTTATTTTCTCGAGGTTCGGAGTCCCTAGATACCTAATGACTGATGGTGGTTCACACTTTATTCATGGTGCTTTCCGTAAGATGCTTGCTAAATATGATGTGAATCATAGAATTGCATCCCCTTATCACCCACACACTAGTGGTCAAGTAGAACTAAGTAATAGAGAGCTAAAATTAATCTTGCAAAAGACAGTTATTAGTTCTACGAAGAATTGGTCCAAGGAACTTGATGATGCATTATGGGCCTATAGAACTGCATACAAAAATCCTATGGGTATGTCTCCATATAAGATGGTAAACGTAAAAGCTTGTCACTTACCTCTTGAGCTAGAACATAAGGCATATTGGGCTATTAAAGATCTCAATTACGATTTCAAACTTGCGGGTGAGAAGAGGTTATTTGACATTAGCTCTCTTGATGAATGGAGAACCCAGGCCTATAAGAATGCCAAGCTGTTTAAAGAAAAAGTTAAAAGATGGCATGACAAAAGGATACAAAAGCGTGAGTTTAACGTAGGTGATTATATTTTGCTATACAACTCTCGTTTAAGATTTTTTGAAGGAAAACTTCTCTCCAAGTGGGAAGGACCTTACGTCATCGAGGAGGTCTATCATTCCGGTGCCGAAAAAATCAACAACTTCGAAGGCACAAATACGAAGGTGGTGAATGGTCAAAGAATCAAACATTATATCTCAGGTAATCCTATAAATGTTGAAACCAATGTTATTGAAACCATAACTCCGGAGGAATACATAAGGGACACTTTCCAGAACGATTCAGCCTCCGAAAAGGAAGAGGTATGTGATACAGTAAGTAAACCGACTCCAAAATAGTTCTAAAGGCATTTTTTCTCCGTTTTGGAATATTTAGAAAAATAGAAAAATAAGCAGCAGTCCGGAAGAGACAGGATCCGTCCACGAGGGTGGAGGGCATGCCCCCCTTCCATGGGCGCGCCCCTGCCTCGTGGGCAGCTCGTGTGCCTCCCGGACTCCGATTTCTTGTATGTTGCTCCTTTTGGTCGGTAAAAATTCATTATGTAAACTCCCGAAGGTTTTGACCTCCGTATCACGCAGAAATCCTCTGTTTTCGATTCGAGATGTTTTCTACTATGGTTTGCGAAGGCAGGCACCATGTCGTCTCCCTCCTCCAACAACGAAGGCAACGATGCTTGGCTAATGAAGATAGATCTGAAGAGGGAAGGACCCGAGGAGACCCACAAGGAGAAGAAGATCAAGAAGGAGGTGGAAGATCCGGCTCCGGCATTGGGAGAACACATCCATCAACCTCTTCCCAACCTCTTTACCTCAACTGAGTTTGAAGCTTTCAGGATGATTGAGTTAGCTCAAATTAAAAACAAGCACCTCATAAGTGAAAATATTTTGTTGAAGGAATATATAGCTTCACTCAAAGGTATTATCCGCAAGCTGGAGGATCTCCTACGCTCGATATATGATGATCCATCGTCACTACTTTCAACTCCTACATCACAACCCCTGAAGAAGGAGACATAATCGTGTGGGTACGGGCACTCCCCTTGGCAAATTCCAAGCTTGGGGGAGTGACCCCGGTATCGTACCACCATCACTTCTATCTTTACGTTTTTCTTAGTTCGATCCTTTTGGTAGTATCTTGATCTAGTAGAATAATGTTAGCATGATCTAGTTGTGATCTTTTGCCTTATGATCTTTACCCTTTGTAATCGAGTCCGTGAGATATATAATAAAGATTAGTGTTGAGTCAAGGGCTTGATTTCCTCAATTTGGTCATGATAAAAAAGAAAGTAAACATAAAAAGTGTCAAGAGATCATATTGATCTTATGGGAAGTAATGACTTCACATATAAAGAGTATGATGAATAAAAGTTGTTGGGAGTTGACAAACATAGTTTTGGTCATCGTTGCAATTAATAGGAAGTAATAAATAAAGAGAGGCTTCACATACAAATATACTATCTTGGACAATTTTTATGATTGTGAGCACTCATTAAAGTATGACATGTGATACGTCTCCAACGTATCTATAATTTTTTATTGTTCCTTGCTATTATTTATGAAGTCTTGGATGTTTAATGGGCTTTATCATACATTTTTATATCATTTTTGGGACTAACCTACTAACCCAAAGGCCCAGTCCAGATTGTTGTTTTTAGCCTGTTTCAGGGTTTTGCAGAAAAAGAATATCAAACGGAGTCCAAACGGAATGAAACCTTCACGGGAGATATTTTTGGAGAAAATCACACTCATGGAACTTTAGAACCATGTCAGGGGAGCATCGAGGCGCCCACGAGGGTGGGGGCCGCGCCCCCTGCCCAGGACGCGCCCCCTACCTCGTGGGTCCCTCGAGCGTCCCCCGGTGTCCTCCTTCTTCCTATATAAGTATACGTACCCCGAAACCTTCGACAACAGAGAGAAAACCCTAATTCCAGCGCCGTAACCTTCTGTTCCCGTGAGATCCCATCTTGGAGCCTGTTCCAGAGCTCCACCAGAGGGGGATCCATCACGGAGTTCTTCATCATCATCATCATCGCCCTCACCATGAGTTGTGAGTAGTTTACCACAGACCTTTGGGTCCATAGCTAGTATCTAGATGGCTTCTTCTCTCCCTCTCTGGATCTCACTACAAAGTTCTCATCGGTCTTCGAGGAGATCTATTCGATGTAATCTCTTTTTGCAGTGTGTTTGTCGAGATCCGATGAATTGTGAGTTTATGATCTAGATTATCTACGGGAAATATTTGGTTCTTCTCTGAACTTTATCCTTGCAAGTCTCTTCAAATTATTGGTTTGGTTTGGACTACTAGATCTATAGTTCTTGTAATGGGAGAAGTGCTTGGATTTGGGTTCAATCTTGCGGTGTCCTTTCCCAGTGATAGTAGGGGCAGCAAGGCACGTATTCTATTGTTGCCATCGAGGATAAAAAGATGGGGTTTATATCATATTGCTTGAGTTTATCCCTCTACATCATGTCATCTTGCTTAAGGCGTTACTCTATTCTTATGAACTCAATACACTAGATGCATGCTGGATAGAGTAGTAGATGCAGGCAGGATTCGGTCTACTTGTCTCAGACGTGATGCCTATATACAATGATCATGCCTAGATAGTCTCATAATTATTCGCTTTTCTATCAATTGCTCGACAGTAATTTGTTTACCCGCCATAGAATATCACTATCATGAAAGAAGCCGCTAGAGAACACTATGCCCCCCGGGTCTATTCTCAACATATCAATCTACATCTACTTTACTTTTATTGCTTTTATTTTCTGTTCTCATAAACCAAAAATACCAAAAATATAAACTATCATCCCTATCAGATCTCACTTTCGTAAGTGACCGTAAAGGGATTGACAACCCCTTATCACGTTGGCTGCGAAGTTCTTATTTGTTTGTGCAGGTGCGAGGGACTCGCGCATGGTCTCCTACTGGATTGATACCTTGGTTCTCAAAAACTGAGGGAAATACTTACGATACTGTGCTGCATCTCCCTTTCCTCTTCGAGGGAATACAACGCAAGCTCGAGAAGTAGCAACATGCTAAAGAGTTGATATTGGACAAGGACAACATAGTGGGTTATGTTTTCTTATATCTGAAATAAAGTATATTGTCATGGATCATCCAACATGTTGAGCTTGCCTTTCCCCCTCATGCTAGCCAAAACTCCTCGCACTAAGTAGAGATACTACTTGTGCTTCCATACATCCTTAAACCCAGTTTTGCCATGAGAGTCCACCATACCTACCTATGGATTGAGTAAGATACTTCCAAGTAAGCTGTCATGTTGTAAACTCGCTAAAATATGTATGATTTATTAGTGTGGAGGAAATTAGATTTATACAATCTTGTGATATGGAAGTAATAAAAGCGACAGACCGCATAATGAAGGTCCTTATCACAAGTGGTAATATAAAGTGACGTTCTTCTGTGCTAAGACTTTATGCATCCAACCATAAAAACACATGACAACCTCTGCTTCCCTCTGCGAAGGGCCTATATATTATTCTTACCTTATAAGAGTCAAGGTGAAATTCACCTTTCCTTTTTACATTTTATCCTTTGGCAAACACATTGTGTCGGAAAGATCCTGACATATATACCCACTTGGATGTAAGTTTCCATGATCTATTACTGTTGACATTACCCGTGAGGTAAAAGGTTGGGAGGCAACACCATAAGCCCGAATCTTTCTCAGTGTCCGATTAAAACTCCATAACCATAAGTATTGCGTGAGTGTGAGCAATTGTGAAAGACTATATGATAGTTGAGTATGTAGGCTTGCTGAAAAGCTCTTACATTGACTCTTTCCGATGTTATGATAAATTGCAATTGCTTCAATGACCGAGATCAAAGTTTCTTAGTTTTCAATGAAGTTTATAATTCATGCTTGATATGGTGAACGAATTGTTACTTTAGCATAAGAATCATATGACAATATATATATGTTGCTGTTATGAGAATAATCATGATGCCCTCATGTCCGTATTTTGTTTTTATCGACACCTCTATCTCTAAACACGTGGGCATATTTTTCGATATCGGCTTGGCTTGAGGACAAGCGAGGGATAAGCTTGGGGGAGTTGATACGTCCATTTTGCATCTTGCTTATGTGTTGATAATTATTGCATTATGGGCTTTTATTATGCGTTATGCCACAATACTTATGCCTTTTCTCTCTTATTTTACAAGGTTTACATGAAGAGGGAGAATGCCGATAGCTGGAATTCTGGGCTGGAAAAGGAGCAAACTCTGGAAACCTATTCTGCACAACTCCAAAAGCCACGAAACTCCATAGAACTCCGTTTCGGAAAATATAAAAAATATCTGGCGAATGAAGATAACGAGGGGGGCCACCTGCTGTCCACGAGGGTGGGGGCGCACCCCCCTCTCTGGGCGCGCCCCCCTGTCTCGTGGGCCCACTGATGCCCATCATCTCCTATATGAGGTCTTTTGACCTGGAAAAAATCATAAGGGGGCTTTTGGGACCAGACGCCGCGGTCTCGAGGCGGAACCGAGGCGGAAACCACTCTAGCGCTCCGGCATAGCTGTTCTGCCGGGGATACTTCCCTCCGGGAGGGGGAAATCATCACCGCCATCATCACCAACAACTCTCCCATCTTGGGGAGGGCTATCTTCATAAAAATCTTCACCAGTACCATCTCCTCTCAAACCCTAGTTCATCTCTTGTATCCAATCTTTGTACACAAACCTCAGATTGGTACCTGTGGGTTGCTAGTAGTGTTGATTACTCCTTGTAGTTGATGCTAGTTGTTTTATTTGGTGGAAGATCATATGTTCAGATCCATTATGCATATTAATACCCCTCTAATCATGAACAATATTATGTCTTGTGAGTAGTTACTTTTGTTCGTGACGACATGGGAGAAGTCTTGCTATTAGTAGTCATGCAAATTTGGTATTCGTTCAATATTTTGATGAGATGTATGTTGTCTCTCCTCTAGTGGTGTCATGTGAACGTCGACTACATGACACTTCACCATTATTTGGGCCAAGAGGAAGGCATTGGGAAGTAATAAGTAGATGATTGGTTGCTAGAGTGACATAAACTTAAACCCTAGTCTATGTGATGCTTCGTAAGGGGTTGATTTGGATCCACATGTTTCATTCTATGGTTAGGTTTACCTTAATACTTCTTTTATAGTTGCGGATGCTTGCATTAGAGGTTAATCATAAGTGGGAGGCTTGTCCAAGTAAGGAGAGCACCAAGCACCGGTCCACCCACATACCAAATTATGAAAGTACCGAACGCGAATCAGATGATCATGATGAAAACTAGCTTGACGATAATTCCCATGTGTCCTCGGGAGCGCTTTCCTTTATATAAGAGTTTGTCCAGGCTTGTCCTTTTCTACAAAAAGGATTAGGACACCTTGCTGCACCTTATTTTCTTTTACCTTTTGTCACTTGCTACCAATTACCTTATAACTAAACTATCTGTTACTTATAATTTCAGTGCTTGCAGAAAATACCTTACTGAAAACTACCTATCATTTCCGTCTGCTCCTCGTTGGGTTCAACACTCTTACTTATCGAAAGGACTACGATAGATCCCGTACACTTGTGGGTCATCATAAGACAGTTTTGCACATGCAGAATACTCAGGTTAAACTTGACGAGACTAGCATGTATAGAGATGGCCTCGGAATACTGGAGACCGAAAGGTCGAGCGTAAATCATATAGTAGATATGATCAACATAAGATGTTCACCATTGAAAACTACTCCATCTCACGTGATGATCGGACATGGTTTAGTTGATTCGGATCACGTGATCATTTAGATGACTTGAGGGATGTCTATCTAAGTGGGAGTTCTTTAGTAATATGATTAATTGAACTTCAATTTATCATGAACTTAGTCCTGGTAGTATTAGCATATCTATGTTGTAGATCAATAGCTTGCGATGTAGCTCCCTGTTTATTTTTATATGTTCCTAGAGAAATATAAGCTGAAAGACGATAGTAGTAATGATACTGACTTGTTCCGTGATCTGAGGATTTTCCTCATTGCTGCAAAGAAAAATTATGTCCTTGATGCACCGCTAGGAGATAGAACTATTGCACGAGCAGATGCAAACATTATGAATGTTTTAACAAAAGCTTGGTATGATGACTACTTAATAGTTTAGTGCACCATGCTTTACGGCTTAGAACCAGGACTTCAAAAACGTTTTGAACGCCACAGAGCATATAACATGTTCCAAGAGTTGAAATTAGTATTTCATACTCATGCCCGTGTCGATAGGTATGAGACCTTTGACAGTACTTAGCCTACAAGATGGAGGAGAATAGCACAACCAGTGAGCATGTGCTCAGATTGTCTGGGTGCTACAATTGCTTGAATCAAGTGGGAGTTAATCTTCCAGATAAAATAGTAATTGACAAAGTTCTCTAGTCACTATCACCAAGTTAGTTGAACTTCGTGATGAAATATGATATGCAAGGGATAACGAAAGTAATTCCTGAGCTCTTCGCGATGCTGAAATCAGCAAAGGTAGAAATCGAGAAAGAGCATCAAGTGTTGATGGTTAACAAGGCCACTTGTTTCAAGTATAGGGCAAAGGGATAGAAGGGGAACTTCAAGAAGAATGGCAAGCAAGTTGTCACTCCCGTGAAGAAACCCGAAGCTAAACTCAAGCCTGAAACTAAAGTACTTCTACTACAAAGGAAATGGTCACTAGTAGTGGAACTACCCTAGATACTTGGCGAATAAGAAGGATGGCAAAGTGAACAAATGTATATTTGATATACAGATTATTCATGTGTACTTTACTAGTGTTCATAGCAACCCCTGGGTATTTGATACTGGTTCAGTTGCTAAAATTAGTAACTCGAAACAAGAGTTGCAGAATGAACAGAGACTAGTTAAAGGTGAAGTGACGATGTGTGTTGGAAGTGGTTCCAAGATTGATATGATCATCATCACACACTCCCTATACTTTTGGGGTTAGTGTAGAACCTAAATAAATGTTATTTGGCATTTGCGTTGAGCATGAATATGATTTGATCATGTTTGTTGCAATACGGTTATTCATTTGAAGTCATAGAATAATTGTTGTTCTGTTTACATGAATAAAACCTTCGATGGTCATACACACAATGAAAATAGTTTGTTGGATCTCGATCGTAGTAATACACATATTCATAATATTGAAGCCAAAAGATGCAAAATTGATAATGATAGTGCAAGTTATTTGTGGCAGTGCCATTTAGGTTATATTGGTGTAAAGCACATGAAGAAACTCCATGCTGATGGTTTTTAGTAATCACTTGATTATGAATCACTTGGTGCTTGCGAACCATGCCTCATGGGAAAGATGAGTAAAACTCCGTTCTCCAGAACAATAGAGCAAGCAACTGACTTGTTGGAAATCATACATACTGATGTATGCAGACCAATGAGTGGTGAGGCCCGCGGCGGGTATCATTATTTTCTAACCTTCACAGATGATTTGAGCAGATATGGGTATATGTACTTGATGAAGCACAAGTCTGAAACATTTGAAAAGTTCAAAGAAATTACAGAGCGAAGTAGAGAATCATCGTAACAAGAAAATAAAGTTTCTACGATCTGATCGCGGAGGCAAATATTTGAGTTACGAGTTTGGTCTTCATTTAAAAACAATGTGAAATAGTTTCACAACTCACACCACCTGGAACACCACAGCGTAATGGTGTGTCCGAACGTCGTAACCGCACTTTAGTAGATATGGTGCGATCTATGATTTCTCTTACCGATTTACCACTATCGTTTTGGGGTTATGCATTAGAGACAATTGCATTCACGTTAAATAGGGCACCATCTAAATCCGTTGAGACGACACCGTATGAACTATGGTTTGGCAATTAACCTAAGCCATCATTTCTTAAAGTTTGGGGCAGCGATGCTTATGTGAAAACTTTCAACCTGATAAGCTCGAACCCAAATCGGAGAAATGTGTCTTCATGGGATACCCAAAGGAAACGTTTGGGTACACCTTCTATCATAGATCCAAAGGCAAGATATTCGTTGCTAAAAATGGATACTTTCTAGAGAAGGGGTTTCTCTCGAAAGAAGTGAGTGGGAGGAAAGTGGAACTTAATGAGGTAATTGTACCTTCTCCCGAATTGGAAAGTAGTACATCACAGAAACTAGTTCTAGTGATTCCTACACCAATCATCGAGGAAGCTAATGATGATGATCATGAAACTTCAGATCAAGTTACTACTGAACCTCGTAGGTCAACCAGAGTGCATTCCGCGCCAGAGTGGTACGGTAACCCGGTTCTGTAAGTCATGTTACAAGACCATGATGAACCTACGAACTATGAAGAAGCAATGATGAGCCCAGATTCCGCAAAATGGCTTGAGGCCATGAAATCTGAGATGGGATCCATGTATGAGAACAAAGTGTGGACTTTGGTTGACTTGCCCGATGATCGGCAAGCCATTGAAAATAAATGGATCTTTAAGAGGAAGGCTGACGCCGATGGTAATGGTACTGTCTACAAAGCTCGACTTGTTGCGAAAGGTTTTCAACAAGTTCAAGGTGTTGACTACGATGAGATTTTCTCACTCATAGCGATGCTTAAGTCTCTCTGAATCATGTTAGCAATTGCCGTATTTTATGAAATCTGGCAAATTAATAGCAAAACTGCGTTCTTTAATGGATTTATTAAAGAAGAGTATATGATGGAACCAAAAGGTTTTTTCAATCCTAAAGGTGCTAACAAAATGTGCAAGCTCTAGCGATCCATTTATGGACTGGTGCAAGCATCTCGGAGTTGGAATATACGCTTTGATAAGTTGATCAAAGCATATAGTTTTATACAGACTTGCGGTGAAGCCTATATTTACAAGAAAGTGAGTGGGAGCACTACAACCTTTCTGATAAGTATATGTGAATGACATATTGTCGATCGAAAATGATGTAGAATTTTATGGAATGCATAAAGGAGTGTTTGAAAGGAGTTTTTCAAAGAAAGACCTCGGTGAAGCTGCTTACATATTGAGTATCAAGATCTATAGAGATAGATCAAAACGCTTGATAAGATTTTTGAATGAGTACATACCTTGACAAGTTTTTGAAGTAGTTCAAAATGGAACAGTCAAAGAAAGAGTTGTAACCTGTGTTGCAAGGTGTAAAGTTGAGTAAGACTCAAAGCCCGACCACATCAAAAGATAGAGGGAGAATGAAAGTCATTCCCTATGCCTCAGCCATAGGTTCTATAAAGTATGCCATGTTCTATACCAGACCTATTGTATGCCCTGCCCTGAGTTTGGCAAGGGAGTACAATTTTGATCTAGGAGTAGATCATTGGATAGGGGCCAAAATTATCCTTAGAGGACTAAGGAAATATTTCTCGGTTATGGAGGTCATAAAGAGTTCGTCGTAAAGAGTTACGTCGATACAAGCTTTGACACCGATCTGGATGACTCCGAGTCTCGATTTGGATACATATTGAAAGTGGGAGCATTTAGCAAGAGTAGCTCCGTGCAGAGCATTGTAGACTTAGAAATTTGCAAAATACATACGGATCTGAATGTGGCAGACCCATTGACTAAACCTCTCTCACAAGCAAAACATGATCACACCTTAGTACTGTTTGGGTGTTAATCACATGGCGATGTGAACTAGATTATTGACTCTAGTAAACGTATTGGGTATTGGTCACATGGCGATGTGAACTATAAAGTGTTAAATCACACAAGGATGTGAACTATTGGTGTTAAATCACATGGTGATGTGAACTAGATTATTGACTCTAGTGCAAGTGGGAGACTGAAGGAAATATGCCCTAGAGGCAATAATAAAGTTATTATTTATTTCCTTATATCATGATAAATGTTCATTATTCATGCTAGAATTGTATTAACCGGAAAATTAGTACATGTCTGAATACATAGACAAACAGAGTGTCACTAGTATGCCTCTACTTGACTAGCTCATTAATTAAAGATGGTTAAGTTTCCTAGCCATAGACATGAGTTGTCATTTGATGAACGGGATCACATCACATCATTAGAGAATGATGTGATTGACTTGACCCATTCCGTTAGCTTAGCACTTGATCGTTTAGTATGTTTCTATTGCTTTCTTCATGACTTATACATGTTCCTATGACTATGAGATTACGCAACTCCCGAATATCAGAGGAACACTTTGTGTGCTATCAAACGTCACAACGTAACTGGGTGATTATAAAGATGCTCTACAGGTGTCTCCGATGGTGTTTGTTGAGTTGGCATAGATCGAGATTAGGATTTGTCACTCCGATTGTCGGAGAGGTATCTCTGGGCCCTCTCGGTAATTCACATCACTATAAGCCTTGCAAGCCATGTGACTAATGAGTTAGTTACGAGATGATGCATTACGGAACGAGTAAAGAGACTTGCCGGTAACGAGATTGAACTAGGTATGATGATATCGACGATCGAATCATGGGTAAGTAACATACCGATGACAAAGGGAACAACGTATGTTGTTATGCGGTTTGACCGATAAAGATCTTCGTAGAATATGTAGGTGCCAATATGAGCATCCAAGTTCCTCTACTGGTTATTGACCGGAGATGTGTCTCGGTCATGTCTACGTAGTTCTCGCACCCGTAGGGTCCGCACGTGTAACGCTCGATGACAATTTGTATTATGAGTTATGTGATTTGATGACCGAACATTGTTCGGAGTCCTGGATGAGATCACGGATATGTCGAACAGTCGCGAAATGGTCGAGATGCAAAGATCGATATATTGGAAGGCTATATTCGGACATCGAAAAGGTTTCGAGTGATTCAGGTATTTTTTCGGAGTACGGGAAAGTTACGAGAATTCGTATCGAGCCTTAATGGGCCATACGGGAAAGGAGAGAAAGGCCTCAAGGGTGGACGCGCCCCTTCCCCATGGACTGGTCCGATTGGACTAGGGAAAGGGGGCGCCCCCTTCCTTCCTTCTCCTTCTCCCTTCCCCTTTTCCTATTCCATGTGGGAGGTGGAACCCTACTAGGACTAGGGAGTCCTAGTAGGAGTCCACACTTTGGCGCGCCCCATGAGGGCTGGCCTCCTCCTCCCTGATAAAGCACAAGTGTAGGGGATCGCAACATTTTTCGAGGGTAAAGTATTCAACCCAAATTTGTTGATTCGACACAAGGGGAGCCAAAGAATACTCTTAAGTATTAGCACCTGAATGTCAATTCAACCACACCTGGAAACTTAGTATCTGCAGCAAGATAGTTTAGTAGCAAAGTAATATGATAGTGGCGGTAGCGGCAATAAAAGTAATGATAGTGTTTTTGTAGTTTTTGTGATAGTAGTAACGGAAAAGTAAACAAGCAACAAACAATATAGGAAAAGCTCGTAGGCATTGGATCGGTGATGGGAAATTATGTCGGATGCAATTCATCATGTAGAAGTTATAACCTAGGGTGACACAGAACTAGCTTCAGTTCATCAATGCAATGTAGGCATGTATTCCGAATATAGTCATACGTGCTTATGGTAAAGAACTTGCATGACATCTTTTGTCCTACCCTCCCGTGGCAGCGGGGTCCTATTGGAAACTAAGGGATATTAAGGCCTCCTTTTAATAGAGTACCGGACCAGAGCATTAACACATAGTGAATACATGAACTCCTCAAACTATGGTCATCACCGGGAGTGGTCCCGATTATTCTCACTTCGGGGTTGCCGGATCATAACACATAGTAGGTGACTATAGACTTGCAAGATAGGATCAAGAACACACATATATTCATGAAAACATAATAGGTTCAGATCTGAAATCATGGCACTCGGGCCCTAGTGACAAGCATTAAGCATAGCAAAGTCATAGCAACATCAATCTCAGAACATAGTGGATACTAGGGATCAAACCCAAACAAAACTAACTCGATTACATGATAGATCCCATCCAACCCATCACCGTCCAGCAAGCCTACGATGGAATTACTCACACACAGTGGTGAGCATCATGGAGTTGGTGATGGAGGAAGGTTGATTATGACGATGGCGACGTTCTCCACTCTCCGGAGCCCCGAACGGACTCCAGATCAGCCCTCCCGAGAGAGATTAGGGCTTGGCGGTGGCTCTGTCTCGTGAGGGCCCCGAAAGTGAAGATATAGGATCTGGGGGTACGTCGTTAAGTCACCAGGGGGCCCATGAGGCAGGTGGCACGCCCTGGGCAGGGGGGCGTGCCCCCCACCCTTGTGGACAGGCCCAAGGCCCCCCGGTGTGGATCTTCTTGCAGGTATTTTTTATATTTTCCGAAATAATTCTTCGTTGATTTTCAGGTGATTCCGAGAACTTTTTATTCTGCACAAAAACAACACCATGGCAGTTCTGCTGAAAAAAGTGTCAGTCCGGGTTAGTTCCATTCAAATCATGCAAGTTAGAGTCAAAAACAAGGGCAAAAGGGTTTGGAAAAGTAGATACGTTGGAGACGTATCAACTCCCCCAAGCTTAAACCTTTGCTTGTCCTCAAGCAATTCAGTTGATATACTAAAAGTGATAAAGAAAAACTTTGACAAACTCTGTCTGCTCTTGTTGTTGTAAATATGTAAGCTAGCATTAAGGTTTTCAACAAGATCATGAACTAACCACATTCACAATAACTTTCAGGTCTGAAGACTACTCACATCAATGGCAAAATCAACTAGCGAGCAATAATAATAAACCTCGGATGACAACACTTTCTCAAAACAATCATGATATGATATAACAAGATGGTATCTTGCTAGCCCTTTCTGAGACCGCAAAACATAAATGCAGAGCACCCTTAAAGATCAAGGACTAATTAGACATTGTAATTCACGGTAAAAGAGATCCAATCATGATCATACTCAATGCAAATTAATAGTAATACATGCAACGATAGAGGTGCTCTCCTACTGGTGCTCTTTAATAAGAGGGTGATGACTCTGCATAAAAGTAAATAGATAGGCCCTTCGCAAAGGGAAGCAGGGATTTGTAGAGGTGCCATAGCTCGATTTTTAAATAGAGATGAATAACATTTTGAGCGGTATACTTTCATTGTCAACATAACAACCAAGAATCTCGATATCTCCCATGCTACGCACATTATAGGCTGTTTCCAAATAGAATGGTAAAGTTTATACTCCCCCAACCACCAACAAGCACACTCCACGGCTAGCCCGAAACAATTGGTACTGTCCAAACCAGCAAAAACCCTGGGGGAGTTTTGTTTAGTTATTATGATTTCGAGCATGGAACTAGGCATCCCGGTTACCAACCATTTTCTCGTGAATGATGAGCGGAGTCCACTCATCATGAGAATAACCCACCTAGCATGGAAGATATAGACAACCCTAGTTGATACATGAGCTGTTCGAGCATACAAAATAGAATTTCATTTGACGGTTTGGAGTTTGGCACATACAAATTTACTTGGAACGGCAGGTAAATACCGCATATAGGAAGGTATAGTGGACTCATGTGGAATAACTTTGGGGTTTATGGAAGTGGATGCACAAGCAGTATTCCCTCTTAGTACAGGTGAAGGCTAGAAAAGGATTGGGAAGTGACCAGCTAGAGAGCAACAACGGTCATGAACATGCATTAAAATTAATCAACAATGAATGCAAGCATGAGTAGGATATAAATCACCATGAACATAAATATCGTGAAGGCTATGTTGATTTGTTTCAACTACATGCGTGAACATGTGCCAAGTCAGATCACTTGAATCGTTCAAAGGAGGATACCACCCATCATACCACATCACAACCATTTTAATATCATGTTGGCACGCAAGATAGACCATTATAAACTCTCAGCTAATTAAGCATGGCATAAGTAGCTATGATCTCTAATTGTCATTGCAAAACATGTTTCATTCATTACAAGCTAAATCAGGAACGATGAGGCATCATATTTACAAAAACAAGAGAAGTCGAGTTCATACCAGCTTTTCTCATCTCAATTAGTTCATCATATATCATCCTTATTGCCTTTCACTCGCAGGACCGAACGGTGTGGATAATAATAATAGTGCACGTGCACTGGACTAAGCTGGAATCTGCAGGCAATTAATACAAGAGAGAAGACAAGGTAATATGGCTCAAGGTTAAATCAACAGCAAAGCATATGAGAGCCACTAAGAAATTTATTCATGGTCTTCTACTCTTAACCCCCAAAGAAAAAAAAGAAACTATTTACACGGAAAAGCTCCCAACAAGCAAAAGAAGAACGGGAAATCTTTTCGGGTTTTCATTTTAATTACTACTACAAGCAAAGAGAGTAAACTAGCTAGAAGCTGCAACTAATATTTTTTTCTGGGTTTTTCTAGCACACAAGAAAAAGACTAAGAAAAATAAATTGAAACTAAGCATGGATGGTACAGTGAAAGAGTGTGAGCACCGACAACTAGAATAAGTGTGAACATGAATGTAAGTCGGTGAGAAACATGTACTCCCCCAAGCTTAGGCTTTTGGCCTAAGTTGGTCTATGGCCATTATTGACCTGACGGAAATCCAAAGTCATAGTTGTGGTTGTACTGGGATGCAGCAGATACTGCATGCTGAGCTGCATCTCGAAGGCGGGCTGCCTCCATCATGTTATAATAAGAATTTGCCTCCTCCATAGTTATAGTGTATCTCCCTTTTTCCTGAAAGTTAAACAAAGTAGGGGCTGGAAGAACAATAGGGATGGCTTGCTTCCTGTTAAAGATTAGTCGATATTTCAGGGTTAGATCATCCCACTCTATAAACCGGTGACTAGTCATAGCATGGCAATCTAAATAAGCAGGAGGTAAAGGTTCATCATTCATGTGCACAGACACACCAAGAAAGCGGGCTATGCGGGTAGCATAGATCCCACCAAATAAATATCCATGCAACCCATTATGGTGTAGTCTACGTGCAACAATGGCTCCCAAGTTATATTGCCTATCACCTAGTACGACACTCCTGAGAACACTAAGATCAGGGACACACATGTGACAAGCCTCATCCTTACCGTTTATGCATCTACCGATAAAGAGAGCAAAGCAATGAATGGCAGGAAAATGTATGCTCCCCATGGTAACCTGTGTGACTTCCCTGGACTCCCCCACTATAATACTAGCAAGGAATTTCCAAAATTCAGAGTTGCGAGGGTCACTCATACTGCCCCACTGTGGGAGTTTGCAAGCAACATTAAAATCCTCTAAATCCATGGTATAAGATTTAACATAAAGGTCAAACAGGACAGTGTGAGAATTACGTGAAGATGAAAATTTAAACCTTGTCACAAAGCTGTCAGTTAAGCCACGGTATTGAGGGCACTTATCTTGCATGAAGTCCTCGAGGTCAGCGTTGCGCACGTATGCGTAAAATCCATCATTGATGCCAGCTCGGCCTATGAATTCATCTAACGGCCATTCACAGGGCCGCACATCAGCATCCCTTGGTGGTTCATCGTCCGGCTCATGGAACGCGAGCCTCGGTTCTTGCTTTCTTGAAGAACCACCTTGGAAGTTTCTCCTAGACATTTTTCCGAAATTTTCTAAAATTTTAGTAACTTCAAAATAAAAGTTAACCAAACTCAACAAGATTGATAGCAACAACTCCTACTAGTGCCTAGAGGCTATATCATGCATTAGAACTACTTGGGACCAAGAAAATTTGACATGCAAGCTCAAGAACAAGGTCACCTCAGCAACATAAATTTGCAATCGATAAAGCACTAGAATAAAAACTAATTGGACCAATGGAGGAGTCACATATCAAGGAACAATCTCCCCAAACAGTTTGGTGAATGGTGCGTTGAGCAAAGAGATCAAAAATGACAGCAAGATGAGCTAGAACTCGGGTTTTAGCTAGTTGGTGATTTTTTTGGGAGGAAGAAGAAGAGCATGGGTGCAGGAATAAGTGGAGGGGTCCACGTGGTCGCTCCCCTCGCTGTGTGTTCAGCGCCATATTTCCTCAAATATTCTAGAAAAAATCATATTTCATTTTCATGGCATTTGGAGAACTTTTATTTTTGAGATAGTTTTTTATTGCACGGATAAGTCTGGAAACAGACAGAAAATATTGTTTTTTCTTTTATTTATCCTAATTAACAGAAAGTAAAAGGAGGGTACAGAAGGTTGTGTTATCTAGATTCACCTATCCCATGCCAATCAGAAGGAATCCATTAACAAGGTTGATCAGGTCTTGTTAATAAACTCTTTCTGAGTAACATGAGACCAGAGAATTTTCGAATAACACTAGGTTACCTCAATGGGGATATGTATGTCCCCAACAATAAGAATGTCATAAGTCTTCTTGATAGTAGGAAGAGGAAACTCAAAACCTCCAATAGTAATAGTTGAAGTTTTTCCAATATAATTGATAATGTGGACCTGAGGTTGTTTCCTTGGAAAGTGTACGGTATGCTCATTACCATTGACATGAAGTGACATTGCATTTGTTGCAATTAATAAAAGCCCCTTTAGTATTCAAAAAGGGTCTTCCAAGAATAATAGACATACTATCGTCCTCGTGAATATCAAGGATAACAAAGTCCGTTAGAATACTAACATTTGCAACGACAACAGGCACATCCTCACAAACACCGACAGGTATAGCAGTTGATTTATCAGCTATTTGCAAAGATATTTCAGTAGGTGTCAACTTACTCAAGTCAAGTCTACGATATAAAGAGAGAGGCATAACACTAACACCAGCTCCAAGATCACACAAAGCAGTTGTAACATAGTTTCTCTTAATGGAGCAAGGTATAGTAGGTACTCCTGGATCTCCTAATTTCTTAGGCATTCCACCCTCAAAAGTGTAATTAGCAAGCATGGTGGAAATTTCTACTTCAGGTATCTTTCTTTTATTGGTAATAATATCTTTCATATACTTAGCATAAGGATTTGTTTTAAGCACATCAGTCAAATGCATACGCAAGAAGATAGGTCTAATAATTTCAGCAAAGCGCTCAAAATCCTCATCATCCTTCTTCTTGGATGGTTTCGGAGGAAAAGGCATGAGTTTCTGCACCCATGGTTCTCTTTCCCTACCATGCTTCTGTAACACCCCAAAATTTTAACCACTTTTTCAGTAAACAAAATTTGGCTAGAAATAAAATTTTGAATTCTTTAATAAAATTTTCAGAGCTTTTTCTATTCCTGCCTTAGAAAATCTTCTCTTCTTATAATAAATCTTTTTGGAAATATTTTGTGGGCTCTGGTTGTATCTTGGGTCATTTCTTTATTTGTTTGATAACTTTAGAAATTATTTTCATAATAAAAATTTTTCTTAAATTTTTTTTTTCTTTAATAGCTTTTGCAGTGTTTTAAATGCTTCTGTTGCACTACAACCACTTCAAATAATTCCCTAAAAATTCCACCATAATTCTGAGAGGTCATGTGATGCCTATATGTCACTTTGGTGCAAAAACCCAACCTGGTGTTTTGCAAAATTTGAGTGAATCATCCTCTTTTTCATTTCTGTCCATCTTCTAGGTTTCAACTACAACCCTATTATTTCTTGCTCCAAAAATTCTGAGCCTTGGCCATCTTCTTGTTCTTCCAACCAAAACCTTAAGTCCAGAATATCAGCTCCATTGGAATTTTCTAAGTCCATCAAATAACTATCTATAGTTTCTGTCCAGAAACTAAATTCTTCAAAACTTGCACTATCAAGTTTTTCTTTCTGCCAAAATAACTCCACCATCACCTATATCATCTAAGGAGACACTACCCTGCCAAGTATCACTTCCAACAAAGTTTCATAGATGGCTCTATCATTCTGTCGAACACATTGAGTGCATGACCAAAACTTTCAACCATCCAAACCACCATATGACACCTGCTCTTTTTGCCAAAATAACTTGTCTAGCATCCTTTCCATATCAGATAGTACCACTCTGCCAAAAACCAGTTCCTTAGGACCATCCTAGGGTAACCTGGCTTTGGGTCGAGCACTTGGTGTGCATGCCCAGAGCATGGCCAGGGCACGCGTTTTGCAGGCAGTGGCATCGCCCTGTACCGCCCTCCCTGCTGCTGCTCTTGCACGCCAACCTTCCCAGGAAGCTTCACGGGCAAACCACCACCTTCGCCGACATCTCCGTTTGTCCTCTAGCACCGTCCACGCCGACCGGAGCCGCCGCCCGACGAGTCCCGCATCGCCACGTCGCACCGACGTCAACGCCTTGGACGCGTGGCTCGCCCCCGAGCCAAACCGGACGCCCCGCCATCACTGCAAGCAGCCACGTCCTCACCAACCCCCGCCGCCCTCACCAACCTCGCCACCAACCACCACCGCGTCTGCCATTTATGGACGCCGCGTCTGTCCGCCCGTGGACGGCGCCGTCCAAAGCTACCTGGCGCCTCCCGGGGCAGCCAGCTCACCTTGGTAGTAACTGCGGCCCTCCACCGTCCTCGCCGAACCTCACCGGCCACCCAACGACCTCACCGGCCGGAGTAAAGGCACCACCATCGTGTCCGCTCTCTGGAAGGCGCGGCACCGCGTCGCCCCGCTTATTTAAGCCACCCCGAGCACCCCGGCTCCTCATCTCCACCTCTCCCCTCCTCCAGCAAACCATCCCGAACCTCCCCGAGCAAGCAAGACGACCGGAGGAGCCATCTTCCTCGACTCCGGCCGCCTCTGCCACCGCCCTCCCCTCGAGGCTACCCACCTCTCCAGTGCCTCCCCTCCCTACTATCTACACCAACGGCCTCCCGAAGCATCCACGAACCCGTTCCACCTTCCATTCCACCGGAGATGGTCCATGGGCGAAACGCCCAACTCGCCTCCGCCGGAGCTCTTCGGGTGTGCTCGCCGTCGGCGACCTCACCTACTCCGGCGACCAAGGAGGGTACCCACGGGACCGACATGACCTCCTGAGCACGACGGTGGTCCCAGCTCTCCGAGGGACCCCGCCGTTCGCCGGCAAAGTTCGCCGGAACGGCGCCCCGCTCTGTCGCGGGAGAGAGACGACGACACTGCTTAAACCCGACAAGCGGGACCCGGCAGTCAGCCTCCCATCGCCCCTCTGCTAGCGAAGCTGAGCCGCCGGGCCGGCCCAATTGCTATCCAGCGCTCAGGGCGCCATTCTATCCCTTCTTTTATCATTACAGCAGCTTTCAAATAAATTCCACAGGACCCATTTCAAATCCAAATCCATATATTCAAAATTCTGCAGGCTTCTAAAATCATTATTTATTTGTCTAAATTAGGTGAACATTTTTTCTGTGCATAGTTTCTGTTTAATCTTTTAAATAATACTTTCAATCATGTTTTCTATCTTAGATATTCCATAACTAATTCATATGAACTCTAAATAAATTTATTCTGTTTCTGATATTCCTTAAATATCATCTAGTTTATTTTAGTATTTATTTCAAAAATATTTGAAATACTTTTAAATGCTGTTTTTGGATTATGTGGTGATTTAGATATTTTCGAAAATAGGAATTGAAGGAGGGGATGAATATTTCAAACTTTTGGAGTGCACCCAATATTTCTGCATGCTCAAGGCAAGCATTTTGAACACTTGATATGGTGAATGTTTGCATGCTATAATATTTAGGGCATGTTTGATACTTTTAATAGGTTTGGCATATGAGTAGAAATATTGCATGCAGGCATGGTCATAATTATACTTTCTCTTGCATGCATCCCCTTCAAATTTGCAACATGCATAAATTATGAAAACCCAGGAGTATGCTCCTGTTTTGGACGTGCTGGTGGGCACGGGCCATATTTGACATGGTGGTGTCATGAGACATATGTGGAAGCAGACAAGGGTTGTGGCCCTGTCCTGATGATATGGTTGAAAGAATAAAATTTTGTTGTGCTGACCATTGCTAGAATCATTAGCCTCCTGAGTCGACCGTAGATCGAGTCTTGTACCAGTAACCCCCATACTTGAATCGTGCTGCCACTTGTCTCTACCGCGGGTAGGGTATGGTTTAGTAAGTTGTTAACCCCTTTCCGTGCACACACCGTACAGAGAGGCCATGGTGGAAGATACCGGGTGCATCCGGTAGGCATGCCACATGGTCTGGGGGCATGGGTGTTTCCGGTTGTAGCCGAGAGGGAGTGTACCCTTGTAATCCGCGCGTTTAAATAGTGATCCCATGCTATTGGAGGTTGTAGCCTTCCCACTTAGAGTTTTACTTAACTGTTGTTTTGGGTGATCCCTGGCAGCAGAGAAGTTAAGCTGGTGTGTGCTGGTTAGGTGTGTTTTCAACCCAAAGACCGTAATAGGAATTAGTCAGTGTCCCGATACTGATTAAAGAAATCCTATACTTGCGGGTAAAGAGTACACCCTCTGCAGAGTTTGAAACCTATTCGAATAGCCGTGTCCGCGGTTAAGGATTACAGTCTGGGTTGGTCAAGTGTCGGTCTTAGAGTCGGTCTCCGGAGGAAATATTTAAAAGTTGAGCATGGTTATTTTGCAGGATAATTATCGTTGCTACTGGTGTTACCATTAGTATTTTTGATGATATGATTATATTTGTGAACTAACCCCCTGCTCTTATTTTACTTTCCAGAGTGTCTCAGGGGCTGGCTAGACTACCCCGGACACTCGCCTTTATTTCCAAGTCCTTTCTGTGGCATCCCTCGAGTGTCAGGCGGTTTATCACGCCACTACTCTTGTGGACACCCGACTGGCATTTCTTTTCAAGTCCTTTCGTGGCGTCGCCTGAGTTCTCGGATGATATCGTCCGATTTCTCTTTTAGACACCCGACTGGCATTTATTTTCAAGACCGACCGTGGTGTCACTTGATACCCGATCGGCATTTCTTTTATATTTTATTGATGCTAATATTTATTGCACTAAATATTATTCATCATGCCATGTTTTGATTCCTGTCAGCATGCATTTAATATAAGTATATCATGAGCATGTGCATATAGTTTAATTCACCATGACCATATAATTATTTGCTGCATTTTGTTATATCTTTTGTCCTTGGTGTTTGCGAGTACATTCAAACGTACTCACAGGCTTGTCCCTGGCTATTTACTTGGCCAGGTTAGAAGTTCTACGGGAAGAACCCAGCTACGTCCGTGCGAAGCCTAGGAGTGCAGCCACGCAGGATAGGAGTTATCCGGGTCAGCTGTTCCTATTGGAATGGAGTCCCATCGATGTTGAAGATCCTTAAGCCTTTTTCCTTCATCCACCACCGGAGTCATTGTTGCATCAGTAGACCTTTAAGGTCTTGTATCAAATTCTTGTAAATGCTTGGTAACCTGTAACAAGGATGTGTCCACCAGTAACAGCAATCCTGGGCTGGTGATGACACTAGGGGTTAATTTCTGGAATATTACGTTCCCGAAATCCGGCCCCGACAGCCTTGGTATCAGAGCCAGGCTGACCATTGGCTAATCCTATCTTAGCCTGGTCACCATCCCTAGGTTTCCACACCATCCACATCTTTTCCTGTCCACGGTCAAGTCTATCCCATCCACAGTGGCAACCGACATCTTTCGATAGCCGGTGCCTAACCTATCAGTCTATCCATAGGCCGTGTGCCTATGCCAACACCTGAGTTTTCCCATCCACAAGCGTGCGATGGAAGACTCGGCTGACCTATAAAGGAAGCCTTACCCCAAACTCAACACATCACAGCCTCATTCCCAGTTCAGTATCAAACCACCAAGATGACAGGCCCCCTCGTGCATAACGAGACCACCGCAGCCGAGCTTGAAGGCTTCGTAACCATCCTCGCCAATCTCACCCGTCGTGCTTTTAGCATCAACGAGCCACCGGAATATGTCGTGTACCAAGAGCACACGAGTAATTCCATCCATCACTTCTGGGCCACGGTGCACATCTACGGGAGGGGCACCACATCGGAGCGTCCCTACCGATTCACCGGGAGGACAACCTCCGACGAGCCTCAATCCATCCAACTTGCAGCCCGAGAGGCTATAGTTGAACTCCGGCACCTGTCGCCGAGGGTTAACTGCCGCCCCTTCTACTACTACCCTAGTCGTGAAGGCTATGGTAGCCCAACCCAGGTCGCCAACGGGGACCATGAGTCGGACCCTGCCCTGGTGCATCTGGTGCGCTACCTGAGAGCGCAAGAGGCACTATTCGATCAGGTCACTCTTGACCTGATTGAGACCCGCAGGACGCTCGCTCTCCTGACCCCAGCAAGGAGTGAAGTCGCACCCGCCACCGACACCCCGATAGTGCTGCTTGGAAGGCCGGTTGAGCCCCCAAGCTCTGACCATGTCACCTACCCGGGCAATGCCTTTGCCTCACCCGGAAATCTCCGTCGTCTCTTGGAGGCCTACTCCAATGGGACGGTGACCTCGACACCCCGCGAAGGCCACCACCGCTACTCCAGCCCTATAGCTCCCCATCCTACCCCGGCCAGCTCCGACGCGGAAGCGCACGGAGACGACTCGGCATCCGCAAGACGCGCCAAGATAGATATCAACCAGGTGGAATGAGTCCACCAGAATGGTTATCAACCCCTAGTGGCTCGGTTTTTCCTTTAGTTCCGCAGTAGCTGGTGTGTGGCGTAGTGAGTTTGTAGACCCCCTGTGTGTCACTATCTAATAGTATGTGTGATCTGGCATGAATTGCTTGATGAGTGGTTGCAGAGTAAATTCTGGACGTGACCCCTAACCACACGCACAGTAATATGTCACTTTTCTTGTGGGGATTGAGGCCTGAGACTTTGACTCTGACAACCCCGCGCCGGAGTCGGTGTCTCTGTCGTACCGGCACCATTTCATGTCTCATGACCCAGGCTCTCTATAAGAGGCCACACTCATTTTATTTTCCTCACCAGCAACCATCAGCATCAAGCACTACCTTTTTCCATTCATCCACCCATGTCTCACCCCGGAGCTTATCTGAGGACCCCGATGCAAGACCTGGTAGTTTTGTTATGTTATTGTGGGATTTTACCCGCAATACTCTTGGCTCCACCCATCCACCCCTGTATGAGCTGTTCAAATCGAGAATCACTCCTGATCTCTCGAAATACTGGGCAGCTGTACATATTCCACCAGCAGATTTAAACCAAGGACCTCCCTATGTGATTTTCATCGGGAGATCCATGCCAACGCCAGGCATGGCCATTGAGTCTGCTGCGTAAGAAGCAGTCACCCGTCTTCGATTTGTGGTGCCCTGTGCCAACGCAAGGGAATACTGCTATTTTCCAAGTCGCGCTGTTTTTGGAGCAGAAGCTACGTTCCGCTGTGGACGTGCGGAGAACGATCCAGCCCTGGTCTATCTCATTCAATATGTGATGGCCCAGGAGCGTTTCACCCAGCAAATACTGGAGTATCTCCACTACCTTGCTGTCCTGAATCCCCGGATCGCCATTGGCGGACCCCCTCTGCCAACTCAGGAGGGACACGTTCTTCGTTTGCTCCCTCAACTGCCTCCCCTCCCTCCGGAAGAAGAAGGAGGTGTTCCAACACCGGGAAGCCTTCCGTTTGACCCCGTAGATCCCGCTTTCGGACCGTAGACGGCCGTGAGTGCGTTTGTGTAGCATGTAGTGTTTGTTTGCATGATGTGATCTTGTTTTGTTTGGATGTCATGAATGTATTGCCCTGTCTGCATTTTTGCATATGAGTGCCTTGTTTGGGTGGTATGCTTTTTGATTCTTCCGCCCTTAACAAATCTCGAGGACGAGATTTTCTTAAGGGGGTTAGAGTTTGTAACACCCCAAAATTTTAACCACTTTTTCAGTAAACAAAATTTGGCTAGAAATAAAATTTTGAATTCTTTAATAAAATTTTCAGAGCTTTTTCTATTCCTGCCTTAGAAAATCTTCTCTTCTTATAATAAATCTTTTTGGAAATATTTTGTGGGCTCTGGTTGTATCTTGGGTCATTTCTTTATTTGTTTGATAACTTTAGAAATTATTTTCATAATAAAATTTTTTCTTAATTTTTTTTTCTTTAATAGCTTTTGCAGTGTTTTAAATGCTTCTGTTGCACTACAACCACTTCAAATAATTCCCTAAAAATTCCACCATAATTCTGAGAGGTCATGTGATGCCTATATGTCACTTTGGTGCAAAAACCCAACCTGGTGTTTTGCAAAATTTGAGTGAATCATCCTCTTTTTCATTTCTGTCCATCTTCTAGGTTTCAACTACAACCCTATTATTTCTTGCTCCAAAAATTCTGAGCCTTGGCCATCTTCTTGTTCTTCCAACCAAAACCTTAAGTCCAGAATATCAGCTCCATTGGAATTTTCTAAGTCCATCAAATAACTATCTATAGTTTCTGTCCAGAAACTAAATTCTTCAAAACTTGCACTATCAAGTTTTTCTTTCTGCCAAAATAACTCCACCATCACCTATATCATCTAAGGAGACACTACCCTGCCAAGTATCACTTCCAACAAAGTTTCATAGATGGCTCTATCATTCTGTCGAACACATTGAGTGCATGACCAAAACTTTCAACCATCCAAACCACCATATGACACCTGCTCTTTTTGCCAAAATAACTTGTCTAGCATCCTTTCCATATCAGATAGTACCACTCTGCCAAAAACCAGTTCCTTAGGACCATCCTAGGGTAACCTGGCTTTGGGTCGAGCACTTGGTGTGCATGCCCAGAGCATGGCCAGGGCACGCGTTTTGCAGGCAGTGGCATCGCCCTGTACCGCCCTCCCTGCTGCTGCTCTTGCACGCCAACCTTCCCAGGAAGCTTCACGGGCAAACCACCACCTTCGCCGACATCTCCGTTTGTCCTCTAGCACCGTCCACGCCGACCGGAGCCGCCGCCCGACGAGTCCCGCATCGCCACGTCGCACCGACGTCAACGCCCTGGACGCGTGGCTCGCCCCCGAGCCAAACCGGACGCCCCGCCATCACTGCAAGCAGCCACGTCCTCACCAACCCCCGCCGCCCTCACCAACCTCGCCACCGGCCTCGCCACCACCGCGTCTGCCATTTATGGACGCCACGTCTGTCCGCCCGTGGACGGCGCCGTCCAAAGCTACCTGGCGCCTCCCGGGGCAGCCAGCTCACCTTGGTAGTAACTGCGGCCCTCCACCGTCCTCGCCGAACCTCACCGGCCACCCAACGACCTCACCGGCCGGAGTAAAGGCACCGCCATCGTGTCCGCTCTCTGGAAGGCGCGGCACCGCGTCGCCCCGCTTATTTAAGCCACCCCGAGCACCCCGGCTCCTCATCTCCACCTCTCCCCTCCTCCAGCAAACCATCCCGAACCTCCCCGAGCAAGCAAGACGACCGGAGGAGCCATCTTCCTCGACTCCGGCCGCCTCTGCCACCGCCCTCCCCTCGAGGCTACCCACCTCTCCAGTGCCTCCCCTCCCTACTATCTACACCAACGGCCTCCCGGAGCATCCACGAACCCGTTCCACCTTTCCATTCCACCAGAGATGGTCCATGGGCGAAACGCCCAACTCGCCTCCGCCGGAGCTCTTCGGGTGTGCTCGCCGTCGGCGACCTCACCTACTCCGGCGACCAAGGAGGGTACCCACGGGACCGCTATGACCTCCTAAGCACGACGGTGGTCCCAGCTCTCCGAGGGACCCCGCCGTTCGCCGGCAAAGTTCGCCGGAACGGCGCCCCGCTCTGTCGCGGGAGAGAGACGACGACACTGCTTAAACCCGACAAGCGGGACCCGGCAGTCAGCCTCCCATCACCCCTCTGCTAGCGAAGCTGAGCCGCCGGGCCGGCCCAATTGCTATCCAGCGCTCAGGGCGCCATTCTATCCCTTCTTTTATCATTACAGCAGCTTTCAAATAAATTCCACAGGACCCATTTCAAATCCAAATCCATATATTCAAAATTCTGCAGGCTTCTAAAATCATTATTTATTTGTCTAAATTAGGTGAACATTTTTTCTGTGCATAGTTTCTGTTTAATCTTTTAAATAATACTTTCAATCATGTTTTCTATCTTAGATATTCCATAACTAATTCATATGAACTCTAAATCAATTTATTCTGTTTCTGATATTCCTTAAATATCATCTAGTTTATTTTAGTATTTATTTCAAAAATATTTGAAATACTTTTAAATGCTGTTTTTGGATTATGTGGTGATTTAGATATTTTCGAAAATAGGAATTGAAGGAGGGGATGAATATTTCAAACTTTTGGAGTGCACCCAATATTTCTGCATGCTCAAGGCAAGCATTTTGAACACTTGATATGGTGAATGTTTGCATGCTATAATATTTAGGGCATGTTTGATACTTTTAATAGGTTTGGCATATGAGTAGAAATATTGCATGCAGGCATGGTCATAATTATACTTTCTCTTGCATGCATCCCCTTCAAATTTGCAACATGCATAAATTATGAAAACCCAGGAGTATGCTCCTGTTTTGGACGTGCTGGTGGGCACGGGCCATATTTGACATGGTGGTGTCATGAGACATATGTGGAAGCAGACAAGGGTTGTGGCCCTGTCCTGATGATATGGTTGAAAGAATAAAATTTTGTTGTGCTGACCATTGCTAGAATCATTAGCCTCCTGAGTCGACCGTAGATCGAGTCTTGTACCAGTAACCCCCATACTTGAATCGTGCTGCCACTTGTCTCTACCGCGGGTAGGGTATGGTTTAGTAAGTTGTTAACCCCTTTCCATGCACACACCGTACAGAGAGGCCATGGTGGAAGATACCGGGTGCATCCGGTAGGCATGCCACATGGTCTGGGGGCATGGGTGTTTCCGGTTGTAGCCGAGAGGGAGTGTACCCTTGTAATCCGCGCGTTTAAATAGTGATCCCATGCTATTGGAGGTTGTAGCCTTCCCACTTAGAGTTTTACTTAACTGTTGTTTTGGGTGATCCCTGGCAGCAGAGAAGTTAAGCTGGTGTGTGCTGGTTAGGTGTGTTTTCAACCCAAAGACCGTAATAGGAATTAGTCAGTGTCCCGATACTGATTAAAGAAATCCTATACTTGCGGGTAAAGAGTACACCCTCTGCAGAGTTTGAAACCTATTCGAATAGCCGTGTCCGCGGTTAAGGATTACAGTCTGGGTTGGTCAAGTGTCGGTCTTAGAGTCGGTCTCCGGAGGAAATATTTAAAAGTTGAGCATGGTTATTTTGCAGGATAATTATCGTTGCTACTGGTGTTACCATTAGTATTTTTGATGATATGATTATATTTGTGAACTAACCCCCTGCTCTTATTTTACTTTCCAGAGTGTCTCAGGGGCTGGCTAGACTACCCCGGACACTCGCCTTTATTTCCAAGTCCTTTCTGTGGCGTCCCTCGAGTGTCAGGCGGTTTATCACGCCACTACTCTTGTGGACACCCGACTGGCATTTCTTTTCAAGTCCTTTCGTGGCGTCGCCTGAGTTCTCGGATGATATCGTCCGATTTCACTTTTAGACACCCGACTGGCATTTATTTTCAAGACCGACCGTGGTGTCACTTGATACCCGATCGGCATTTCTTTTATATTTTATTGATGCTAATATTTATTGCACTAAATATTATTCATCATGCCATGTTTTGATTCCTGTCAGCATGCATTTAATATAAGTATATAATGAGCATGTGCATATAGTTTAATTCACCATGACCATATAATTATTTGCTGCATTTTGTTATATCTTTTGTCCTTGGTGTTTGCGAGTACATTCAAACGTACTCACAGGCTTGTCCCTGGCTATTTACTTGGCCAGGTTAGAAGTTCTACGGGAAGAACCCAGCTACGTCCGTGCGAAGCCTAGGAGTGCAGCCACGCAGGATAGGAGTTATCCGGGTCAGCTGTTCCTGTTGGAATGGAGTCCCATCGATGTTGAAGATCCTTAAGCCTTTTTCCTTCATCCACCACCGGAGTCATTGTTGCATCAGTAGACCTTTAAGGTCTTGTATCAAATTCTTGTAAATGCTTGGTAACCTGTAACAAGGATGTGTCCACCAGTAACAGCAATCCTGGGCTGGTGATGACACTAGGGGTTAATTTCTGGAATATTACGTTCCCGAAATCCGGCCCCGACAGCCTCCTAGCAACAAAGTCTCTGTTATCATAACGTTGATTCTTTGATTGTGGGTTATCAAGATCAACAGCACGTTCAATCTCTACATCATTATCATTGCTAGGTTGAGCATCATCATGAACATCATTATTAATATTATCACTAGGTTCATGTTCATTACCAGATTGTGTCTCAGCATCGGAAACAGATATATCATTGGGATTCTCAGGTATACCAACTACAGGTTCACTATGAGCATGCAAAGTCCTATCATTTTTCTTTTTCTTCTTCTTATAAGAACTAGGTGCATCTAAATTAGCTCTTTGAGAAACTTGCTCAATTCTCTTAGGGTGGCCTTCAGGATACAGAGGTTCCTGATTCATTTTACCACCTCTAGTAGCAACTCTAACAGCATAGTCATTATTGTTACTATTTAATTCATTGAGAAAATTATTCTGAGCCTTAAGTACTTGTTCTACTTGAGTGGTGACCATGGAAGCATGTTTAATAATAAGTTTCAGTTCACCCTTAGCTCTAGACAGATAATCAGCCAAGCGTTCAATCATATAAGCTTTGTGTTGCAATTGTCTACCAACATAAGCATTGAAGTTTTCTTGTTTCACAATAAAATTGTCAGACTCATCTAAGCATTGGCTAGCAGACTTATAACGAGGAATATCACCTTTATCAAATCTATAAAGAGAATTTACCTTTACTACCTGTGTCGGGTTATCAAGACCATGTATTTCTTCAATAGGAGGTAAATTCTTAACATCTTCAGCTTTAATACCTTTTTCTTTCATAGATTTCTTTGCCTCTTGCATATCTTCAGGACTGAGAAATAGAACACCTCTTTTCTTCGGAGTTGGCTTAGGGGCTGGTTCAGGAAGTGTCCAATTATTTTGATTGGCGAGCATATTATTCAATAGTAATTCAGCCTGTTCAACTGTTCTTTCCCTGAAAACAGAACCAGCACAACTATCCAGGTGGTCTCTGGAAGCATCGGTTAGTCCATTATAAAAGACATCAAGTATATCATGCAGCTCAAGAGGATGATCAGGCAAAGCATTAAGTAACTGGAGAAGCCACACCCAAGCTTGTGGGAGACTCTCTTCTTCAATTTGCACAAAGTTATATATTTCCCGTAAGGTAGCTTGTTTCTTATGAGCGGGAAAATATTTAGCAGAGAAGTAATGCATCATATCCTGGGGACTACGCACACAACCAGGATCAAGAGAATTAAACCAAGTCTTAGCATCACCCTTTAACGAGAAAGGAAATAGCATAAGGATATAGTAGTAACAAATCTTTTCATCATTGGTAAACAGGGTGGCTATATCATTCAACTTAGTAAGATGTGCCACAACAGTTTCAGACTCATAGCCATGGAAAGGATTAGATTCAACCAAAGTAATTAACTCAGGATCAATAGCGAGTTCATAATCCTTATCAGTAACACAGATAGGTGAACTAGCAAAAGCAGGGTCATGTTTCATTCTAGCATTCAAGGACTTTTCTTTCAGCTTAGCTAATAACTTCTTAAGATCATATCTATCATTGCAAGCAAGAAAGTCTCTAGCAGTTTCTTCATCCATAACATAACCCTCAGGAACAACAGGCAATTCATATCTATTGGGTGTAGTTTCATCATCACTTTCATAAATATTATCAGTTTCAAAATTTGCACTCTCCCTAACCTTAGCAATTTGTTCATCTAGAAATTCACCTAGTGGCACAGTATCAGGCATAGAGGTAGTTTCATCATACAAAGCAGAAGTAGCATCATCAAGAACATACGACATATCAGATTCAATAGCAGGAGTAGGTGTCACAAGTTTACTCATAACAGAAGGAAAATCAAGTGCAGAGCTAGATGGTAGATCCTTACCTCCCCTCGTAGTTGACGGTAAGATCTTGGTTTTTGAGTCCTTCAAATTCTTCATAGTGATCAACATATATAAATCCCAAGTGACCTAAAGAATAGAGCTATGCTCCCCGGCAACGGCGCCAGAAAATAGTCTTGATAATCCACAAGTGTAGGGGATCGCAACAATTTTCGAGGGTAAAGTATTCAACCCAAATTTGTTGATTCGACACAAGGGGAGCCAAAGAATACTCTTAAGTATTAGCAGCTGAGTTGTCAATTCAACCACACCTGGAAACTTAGTACCTGCAGCAAGAAAGTTTAGTAGCAAAGTAATATGATAGTGGCAGTAGCGGCAATAAAAGTAACGATAGTGTTTTTGTAGTTTTTGTGATAGTAGTAACGGAAAAGTAAATTAGGAACAAGCAATATAGGAAAAGCTCGTAGGCATTGGATCAGTGATGGGAAATTATGTCGGATGCAATTCATCTTGTAGAAGTTATAACCTAGGGTGACACAGAACTAGCTCCAGTTCATCAATGCAATGTAGGCATGTATTCCGAATATAGTTGTACATGCTTATGGAAAAGAACTTGCATGACATCTTTTGTCCTACCCTCCCGTGGCAGCGGGGTCCTATTGGAAACTAAGGGATATTAAGGCCTCCTTTGAATAGAGTACCGGACCAAAGCATTTACACATAGTGAATACATGAACTCCTCAAACTATGGTCATCACCAGGAGTGGTCCCGATTATTGTCACTTCGGGGTTGCCGGATCATTACACATAGTATGTGACTATAGACTTGCGAGATAGGATCAAGGACACACATATATTCATGAAAACATAATAGGATCAGATCTAAAATCATGGCACTCGGGCCCTAGTGACAAGCATTAAGCATAGCAAAGTCATAGCAACATCAATTTCAGAACATAGTGAATACTAGGGATCAAACCCTAACAAAACTAACTCAATTACATGATAGATCCCATCCAACCCATCACCGTCCAGCAAGCCTACGCTGGAATTACTCACACACGGCGGTGAGCATCATGGAATTGGTGATGGAGGAAGGTTGATGATGACGATCTCCACTCTCTGGAGCCCCGAACGGACCCCAGATCAGCCCTCCCGAGAGAGATTAGGGCTTGGCGGCGGCTCCATCTCGTGAAACGAGATAATTCCTTCTGCTTGATTTTTTTCTCCCCGAAAGTGAAGATATAGGATCTGGGGGTACGTCGGTAAGTCACCAGGGGGCCCACGAGGCAGGGGCGCGCCCTGGGCAGGGGGCGCCCCCCACCCTCGTGGACAGGCCCAAGGCCCCCTGGTGTGGATCTTCTTGCAGGTATTTTTTATATTTTCCGAACTAATTCTTCGTTGATTTTCAGGCAATTCCGTGAACTTTTATTCTGCACAAAGACAACACCATGGCAGTTCTGCTGAAAACAGCGCCAGTCCGGGATAGTTCCATTCAAATCATGCAAGTTAGAGTCCAAAACAAGGGCAAAAGGGTTTGGAAAAGTAGATACGTTGGAGATGTATCACTCCCTCCATCCTTTATATACGTGGCCAGGGGGCACCCCATGGACACACAAGTTGATTTTATCCGTGTGCGGTGCCCCTCCCCAAAGATACACACCTCGGTCATACGTTGCAGTGCTTAGGCAAAGCCCCGCGCCGGTAGCTTCATCATCACCGTCACCACACCGTCGTGCTGACAAAACACTCCCGTGACGCTCAACCGGATCAAGAGCTTGTGGGACGTCATCGAGCTGAACGTGTGATGAACACAGAGGTGCCGTACGTTCGGTGCATAGATTGGTAGGATCGCGAAGACGTTCGACTACATCAACCGCGTCACTAGACGCTTCCGCTTTCGGTCTACGAGTATACGAAGACACACTCTCCCCCGCTCGTTGCTATGCTTCTCCTAGATAGATTTTGCGTGATCGTAGGAAAATTTTGAAATAATATGTTCCCCAACAGCGCCCCTATCTCGTGGCTGCCTCGGGGACCCCCTGACTTTGTCCCGACTCGAACACCTCTTATATATACCCAAACTTCCAGAACATAACCTAGATCGGGAGTTTCACCGCCACAAGCCTCTGTAGCCACCGAAAACAAATCTAGACCCATTTCGACACCCTGCCGGAGGGGGGGGGGATCCCTCTCCGGTGGCCATCTTCATCATCCTAGCGTTCTCCATGATGAGGGGGAGTAGTTCACCCTCGGGGCTCAGCGTATGTACCAGTAGCTATGTGTTTGATCTCTCTCTCTCGTGTTCTTGAGATGGCACGATCTTGATGTATCGCAAGGTTTGCTATTGTAGTTGGATCTTATGATGCTTCTCCCCCTCTATCTTCTTGTAATGGATTGATTTTCCCTTTGGAGTTATCTTATCGGATTGAATCTTTAAGGGTTTGAGAACACTTGATGTATGTCTTGCGTGGGATACCCGTGGTGACAATGGGGTATTCTATTGATTCACTTGATGTATGTTTTGGTGATCAACTTGTTGGTTCCGTGACCTTGGGAATCTATGCATAGGGGTTGGCACACGTTTTCGTGTTGACTCTCCGATAGAAACTTTGGGGCACTCTTTGAAGTTCTTTGTATTGGTTGAATAGATGAATATGAGATTGTGTGATGCAAATCGTATAATCATGCCCACGGATACTTGAGATGACAATGGAGTGTCTAGGTGACATTAGGGTTTTGGTTGATTTGTGTCTTAAGGTGTTATTCTAGTACGAACTCTAGGATAGATCGAACGGAAAGAATAGCTTCGTGTTATTTTACTATGGACTCTTGAATAGACCGATCAGAAAGAATAACTTTGTAGTGGTTTCGTACCCTACAATAATCTCTTCATTTGTTCTCCACTATTAGTGACATTGGAGTGACTCTTTGTTGCATGTTGAGGGATAGTTATATGATCCAGTTATGTTATTACTTTTGAGAGAACTTGCAATAGTTAATGTATGAACCGTAGGCCTTGTTTCAAAGCATTGCAATACCGTTCGTGCTCACTTTTAACATTAGTTACCTTGCTATTTTTATATTTTCATATTACAAAAACCTATATCTACCATCCATATTGCACTTGTATCACCATCTCTTCGCCGAACTAGTGCACCTATACAATTTACCATTGTATTGGGTGTGTTGGGGACACAAGAGACTCTTTGTTATTTGGTTGCAGGGTTGTTTGAGAGAGACCATCTTCATCCTACGCCTCCCACGGATTGATAAACCTTAGGTCATCCACTTGAGGGAAATTTTCTACTGTCCTACAAACCTCTGCACTTGGAGGCCCAATAATGTCTACAAGAAGAAGGTTGCATAGTAGACATCAAGCAATTTCTGCTGCCGTTGCCAGGGAGGTGAGTGCTTGAAGGTATATTTTTAGATTTTGCAATTGAATCTTTTTTTTTATTTTTTATTCACTAGTTTGGTTTATAAAAGAAAACTACAAAAAATCTTTGTTTTCTTTTTTATTCACTAGTTTGGTCTATCAGATCTCACCTTTGTAAGTGACCGAGAAGGGACTGACAACCCATTTTATCACGTTGGCTGCAAGGTACTTTTTTGTTTGTGCAGATACAGGGACTCGCGCGTGGTCTCTTACTGATTTGATACCTTGGTTCTCAAAAACTGAGGGAAATACTTATGCTACTATGCTACATCACCCTTTCCTCTTCGAGGGAAAACAACGCAAGCTCGAAAAGTAACAAGTTGACATCACTGTGCTATCAAATGTCACAACTTAACTCGGTGATTATAAAGATGCTCTATAGGTGTCTCCGAAGGTGTTTGTATTGTTGGCATAGATTGAGAATAGGATTCGTCACTCCGAGTGTCGGAGAGGTATCTCTGGGCCCTCTCGGTAATACAAATCGTAATAAGCCTTGCAAGCAAACGACTAATGAGTTAGTCATGAGATGATGTATTATGGAACGAGTAAAGAGTCTTGCCGGTAATGAGATTGAACTAGGTATGATGATACCACGACTGAATCTCGGGCAAGTAACATACCGACGTGAAAAGGTACAAACGTATGTTGTTATGCGGTTTGATCGATAAAGATCTTCGTAGAATATGTGGGAGCCAATATGAACATCCAGGTTCCGTATTGGTTATTGACCGGAGATGAGTCTCGGTCATGTCTACATAGTTCTCGAACCCATAGGGTCCGCACGCTTAACGTTCGATGACGATCGATATTATGAGTTTATGTGTTTTGATGTATCAAAAGGTAGTTCGGAGTCCCGGATGTGATCACGGACATGACGAGGATTCTCGAAATGGTCGAGACATAAAGATTGATATATTGGAAGGTTATATTCGGACACCGGAAGGGTTCTGGGGGTCACCGGATAAAAATCGAAGTACCGAGAGGTTACCGGAACCCCCCGGGGGGTATATGGGCCTTGATTGGCCTTAGGGGAGAGAGAGAGGGCTAGCTAGCTAGGGCTGGGCCACACGCCCCCCAAGCCTAGTCTGAATTGGACTAGGGGGGAGGGGCGGCGCCCCCTCCTTTCCTTCTCCTCCTCTCCCTTCCTTCCACCTCTCCTACTCCTACTAGGAAAAGGAGGAGTCCTACTCCTAGTGGGAGTAGGCTCCCCCCTTGGCGCGCCCTCTCCCTAGCCGGCCTAATCCTCCCTCCCTCCTTTATATACGTGGGGAGGGGGCACTCCACAGAGACACCAGTTGATTTGCAAGCCGTGTGCGGTGCCCTCCTCCACAGTTACACACCTCGGTCATATCGTTTAAGTGCTTAGGCGAAGCCCTGCACCGGTAACTTCATCGTCACCGTCACCATGTCGTCATGCTGACGAAACTCTCCCACGATGCTCAACGAGATCAAGAGTTCGTGGGACGTCATCGAGCTGAACGAGTGCTCAACACGGAGGTGCCGTACGTTCGGTTCTTGGATCGGTTGAATTGCGAAGACGTTCGACTACATCAACCGCGTTACTAAACGCTTCCGCTTTCGGTCTACGAGGGTACGTGAACACACTCTCCCGCTCGTTTCTATGCTTCTCCTAGATAGATCTTGCGTGATCGTAGGTAATTTTTTTGAAATACTACGTTCCCCAACAGAAAAGACACCTCTCCTATAGATAAGGGAGAAGATGAATACAAATCATAGACTACCAAATACAAAGATATGCCTATATTCAGGGATATGATAATGACTTTAAGCATAGCACCATTCCAAATACAATAATACCTCGAGAGGATCTGAAAGATAGCGAAAAAGCAAAATGTTTTATCTTTAGCGAATAGAACCATTATCTTAATAAGTCCTCAACTTTTTGTGTACTTTTGAGCAGTGATTTTGTTTTTGTGTTGAGAGCTCCTCTAATGTTATGTGTGGACAATATTTTGCAAGAATATAAAACTCTTGATCATGTTGGAAGTTACTGTTAAGGAGGCTGTGGGTACGTCCGCATGCAGAAAAACCACTCTGAAGCATGAACTTCGTCATCTTCGTGGTCACCCTTCCCCGTAACAATGCACTACCTCTCCCGAAGCCACAATGATCTCGCTTTACCTCTCTAAATTAGTATGTAGCACTAATGAGAGTTCATGCAGTATACTCTTCTTTGTTTTATTTTTGTTCATACATATTTAGTGATAATTTTGAATCTTCGTAGAAGAAGTTTTTATTTTGTTATTGTGCATTCTTTCTGCCTGCTTAGTTTTAAGAGCAACACAGACATGTGTTCTTGTATACTTGTGATTGCTTTGCTTGAGAACAAAGACGGTTTTCTCCGCTTAACTTGGGCGATAGATTTTGATATACATTTTTTGTAGGTGTTAGTGATTTCAAAAGAAAATATCGCAAGCTTTCCTTTTCCTCCCACCGGCGCTGCCGCCAGTCGGCCCCATCTCCAATGGCCTTTGGGCCATGGAAAGGTGCGTAGGACCTCGCCCCCCCCCCCCGCCGCCGGCAGGAGGGAACCCATTCTTGTTCTTGTTATGCTCAGTGTCTTGGTTGGGTCTGTGTGGCAGCGGTGATGTCCCACAATAGAAATAATATCTACTACGTTCTATCCCCATCTCAATGATGTGTCTAGCATCGTCGTAAGGCGTGTGGAGGTGTGCCTTTGTCGGATCATGCGGCATTCAGACGGTGTTGGTCTTCGAATGATCTGCTTTCATCAGATCTCCATTTGTCTTAGTTGGGTGTTTGCAGGTTTGATCCTTGCGATCTATGACTTCCTTCATCGGCTATGGTTGCTGCTCAGGTGGGCTGGTCCTATGGGGTCTTAGCACGACGTCTTCCGACTTCCGACAAGTTTAGTCCACAACTTATGATTTTGAGGTATATCAACTTCGTACTTTGATACGTTCACAATATAAACAAGAGCATGACGTAGGGTTTTGCCTCCTCGAGAGGGCCTGAACATGGGTTAAAACAATGTGTCCGTTGTCTCCTGTTACCCATCGATCCGATATCACAGCTTGGGCCCCCCTACCCAAGGTCTGCCGGTTTTGACACCGACACCGGCCCTTGCCGGCAAGAGAGTTATGTTTTCAGGTGTTTTTTTAGTTTGGTATGGTTTGTGCTATGTTCAGGAAGACGAGGCGGCGACGACTTCCTGGAAATGAAGATGGAATAAAGTTCTCCCCGCCTAGCACCCATCCCACCGATGCTTCTAGCATTGCCAGAGGCCGTGTGGAGGTGTGTATTCAGTAGATCTTGTCGGATTCGGTCGGAATTTGTCTTTGGTGGATTCACTTGGATCCGGTCTCCGATGAGGGAGGGACGATGATGGCGGCGCGCCTGCGATTGTAATTGTTAGGTGGTCTACAAACCTAAATGTAATTTTTTTCTAATATTCTTTATACTACTTTGTCAGTTGATAAATAGATTGAAAGTTCTCTTGCAAAAAAAAGATCATGTAAATTTTTTCTCGCATTGCAAGTACGGGTTGTTTGCAATTACACACTACGGGACTCGCGGGCTATGCCTACGGCCCGAGGCCGTCGGCTTAGGTCCTTTGCCGTCGGCATAGATCTATGCCTACGGCTGCCGTCGGCATAGGCCCGTCGGCGTAGATCACGTCAGCGTAGTCTTGTCAGACCGTCGGCGTAATATAGCCGTCGGCATAGGCGCCTATGCCGACGGCCGTTAGTCGACCGTCGGCATAGTTTAGCCGTCGGCAGTGTATTTCGCCTGACGGCAACGGACGGCGCCGTCAAAAGCGGTGATGATTCACGGGACGACACGTGGCACAGGTATGCCGACGGCCAAGCCGTCGGCATACCTCTGCCACGTGGCATCCCGTGGTGCCTCCTGGTGGCATGGCTATGCCTACGGCAAAGTGTAGGCATAGATGGAAGCTATGCTGACGGCTTTGCGGTAGGCATAGCCGTGCCACATGTCGTCAACTGGTTCCTTCTAGCGGCAAGGCTATGCCTACGGCAAAGCCGTCGGCATAGATTGAAATCTATGCTGACGGCTTTGCCTTAGGCATAGCCTGCCGTGTGGCGTGCTCTTGGAAGTCCTGGGCTCATCTATGCCGACGGCTTTGCCGTAGGCATAGTTTTTTTTTCCTATTTTCTCTTTTTCAATTCATTTGACAGCATTTCAAAGCAGAATAATATGGGATTATGCAGAAATATGACAGTTCATAATTTAACATACTCAAGTTCATCATCATCATTTAAACATAGTCAAGTTCATCATCTAAAGATCATCACCGGCGAAAGTTCATGAATATAAAAGTAGTGCAAGACATGGAACATCATAAAAGTAGGAACATGAAAGGTATGGCACGACGGCCACATGCACGGGTATCATCATCGACATCAAGCACGACCACCACCGCCAAAACCACCACCTCTGGAAAAACCAGCACCGCCAAGACCACCTCCGTCAAAACTACATCCGCCAAAACCACCACTCTGCCAGATCGGAGTGACTGGGGTCGAGGAAGCAGGAGTCGAGCCACCGGTTCCTACATGTATGAGAGAAGATTCTAATGGTAAATATGATATGATAGTGTTGAATGAACCTTGAACTAGTTTGTCAGTAGTTAGGCAAATGTATTGTCGGTGTATTTGGATCGACACCTATGGGATCACAAGAATCCCTACTACGGTTGCGGGGCGCGGGGTTGAGAGAAGAGCGGATCTAACAGTCAGGACATGGTTCCTTTACCCAGGTTCGGGCTGCAAAGATGCGTAAAACCCTACTCTTGCTTTGGTGGATTATATGTTTGTGTTCTTCAGCTAGTGAAGAGCTCCAAAAGAGTCGTGAGGAGTTCTAAAAAGCCGAATCCTTCTCCTGGTCGCCTCGGGCCTCCTTTTATATGGACAAGGGGTTGCCATAGTGGCACACAGGAGGTGGAAAGGGTATAGTGATGCGAGGTTATCCCTCGCATTACAGGACAAGGCGCATTTAATGCGCTTTGCTTAGGTGTCCTCGCTTTATCGGGGACGAGGGGAGACGTCCATCTTGTCCGTCGCCGCTCCTCCTTGTGTTGACACGCGCCCTGGCCAGCGGTGCCTGGGGTGCCATGTAGGCAGGCAGGTAGCTAAGGTGGCGCAAAGGCGGGTCTCCACGAGGATCTGCATGTTGCCACACAGGTGCCTGCCCAGCTGGTTGGGTCGACAGTTGCATGGGGCGGTGGAAGCGTAGTTGGTGCGGGCCTGATGGTGGGCCTGCGGATGCCCTTGGCAAGGGCCTTGTCGGGGGCCCCGGCAAGGGTCTTGCCGCGGCGCCTGCTGTCATCCCCGGCAAGGTGCCTTCCGGAGGTCTTGTGGTTCTCCTTGGCTGGGATCCCGCCAAGGGTCGTTGTCCTCTAAGTGTGTGTATCTTTCCTTGGATGTCTTCACAAAGATCTGCATGCCACCACGGGGATATCTCCCGAATCCTTGCCCCATGGGGGCAGTGGACTCAACGGTGATTCACTCTGTCGGCACGGGGCGAGCTGCCGCGGCAAGGGTCTTGCCGGGGCTGCCAGAGCTGGCCCCAGCAAGGATCTTGCCAGGGCTGCTGAAACTGGCACCCGGCAAGGATCTTGCCGGGGGAAGTCGCTTCGTCCCTTTGCTCTTTGTAGTCTTGTTCTTGGCGTTGCTCCAGTCTCCATCGAGCTTCGGTCTTACCCTGGCTCACCTCCCTTGCCATGCTTGGTGTGGTGGTGTCCGTGGCTCGTACTGCCCGTGCACAGTCATAGGGGTACAAAAAGTGTACCCCTCTTTTTGTACACCGACAAGAGCCCCCGGGCCTGGGCCACACATAAGCGCGACACGTTGTTGGGCCAGGCCCAGAACGGTGCGCGGGCAGGCGGGGCGGTTTTCACCATGGTAAAATTTTCCGCGCGCTGTGCCTCCCACGAACCGCGCACATGGCGCGGGGTGGAGGGGCGTGCGAGACGTGGGCGGCATGCGTGGGGCGGTTTCCGCAGGCATGCGTCACGTCGCAGTAAATGCAAAAGGAGGCGGCTTCGCGCCTTCCCCGTAAACAGGGGGGCGTGTAGGCGCGGCCCATTTACTGAACGGGGCCGAGGCGCGGTCATCAAGACATCCACTCCCCACGATCACGGGGTGGGAAGAGGTCACCTCACCCGTCCCCTCGGTTCAGCACGTCTGCCACGTGCCCTTCATGCGCTTGAGGTGGCGAACGGTGGAGGCGGGAAAACGAGTCGTCGCTGGTTGGGGCAGTGGGTCGGTCCCGGCTCCCTCGCCTTCTGCGTCTTGATTGGCCGAGCGGGGCGGTCGAGCCCCTAGCCCCGCCCCTTTATAAAGAGCAGGAGGGAAGGGACGGCGCCCCGCACTCCTCCATCTTCTTTCTCCTTCTGCTTCTGCTCCTCTCTTCTGTTCGCCATGAAGAGAGGAAATCTCGGCTCTTCAACGGTGGCGGCAAGGGTCGCTGCTCGACAACGCATTCCTCCTTCTCCTGCACCTGCAGTGGCCGAACCAGCCATGAGGGGAAGAGGGAGGGGGCGAGGTCGTGGGCGAGGCCGGGGCGCTCGGGGAAGAGGAGGACGGGACGGCCCGCCGGCCTCGCCCCCGCCAGTAGCTCCTCCTCCAATGGAAGGTCATATTAGGGATGACCCTTGTGAGTTCTTCGTTAGGATGCCGGGGGAGCCGCGCCGTCGACTTTGTCTCCCGACTCCATTTGCGCGGGAGATGTAGGTGGATCCGCCGGAGTCGCTGCGGCTGCACACGAGGGGTTGTGGGATCAGTGGCACACGGGTCCGCGTCGACTTCCCTGCCCCTCATGTGATGTATCTTCGTCAAGGATGGAAGACGTTCGCTCGTATCCACATCCTGACGGATGGGCTCACCCTCCATTTCAAGTTGATGGAGGATGGCCATCTCTCCGTCAAGGTCTTCGGGCACCTCGGGACTCGTGCGAGGTGTTGCGTGGAGAGCTCCTCCGATGACGAAGACTCCTCCTCAAACGAGGGTGACGAGGAGGACAGCGGCAGCGACGACGAGGGCGGTGGGCGGCAGGATGACGGGTCCGACTAGGTGTCGGGCGCCGCTCCTGGTGGCACCGGCGACCCCATCATCTGCGTCGCCGGCTCCTTGAACTTCTCGGGGCCATCTCCTTGGCGGCTGGCGTAGGGAGGATGCGGAAGAGGAAGAGGAAGAAGGTGGGCGGCAAGGTCGTCATGTCGGAGTACGCGGGCACCGACACCTTCGACGCGTACTGACGTCCTGCCGACTCGTCTTCGAGCTCTGCCTCCGGCGCCGTCATCACCATCCAGCCCTTGGGCGGCCACCGAGATGTCCTCTTGGTGTCTTCTGCCACCCATAGCTCGCCTAGGCGCCCATTTTTCCCTTCTCACCTCCTTGACCTACCTCCTGAGGAGAGGGACAAGAAAGGCATTACGGGCATCTTATCTCTTTTTAGTTTGTAAGCCTTCGGGCATCTGTTAACTTTAAAACTTGTAATCTCCTTGTTCATGTTTTTCATTCCCTATGGACTGTATCTGAACAGAATGTTTTTAATGAAAAAGGAATGTTTGCCGGGTCATTTGTTCGCAGGTAAAACCCACAACAGGGAATAAATCCCTGATATCTCTAAGATAAACATTTTCTCGCTCGGCAACAGGCCCTGCCGTTTCCCTACTTCGCTCGACCTTTCTCATGCCTTTGGCGGAGGCAGGGATGAAGTGGGCTCAGGCTCCTCGTTTCATCCTTTTGCTGCTGCGACTACGACCAAACTTAGTCCTAGGAACGAGCCCTAGGGCCTAGAGTTATGGGAGCATGGCAGCTTAAGGAAAAGAACAAGGTTTCACATACCTCAGTCCATAATGCAATGCATGATAAGGGATAAAGAACTTATCTGAAGCTGCAGCCCCTGGCAACCCTGGTCTACCGTGGGCGAATCTTTGCCCTTGTAGCCCCCGGCAACACTAGCCCGCCGGGGCCTAGGTTCTGGTCTGTTCTTCTTTCTTTTCCCCAAGTGGCTTCGGCAAGGATGTCTGCGCGTCCTGTGAACCAAAGAAGATAGAGGAAAGACAAAGACTCGACCTCTAAGCTAGGGGTTAGCCGCCACTAAGCACTATCAACCCTAACCAAGGACGAGACTCGACTCAGCATGCATGCTATAACTTAGGGCGCCAGCGCTTCATTTATTTATGCACAGGGTCTGCGCCTGGCTTTGCACAAAGGGTTACATGCATTGCCGGCAAGGCTTGTACAAAAGGGTGGCTTGCCAGGGGGCCCGGCAAGCCGCGCCTTATGGGTAAAACTTGCGAAGATGCTCAATGTTCCAGGAATTGCTCGCCGGAATGGCATTTTCGGTCTCCAGGCGGACTGCGCCGGGCCTGGTGACTCGTATTACCCGATAAGGGCCTTCCCACTTTGGCGTCAACTTGTTCGTATTCCTAGCCGATTGGACGCGCCGGAGAACAAGGTCGCCTTCCTCAAAGCTTCGGGCACAGACCTTGCGGCTATGGTAGCGGCGGAAAGCTTGCTGGTCGCGTGCTGCTCTTACAGCCGCCCGAAGACAATCTTCCTCAAGGAGCGTTGCGTCCTCTTGCCGTAGTTGCTCTTGCTCAAGCTCATCATAAGCGAGCACTCGAGGTGACCCGTATATGAGTTCAGTGGGGAGAACTGCTTCTGCCCCGTATATCAGGGCAAAGGGCATCTCGCTGGTGGCTCGATTTGGCGTTGTTCTGATCGACCAAAGAACCACCGGCAACTCGTCAATCCAGCGCCTCTCGCTCTTATGCAGCCTGTCAAAGGTCTTTATCCTTAATCCTCACAACACTTCAGCGTTTGCCCTCTCATCTTGACCATTGCTCCGGGGGTGAGCAACAGAAGCAAAACAGACTTTGTTGTCGAGGTCTTGGGTATATTGCATGAAGGTGCGGCTTGTGAACTGCGTGCCATTGTCGGTGATGATCCTGTTGGGTACACCAAAATGGCACACCAGTCCCTTGAAGAACTTGACGGCCGACTGAGCTATGACCTTCCTTACTGCCTCCACTTCTGGCCACTTTGTGAACTTGTCGATTGCAACGTACAAGTACTCAAAGCCCCCGACAGCGCGGGGAAAAGTGCCCAGTATGTCGAGCCCCCAAACCGAGAAGGGCCAGGAGAGAGGAATGGTTTGAAGGGCTTGAGCTGGTTGATGAAGTTTCTTAGAATGGACCTGGCACGCTTCACACCTGGTGACCAATGCCGTCGCATCCTGGAGGGCAGTGGGCCAGAAGAAGCCTTGACGGAATGCCTTGCCGGCAAGGGCTCTTGACCCTATGTGGGCTCCACATATGCCTCCATGTATCTCCGCCAACAGCTCCAGTCCTTCCTCGCGAGGGATGCACTTCAATTTCACGCCGTTTGGTCTCTTTCTGTACAGGACATTTTCGACAAACTGGTACATAGCAGACTGATGGGCTACTATCTCCGCTTCTTCCTGATCCTCGAGAAGCTCCCCAGTCTGGAGGAAACAGACGGTATGCTGCACCCACGCTGGAGCCTGGGGCTCGACGGCAAGGATCAAAGGCATTTCCTCTGCCAAAGGAGCGGTTGTCTCGATAGCAAGAGCTTGACGCTCCGCCGGAGCTAGCCGTCCTATGGCGGGCTCAGTGTCTCCGTCAACATCCTTGCCGGCGGCTCCGGGGAGCTCGACGGGAAAGTACTTGCCGGGCCCTGATTTCCTTCTCTTGTTCTTCTTTGTTGATGGATCAACGGATGGCTGAGAAAGCTGAAGCGCAAAGGTACCTGGTTCCACACGTAGCTTGAGCGCAGCGCGCTTTGACAGGTAATCGGCGATGTCATTCTCCGCTCGGGGAACGTGCTCCGCCTGTATACCATCAAAGAGCTCTTCCAACTTCCTCACTTCATTGACGTAGGCCTTCATCAACGGGCTCTGGTAATCCTTGTTGACTTGTTTGACGACAAGCTGCGAGTCGCCCCTGACAATGAGCTTGTTGATTCCGAGGTATGCCGCGATCTTAAGACCGGCAAGCAGCCCCTCGTACTCAGCAGTGTTATTCGTTGATACCTCCTTGGGGAAGTCCATCTGGACCACGTACTTGAGGTGCTCTCCAGTTGGCGCGACCAGCAGTACGCCAGCCCCGGCGCCCTGCAAGGAGAAAGCTCCATCAAAGTACATGATCCAGTTGCAACTCGCCACTTTGCCGGGGAGACCAGTTTCCTGGACTTCTTCGTCAGGTGTCGCGGTCCATTCTACGACGAACTCTGCCAGGACTCGGCTCTGAATCGTCGAGGTACTTTCAAACTTGAGGCCAAAGCTGGAAAGCTCCAGTGCCCACTCTACAATCCTTCCTGTTGCATCTGGATTGTGCAATATCCGTTGTAGAGGGAGGCGAGTGACGATAGTGATCTCGTGCGCCTGGAAGTAGTGACGCAGCTTCCTCGAGGCCATAAGAAGGCCGAAGAGCAATTTCTGCACACCGGAGTACCTTGATCTAGCCCCCTGCAAGAGGGAGCTAAAAAAGTAGACTGGGTGCTGCATCATTTTCTTCTTTGGCTGCACTCCGATCGGCCGTGTCGTCTCTGCACCAGTGGCATCAGGCTCTGTTGCTGCTATCACCTCATCATCAATTTCTCTCTATGCAACTAGTGCGGCGCTGAACACCTGGTTTGTTGCCGCTAAGTACAGCAGCAACGGTTCTTGTGGTCTAGGCGCAACTAGTATTGGCGTGGAGGAAAGATACCTCTTCAGATCTTGTAATGTTGCTTCAGCTTCCGGCGTCCACTCCATTGGGCCCGCCTTTTCCAAAATCTTGATAAAGGGAAGGGCGCGCTCGGCAGACTTGGAAATGAATCTGCTCATGGCGGCAACGCAGCCAACAAGCCGACGTACATTCTTGACCCGTTTGGGTGCTTCAATCTGCTCTATAGCTTTGATCTTGTCCGGATTGGCTTCTATCCCACGCTGCGACACAAAGAACTCGAGAAGCTTGCCAGACGGGACGCCGAAGACGCACTTCTCAGGTTTCAGATTGAGGTTGATCTTGCGTAGGTTTACAAATGTTTCTTGTAAATCCGGTACAAGGGTTGCCCTGTTCTTGGTTTTGACCACTATATCATCCATATAAGCCTCCATATTTCTATGGAGCTGGGTTTCAAAACCAATCTGGACTGCCCTTGCAAACGTCAAGCCAGCACTCTTCAACCCGAAAGGCATTCGTACGAAACAGTATGTACCACATGGGGTGATGAATGTTGTCTTCTCTTCATCTTCTCTTGTCATGAAGATCTGGTGGTAGCCGGAGTAGGCATCGAGGAATGACAGCAGGTCACACCCTGCCGTGGAGTCAACAATCTGGTCTATGCGCGGCAACGGGAAGGGATCCTTGGGACAAGCTTTATTGATATCTGTGTAATCAATACACAGCCTCCACTTCCCATTCGCCTTGCGCACTACCACTGGATTGGCCAACCACGTTGGATGGAGCACTCCTCTTACCAAACCCGCAGATTCCAGTTTCCGGATCTCCTCGGTGATGAACTCTTGCTGTTCCAAAGCTTGCTTTCTGACCTTCTGCTTGACGGGCCGCCGGGAACGCCGGGGATGTCGGATGCTTGCCAGGAAAACATGTCGACATTCGCCCGCAGGAAGGTGACGAGCGCGTCTTCCTATTTGTTGTCAAGGGCGGAGCTTTTGGTGAAAGCCCCTCCCGTGCCGTCCCCCTTGACAGAAACCTTCTTGGCTCCCGGCGGTGTGGCCCTGGATCTCTTGTTTCTTCCAGTGGATCTCTCTAGCACGTCCTCGACGGGAGCGCGACACTCCGAAGAGGTGCGCTTGCCGGAGTGTGTGTCCGAGGTCTCACCGGTCTTCTTCTTTCCGGTGGAGCTTTCTGGCACGTCCTCGACGGGAGCACAGCACTCCAAAGAGGTGCGCTTGCCGGAGTGGGTGCCCGAGGTCTCACCGGTCTTCTTCTTCTTTCCTCCCGGGGTTCCAGTGGCAGGAGCAAATGCCCTCGTAGCGGCAGTTGCTGCAACCGCTTGCTGGTACAATTGGTCAGCGCAAATCAGCACATCTTTCTTATCGGTGGGGATGGTGATGATCGTCACAGGCCCTGGCATTTTCAGGGTGTTGTAAGCATAGTGTGACGCTACCATGAACTTGGCTAGTGCTCGGCGGCCAAGGATCCCGTTGTAAGGCAGGGGGGTCTTGGCAATATCGAACACGATCCTCTCTGTCCTGTAGTTCAGATCACTTCCAAAAGTCACGGGCAGCGTGACTTTCCCCTTCAGTTGACTTCTCCCTGGATTGACCCCGTGAAACATGCCCGTCTCTTCGAGGTCTCCATCAGGAACTTGCAGCTTCTCGATCACGGTGGGCGAAAGTAGGTTCAGACCGGCCCCGCCATCGACTAGCATCTTTGTCACCTTGGGGTTGCGTATCATCGGTGAAACCAGCAATGGCAAGCACCCGACCGCAGTAGTGCGATCAGGGTGATCCTCGGCGTCAAAGATGATAGGTGTGCTGGACCATTCAGCGGCTTTTGGGCACCGAACGATGGCTCCGCCGCAATAATCTCACGCGCCCACTGTTTAAGTTGGCGGTGAGAAGTATGCAGCGAGGCGCCACCATCGACGCACATGGCGTCCCTAGCCTTCTGAAAGTCTTGGTCGCCGGACTAGTCGTCCTCATCGTGATCGTCGTCTTTGGGCCTTCTGTCGCGGCCCCGGGCGGGCCTTTCCTACTGTTTCTCGTTGCAGCGACGACCTGCTTGGCCATCACGCTTCTTGCCGGACCCCTCAGTGCCATCCTGGCCCTTCTCCTTGTCCCGCCTCTCATATTCAGCCCTTTGCTTCTCGGCAAGGAGCTCATCCTGGTGGCAGTCCTGGAGATCATGGCCTTTGGTGCAATGGATCTTGCAGTATTGCTTGCCGGAGTTCCCTGGCTTCTCGGCAGCCGCCAAGGCCCGGTAGGCGATACACCCGGCAATTTCCCTACCGGGGTCACCCGCCCTGGTTTTCTTGGTGGAGCCGATGTCATCAGATCCCTGGACGGGAAGCACGACTTTTCCCTTGCGCTTCCTGTTGCTATGCCGGCCCTTCTTCGCCGGGGCGGCTGTATCCTCGTCTGAAGAGTCGGTTTCCGCACCGGCGCCTTCGCCGGGGTACTTCCTTCCCTCTTCAGCCCGGGCACATCTGTAAGCAAGAACATAGAGTTCCGCCACATCCTTCACCTTGGTCATCGCCAGTTCTTCATGCATCTTGCGGTTGCGCACGCTCTGGTGGAACGCGCTGATGATGGCGACAGGGTGAACATCGGGGATATTGTACTGTACCCGGCTGAATCTCTGTATGTACTTGCGCAGACTCTCACCTTCCTTCTGGGGTATGATATGCAGGTCACTTGCTTGGCCATGGGCTTGGTGGCCTCCAGTAAAGGCGCCAACAAACTCATGGTACAAGTCGGACCAGGAGGAAATAGATTCTACTGGCAAGTGCATCAACCACGACATGGCATTAGGTTTGAGAGCCAACGGAAAGTAATTCGCAAGCACATTATCGTTGAGGGGCCCGGCAGCTTGCATCGCGATGATGCTGAGGAACTCCGATGGGTGGGTCTTGCCGTTGTACTTCTCGCCAACGTCAGGCTTGAAGGTGTGGTGAGAGGGCCACTAGAACTGCCGCAGCTCACGGGTAAAAGCTGGACAGCCTACCTCGTAAGGTAGACCTCCAAGGCTCTCCGGTGCTGGGTGGTCTGCAGCAGGCCCCGCTCGCCTGTCTGACTGGTGGCGCGCTCCGCGCCGGCGCTCGATGGTGGTTCGAGCGTATTCATGGGCTCGCTCCTGAAGAACTCGACGCTGGTCGCCGTGGGTCCGCGGGTCGGACGACGCGATGGAGATGGCGTCGCCCGCGACCTCCCGACGAGTCGACACACGCGGTATCGGGCGAGGAGGAGGCGAATGCACCATAGCAAAGGCGCTGCCGGTCCTCCCGCCATCGGTGCGTGGGACTCCATCGGAGCGTCGACCTGGGAGCTCCGCTGGATTTGGTTCATTCTAGTTGGCGACTACGACAAGGCTTCGGATGGTGGCTCTCCATTCGTCGAGTTTCCCCGTAACGGGAGGAAAGTCGAGGAGCAACTGCGCGCGCGCCAGGGCTTTGGCTGGGGTCAACGGTAGTGAAACTTGCACGGATCGCGACGCGCTTTGACCGCTGAGCGTGTTAGGAGGAGCCCCATCACGATCCTGCGGTCGCATACCGTCTCCACCAGTGCTTCGACGGGCGGGCAAGTCTTCTACGTCCCGGGAGTGGCGCTCGGGGCTCTTCCCATGGCGACGCCCGGGATCTTCGGGGTGACGACGCCGTTCGTCGCGCACTGCTTGAGAAGAGCGCGCTGTTGGCGCCGGCGTGGGAGTTCTAGAGGTCCTTGCATCGCCTTCGGTTGATGCGACAGCGACCTTGGAAGGCCCCGCGCCACCCGCGGAGGGCCGGGCTCCATCTTTGGAACTGGTGGTGTGTGGCCCGTTACCAGGCGCACAAACATCGCCACCTCCCAAACTCCGGCTGCTGGGACGGCGTTGGTGTTCGCGAGCAGCGCCTCGGGTTCTTTCCGCGACCGGTCCGCTGCTCGCCCGTCTCGGGACGGGCTATCCGGCTTCTGACTGGCCAACCACCACCATCGTCTTCTTCTGGGCGCCATGACGATGAAGAAGCGTCGAACTGACTGCTAAAGCCGATTCTCACAACTGCGCCCCCTACCTGGCGCGCCAAAGATGTCGGTGTATTTGGATCGACACCTATGGGATCACAAGAATCCCTACTACGGTTGCGGGGCGCGGGGTTGAGAGAAGAGCGGATCTAACAGTCAGGACACGGTTCTTTTACCCAGGTTCGGGCTGCAAAGATGCGTAAAACCCTACTCCTGCTTTGGTGGATTATATGTTTGTGTTCTTCAGCTAGTGAGGAGCTCCAAAAGAGTCGTGAGGAGTTCTAAAAAGCCGAATCCTTCTCCTAGTCGCCTCGGGCCTCCTTTTATAGGGAAAAGGGGTTGCCACAGTGGCACACAGGAAGTGGAAAGGGTACATTGATGCGAGGTTATCCCTCGCATTACAGGACAAGGCACATTTAATGCGCTTAGCTTAGGTGTCCTTGCTTTATCGGGGATGAGGGGAGACGTCCATCTTGTCCGTCGCCGCTCCTCCTTGTGTTGACACGCGCCCTGGCCAGTGGTGCCTGGGGTGCCATGTAGGCAGGCTGGCAGCGGAGGTGGCGCAAAGGCGGGTCTCCACGAGGATCTGCATGTTGCCACGCAGGTGCCTGCCCAGCTGGTTGGGTCGGCAGTTGCATGGGGCGGTGGAAGCGTAGTTGGCGCGGGCCTGATGGTGGGCGTGCGGATGCCCTTGGCAAGGGCCTTGCCGGGGGCCCCGGCAAGGGTCTTGCAGTGGCGCCTGCTGTCATCCCCGGCAAGGTGCCTGCCGGAGGTCTTGTGGTTCTCCTTGACTGGGATACCACCAAGGGTCGTCGTCCTCTTAGTGTGTGTATCTGTCCTTGGATGTCTTCACAAAGATCTGCATGCCACCACGGGGATATCTTCCGAATAATTGCCCCATGGGGGCAGTGGACTCAAGGGTGATTCGCTCTGTCGCTGCGGGGCGAGCTGCCGCGGCAAGGGTCTTGCCGGGGCTGCCAGAGCTGGCCCCGGCAAGGATCTTGCCAGGGCTGCTGAAACTGGCTCCCGGCAAGGATCTTGCCGGGGGAAGTTGCTTCGTCCCTTTGCTCTTTGTAGTCTTGTTCTTGGCGTTGCTCCAGTCTCCATCGAGCTTCGGTCTTACCCCGGCTCACCTCCCTTGCCATGCTTGGTGTGGTGGTGCCCGTGGCTCGGACTGCCCGTGCACAGTCATAGGGGTACAAAAGGTGTACCCCTCTTTTTGTACACCGACATGTACTAACCGGACTATCACTGCCTAGTGCCACACATTCATCGAACGTGGGAACGTGTGGGGGTTCTCCCGCAGGTGGTGTGGTGGTCCCATTTGTGGTGGATCCGTGCGGTTACTCCAAGACGCCAACATAGCATGTATGTTAGTTAAACAAGCAAACTAAAAGGTCAGAAGGAATGAAAGTGCAAAAATTTGGCTATGTTTTAAGAGGGCAAAACTAACAGCCATCATCTGACGGTTGTAATCATCATTTGCCTTCACTCATTGCAAGTACTCTCGCACCTCGAGATTCCTATGCTCGACAAAGGCCTTATATGCCTACATAATTTAGGTTGTTTCTAAGTGAGCAATGCTGAAAATAAACTAAGAATGCTAGAGAGAAAAAGATAAAGGGGAAGTACTTACAGCATGCTGGCGGACTAAGGGAGTCTGTGAACGCCCCGTACTCTCTAACTGGCTCGGGTTGCTAGCCCGAAGCCGTGTGTACGAGATCAAAGGAGTGATCAAGCCATCGAAACACGGATACCGGCCATGTGACTTCCCCTGGATGGCCACCACCGCCGTGTCATCGATCTGAGGCTGGGCGACCTCAGGAACAGGAATATCAGGATGCAACTTCTGATAGTTCTGAGTGGAAGACTCCAAGTGCTCCTCGGTCTTTCCATAGTACTGGCTCTCGCCGTCCTTGTGATCACTCCGCTCACGGGCCATCTTCCATGACTCCATGTCTGACAGCGGCATCTTCAACTTGTCCTCCTGCAACGTCAATAGAAGTTAGCCATACATAAGGACATGATGGTAAAGAAGAACAAAAATGCATCATGCATATAGATATACCTTCATGGCCTTGAAGCCCCAGTGGTTCCTATTTCCTTGGTCGTGTGTCCCGGCTTTTCCACGGTTCCCGGCCCTTGCTGCTCTTGGCAGCAAACTCTGCATCGTCACCGAGCCACCTATCCACCAAACTCGCCCATCCGTCATGCCTTGCATAGAACCAATGAGGAACAACCTATGCAAATTTTGGAAGCATGACATGTGAGCACGAAACATATAGTTGACTGCTTGAAACATTAAAAAGTCAGTAATAGTTACCTTCATGAACTGCTCCCTCTTCAAGGTAAGTCGTTGCCTTTGCGCTTGAGTTTTGGTCATCTTTTGTTGCAAGTAGATGTGGTAGTACTGCGAGACGGCAACCCAGCGCACCTCGTACTGCAACTGACGAGCTTTCTTCTTCGCAGCCGCAAGCAAGATCACATCATCTTGGACCTTGTGCTCATCAAGAACTCTATAGAGTTGCTGCAATCATGCATAAACCAGAATAAAACAAGGCATGAGTTGAGTGATTCAGTGATAAACTATGAATGAAACTGAAGACAAGTGATTCAGAAGAGAACTTACCCAAAATTTGGTGATCACGGCCTTAGCGGTCGTCCCGTACTCCGCGTTGCCGCAAGCCTCGTAGTGGGCCCAGCTCGTGGCCAAAACCCGCAGCTGCGGGTCCCTGTCTGGCCGCGGGCAGAATAGGCCAGGCCAAAACTCCTTCAACGGGACAATGATAAGGTCGTTCGGTTTACGGCCCTTTCCCTGAAGGATCCAGTTACTGCAAAAGAATCAAAGGGTTGCCATGTGTACAATAAGGAAATGTTGTCATGTGTTGAAAATATGACTGAGAGGCACTTACTCTGTCCCCGCATGTTCAATGAGCCACTTGTGCACCTCGATAGAAGGTGCTGTAGGTAGTCCGGCATTACCACACAGCCGCCCCTTCGGAGCACCCGGTGGCAAGTCACCCCACAACTCGGGGTCAACCTCCCCTCCACCCTCCTCGCCCTCCTCCTCACCCTCCCCCTCGGCCTCCTCCTCCTCGACCTCCTCCTCCTCGGCCTCCTCCTCCTCACCCTCCTCCTCCTCGCCACGAGGAACATACTCCTCCTCCTCAAACTCAGAAGGTGCCTCAGTATCTGGCTTGAACCAAGATTTTCGACTTCCTGTGGGAGGCTGCATGTGTAGACGTGGTCTATCACATATATTCTGTTGATCGACTCTAGCATTAACATTGTCCTTTGTCTTATCAGGAATGTTGAGGATCGTGCAAAAAAGGACTCTGCGACATTTTTTCGGTGTGCATCACGTCGATGTTGTATGGAAGTTTGAGGTCCTTAAAATAGGGAAGCTGCGAGGAGGGGGTAATGTGAGTCTAGTTGTGCGTCTCACCATAAGCTTCAAAACTTTTTTCCCTTTACCTTTTCCCTTTGCCCTCGCCCTCATCTTCGCCTGTGGCTTTGCCTTTGCCTTTGCCCTTCCCTTCGCCGGCAGGCTTAAGAGCTTTCAGCTGAGCAAGCACATCCGCACCAGAAAACGTTGGAATCTCGTTTACTTCATGGACAACTTTGCCTTTTGTGAAGTTCTTCTTGTCTTCCCTATCAGGATGGTCTGGAGGGACGAACTGTCGATGCAGGTCAAAGGCAACATACTTGCCACCCTTCTTCAGCCAAATGAAAATCAAGGCCTGCATGCACACTGGGCAAGGCATCTTTCCATTTGTACACCATCCGCAGAACAGGGCATAGCCGAGAAAGTCATGCATGCAATACTGTAGCCAAACTTTCAACAAGAAATTTTTCTGCAGATGCCGGTCGTATGTCAACCTCGGGAAGTACCAAGAATGGTGCAAATCATCCACCAATGGCTGCATAAACACACTCAAATTCTTCCCCGGATATTCAGGCCCCGGAATTATAAGCGACAGGAACATGGTCTTGCGTTGCATTATGGCGCCTGGAGGGAGATTGAGCGGAATAACAAATACGGGCCAGCAGCTGTATGAATTAGACCACATACCATATGGATTGAACCTATCACCTGTTATAGCAATTATGACATTCCCAGCCTCGGCTACTTCCTCTGAGTACTCTATATCGAATGACTTCCATGCTTCACCTTCTGATGGATGTACAATTTTGTTTGGATTGTACCTTTTCCCTTCCTTGTGCCACTTCATCATTTTGGCAGACTACTCGGTGATGAAAAGGTGCTGCAGTCTTTTTATAAAATCAAGATACCGAAGAACCTTCACAGGGATTTTTAGCTGCCGCTTCTGACCATCCTTATCGACCACCTCGATATACCGAGGAACCGCACTTCCTACAGTACTTGTCATCCGCATACTCATGCCTAAACAAAAGGCAATTCTTTGGACAAACATGTATTTTCGCGTCCATGGAGAGCGCCTTCATGATTTTCTTCGTAGCGTACATGGTTTTCGGCAGTTCATGGCACTCAGGCAGGCTGTTAGCCCATACTCCTAGAAATGCTTCGAAGCAACCTCGGCTTCAGTCGTACTCAGCCTTGACTGCCATCAGTTGCGAGATGGCATCCAGCATAGACAGCTTGGCACCCTCATAGAGAGGTTTCTTTGGCGAGGCCTAGATTTCCAGGAAGGCCTTTGCGGTTTCCTCCGGCTCCTTCGGTTCATTCGTTGAATGTGACGGAGGTGTCGGCTGTGCAGCAAAGACATCATCTAGCATGTCTCTAACCCCATTGTCCTCATAACCAGCGATGCGTTGTCGTATCACCTCCACTCTACCATGGTCCCTCTGGGCAAAGTTTATCGGCGTATTAAAGTTGGGCGTAAATCCATTCGTGCGAAGGTGCTTAGTCATCTCACTCTGATCTCTGCGGATCCGTCTCTTACATCTAGCACACGGGCATTCTGGCACCATCCTCATTGGTCTACGGAATATCTCTTTCAAAAACACATCAGTTTTCTCGACCCACTCTGTTGTTACTTCATTCCGACGGAAAAACCCACAATACATCCACTAATTATATGCCATCTCTCCTTTATTGAAACCACACAACAAAATTAAGGATTCATTTAAATTACTCACATCAATATTTTATTTTTTAGGGTATGGACGAGAAACGACATTTAATCCACCTACATCTCTAATAGGTAAAGATGGGTCCTAATCCCACCCGAGAATGTGTAAATTTAGTACGTTATCCATGCTCTACCCCATTCCGAGACAAAATTTCGGCAGCACCTCCCCGCTGTTCTCCAAATACACGTCTCGGCAAAATGCCGAGAGAATGTGCATCCGGAGAACAACAGGGAGGCGCCGCCAAAATCCTGTCTCGGAACGGGGTAGAACATGAACAACGTACCCAATCTACACATCCTCGGGCTGTCCGTGGAAAGCGCTGGACAATCCGAAAGAGTTGTGGTGATAAATATGCAATTGAATGCATATTTATCGGTGCAACCCTTTCGGATGGGAGACATAGGTTACGCGACTTGATGTGAAAATTTAATCTAGTGACATGAAAAAAAGCGAACGAGGTGCCGGAATTGTTGCTCACCCTCGGATGTAGAGGATGTAGTCGGTCAGAGGAGGCACGACCGTGCACCAACACCTCCAACGTCAAAGATCACTCCACGGAGATGAAACACCACAAATCATGTTAAATTGACCGAGTGAAAAAAATTAGCTCATCACATATCACATAAAGCATTGACACTATATTATGAGCCAACATGAAACAACATCTCAAATTGCAAAAAAAATATAAAAATCTTCATTAAGTGTCATATGAAACAACATGACCTAACAATAAACATGAGAAATAACGTGTCATATGAAACAACATGACCTAACACTAACTTGAGCAAACACAAAACTTACAAATATTCATCAATCCATCCATCTAACAAAATTTATCCATCCATCTATCACAATACCATCTAACAAATTCATTAATCCATCCATCTATCACAAATCCAACTAACAAAACATAACAACATTCATCAATCCATCCATCAACCAATATTCATCAATCCATCTAACAAAAATCATCTATTCATCCATGCACAGAACAAACATGAACATAATGCAAAAAAAAAAACTCACCTTTGGAGCCGATGCAGCGGGCAAGCAGGGAGGCCGCGGCGGCGGCGCGACCCGGTCGGGGTGGCGGTGGTGCGGCCCGGTCGGGGTGACGGCGGGGGTGGCGGCGGCTCAAGGAGGGGGCGGAGATGGTCGCGGCAACAGGGCGGGGCGGGTGGGAGCGCGGGGCGGGTCGGGCGGGAGCGCGGGGCGGGGTTGAGCGCGGGACGGCCGGCGGCACGGCGGGGCGGGTCGGGCATGAATGGGTGGAGGGGGTTTGGCTGGCAAGTGGATAAGGAGGCCGGCTATGCCGACGGCTTAGCCGTCGGCATAAGTTACGATGCCACGTGGCAACCTATGCCGACGGCTTTGCCGTCGGCATAGTTGGCAGATCAATTTTTTTTGCTATTTTTTCCCGATGTATTTTATAAATTCAATTATTACTATTTTTTTTGTTTGTTGTATGTATGAGAAATAGCATACTATTTTTTATTTAAAGTTTTATTCCAGAATTATTTATTCAAGTGGTTTCAGTATGGTGTGCCTGTGGACTACGTGACCTGACTACCTGACTGAATGTGTATGCATGTATACCGAGTTTGTCGACCCGACGCGTCCGTGAGGGGGGCCAGGCCCCGGAGACGCATGCCGCCTCTACGGACATGCCACAACACCACCCAGCATGTATGAGGGCCCTCTGCGACGCTCCGGCGGAATTGCTACCACCCAGGGCCCCCGTCCCGCCTAACCCTAGAGTTGTTGACCACGAGATCTCGCCCTTTGACTTCCCATGGACGGACTTTGACCGCAGGACCTCTCCACCCGGTTGTGTCAGATCAACCCAGAGGGGCACCTGGGAGCAACATCCGGGCCAAATCCACAGCTACATTCCCTCCGTGTAGACCCGACGGGTCCGTTTCCCCCCTCCAGGTGCCGGCGGCGGCACCGTCCATGAGGGGGGCAGGCCTCGGAGATGCGTGCCGCCTCTTTCGTACATGCAACAACACCACCCTGCATGTATGAGGGGCCGGTGCAACGTTCCGGTGGCATAGCTACCCCCCAGGGGCCACGTCCCGCCTAACCCTGGAGCTGTTGACCGTGAGATCTAGCCCTTTGACTTCCCACGGACGGGCTTTGAACAATAGACCTCTCCACCCGGTTGTGTCATGTCAGCACGTGATACGTCCAAAACGTATCTATAATTTCTGCTTGCTCCATGCCACTTTTGGGTGATATTGGTATGATATTTATACACTTCCATACACTTTTGATCATATCTATACCTATACTAATTAGGCACTCCCTAGAAATTACCACGTTAATTAGATTTTACTAGCCGTTGATTTGGTGGGACCAAATTATTACGGTGTAGATTTTCTGAAAAAATTCACAACAGAAAAAAAACAAATATACATGTCGTCCACCTGATAGGACCAGAATCGTAGCAATCATGGCCTCTCTATCCTTCAAATCGTGGTATCTCTTTATTTGAAAGAGAAAAAAACATAGTCTCTCTTTCTCACGTCTCTCTCTCTCTCGATCCCTCAAGTCCATCTTGCTCTCTCGCTGCTGTAGATCCGTTTGACTAAGCCCCTCCAATGTAGTTCCTCTTTGTCACGTCTCTCTCTTTCTCTCTCTCTCTCTCAATCTCTCATGTCGTTCTTGCTCTCCTGTTTTTCTTCTTCCCAACATGGAAAATTCTTCTGCTCCTACCGGAAATCAACCGACCTACCTCTCCCTATTCATCTTCTTCGCTTGCTCCTTGATGATCAGGTCTTTCAATCCGCGATCGCCTCCGTTTCAAGCATATGCTCCTCCTCCCTGCCGGTGTTTGCGGTAGATTCGTTTGACTAACCCCCTCCAAAAATTACTTGCAGCAATAATTCCCCGAAGTTACTTTTTTCTTCTTCACATGTGCTGTTGTAAAACCAAAATTCAGATTATATGTTTGTTTGACCCAGCTATTGTGAGCCTTTAATGGTCGTTATAGATGTTTCTCTAGAGATAGCCTTGCATTCATACATAATCAGAAAATTACTGTATCACTTGAGAGTTTTTTGGACTGAAATAAATCATGGCAGCCATCTACTTGGCTTGGTGTGCTTCTGGTGTTATTTCTAGCAGCAATATTATGCTCGGAAGCAAGGCCGGGCCGACGGATCACTAACACCATCAGAAATTATCATGAGGTCACCATTACATAACAACTCATGCTGGTTTGGTCTCCCGACTTGCGTCCGCCTTGGCAATGGCGACCAAGAGGTAATACCATTAGCTGCTTTGGATAAATATGCCTGAGTTTTCTTGCTCTTGCCTAACATGTAGCGCTAGCCCGCTGGATTTACTGGATATACAAAGATAAGTATATATTCATAGAATAAATTACATGCAGAGTTGCATAGTAAGTTTGGGAATAGTCAAATTTCAGTCATACATGCTATATTTATGCTCATGAGCGCACCGTGGAAATCGATCTGAAAGGGGCGGAATCCCAGTGCTAACCTGCTACTGAACAAAAGAACTACCAACAAAGTAGGGTGGTCAAAGTCTCGAACTGTGGTGAACCCCTAGTTTCTCAATATCTGGCTACCGAGTTATCTTGCCCAGGATGATATCATTTTTTGTTTTACTCCTTCCGCTGAACTAGCAGTGTTGCTGTAAGTTGGTCCATAGAACGTTGTTCTATGTGTTTCATTTACAATGAATTATGCATGGAACCGGGACATGGCCTTTTGATAGAAACAAAGTAACCCTCATGATTTCATTCAGTATAATGGTATCCGGATGCACATACACAATTTTTGTCGAAAAATTTAGTTCGTAGTCAGGTACATGTTCTCTAAAATTTAATTCTTGCATCACAAACCATATGTACATGTTCTCCAAAATCTACCAATGATGAAATTCTGACCCTATATCACTAAAATTGTCCATTCTTATTCATTAGGCACACATAATTACAATACAGATAAATCACACATTCAGTTATATTCTGTTTTGTTTCATGTGCATGAGGTTTCAATTCTTTTATATTGGTGTGCAATTCATTGTCGTGCTTAGCATTACTAAAGTTCTGTCCATTGTGAGGGGGGTTCAAAATACATGCTATGATTGTGAATGTTAGTTGCTATCTAAAGAGCATTGCATCAAAAGAACATCCAGTTGGGTGTGCTTTATTCTTCAGTTAGATACATATTTCTCTTTGCGTTCAAAACTTCATATAACTGAGTTTGGAGCACCTAGCCTTCAAAGCCAAATGACCTCTCGCGGTGCCTCATGCTGCTCCTAGCTCACGACCCTCTTCATTACCAATGGCCCCATCCATCATACAGATTGTGCGGTTCCATGATGTCGAATTCCATCAACTACGTCATTAGCGGGGTGCCTCTTCTTGGATCTTGATGCCAGTTTTGCCATTCGCAGGCAAGCAACCTTTCCTCTTTCATTTGAATCTAGAGGTGCACTTTTTTTACCACAAGATATTGTTGCTTGAAAGACGAGTTTTATATACGTCATGACCACAGTCTATTAATACATCATTAGGATATTCACATTTAAATTGAGGTCCTAAGAGATTTTCTAATCATATAAGTTATATTTATACTCATGTAGTATATTCTACTGTTGATTCTGTAAAAGCATACGGCACACTAACGCCATCAGTATGTTATATTTTTGTCGTTCCAAATAAAATTCGAACATCAAATTTTGTTTGTCTATTTTTTCCTGCAAAATTAATACATGATCCCCGACCACATATTTTCCTTAACCTTACTGTTTGATGCGGTGAATAGTTAGATTTTTCTAATGTGTAGTTACAGTAGTACCATTGTACCAAACTAATGGGCTTAATTCTTGCTGCAAATTTACAAAAGGTCATATCACACTACCTTTCTAAATGATCAACTTCCCTACATACCTTCCTTTCGTTGTATATTGTTTCGTCTTGGGACGCTGCCCTGTATGCTTTGGATACTGCCCTTTATCCTTTGCCATAGTTTGTCCATCTGGTCCAGTATAGTTATTACATAGTGTTCTTTCAACATAATGACTTTCTTCATCAAATAGTTTTGAATGTCAATTGAGCCTTTTAAATAATGTTTGAGAAATTCCCTTTTAGAGAATCGAGTATTGGCTATTTTATAGAGTTTAAAAACCAGAATATTTGAATTCACATAAATGCACCAATAATTTGAGGCATTTAATATGATAGATAGAAGGAATTTTCTGAAACAAATCTTCCACTATAATTCAATTTCATCGTAATATTCCTATGACAAGTAATAAATATCATATATAGTGTTTTGTTCACAGAGTTGTTCCTGTAAATTACCTTAGAAGGAAATAATATTGGTATGTTGCTATCACCATGATGCATGATATACATTTATAAATAGATAGTATCAACGCTATTCTAACATGTTTTCATTTTTCAGCAAGTTTCGTCTACTCAACATCGCTATGTTTGAAAAGGTTACATATGAAGACAAGCAGAAACTTTACGTAAACTCCTACAAGAAATTAAAATTTGGGTATCAACAAGTAGCCTTTCCAAATAATAATGGCTCGGCATATGGGCTCTAAGTTTAATATTCAAATTCCTACATATTTACTTTTCTTAATAATGATTTTTAACATGGACACTAGCCCGTGCAGGTGCACGAGTTGATGACTAGTTTGGACTAACCTACTAATCCAGTGCACCCCAGTGCCAGTTTCTGTTTTCGGCTGTTTTTGTATTTCAGGTTTTCACATTACGAGAACTGCCAGGAAAAATCCAGAAAAATTATATAAAAAATCAGCGTTCCAGAACCTACCTTGCGCCCGAAGGACAGCCGGGGGGGGGCAACCAGGGCTCCAGGCGCCCTGGCGGCGCCCCCCCCCCCCCCGAGCCGTGCCGGGGTGGCGCCTGGGCCCCCCGAGCCCCGTCTGGTGCCCCCCTTTGGCATATATTTAGAGCGTCCTTCGAAACCCTCGGGACGGAAACTCTTTTTCGCGGTCTCATCTTTGTTCCGCCGCCGCCGCCGCTTCCAAGATCGGGAGCACCAGGAGAACTCTTCCCGGCACCCTGCCGGAGGGGAGGATCACCATCGGGAGCTTCTCCACCACCATGGACGCCTCCCGGATGAGTTCTGAGTAGTCTCCCTTGGACCATGAGTCTATGACCAGTAGCTATGTGATGTTCTCCTCCCGTTCTTGTGCTTCAATAATTAGTCCTCGTGAGCTGCCCTACATGATCGAGGCGCATATGTAATCCTTGTGCTCTTGCTATGATGAGTTTGCTGGGATCCGATGGATTATGAGATTATGTTCAGATTGTGATTGAGTAATATATTTGATCTACCTCTTTTATATTTATGTTCATAAGTAATTCTTGCATGTTCTCCGTTGTTATTTATTGCTTTGGCCAAGTAATACGTAGTGACTCCAAGAGGGAACGTTATGCTCGATTGTGGGTTCATGCCCCTCGATGACTAGCTTGAGTGACAGAAACATGAGTCTAGGGGATGTGCTGTTGCCACAAGGGGGAAAACAACGGTGCTTGTGCCTGCGGGTGCAAGGATTGTTTACTTTACGCAAAGTTCTTTTAATGCAGTTGTCTGTTGCTTTGAGTTTACACTATGGGTGGGGCTCGCAACTTAATACCAACGAGATGTTCTGGATAGATATCTCAAGGTGGATGATTAGTAGTAGATATTGATGGGTTTCGGTCTACTTACTTTGGCGTACCGCCCATGCTTTGAACCTCAACCTTTCTTGCAATGTAGTCAGCATTGGTTTGCGTTCGTGGTCCTGTCAATTGCCCAGCTGTAATTCGTTTACCTCACATAGCTGTTTTATCGTCTTTTGGTAGAGAGACATCACTAGTGAACATCATGAGACTCCGGTCCATATTACCATCATTGATCACATCCGCTATTTACTTTTCACTTTTACTTACTATTGCAAACATTATCTATCACTACTATCATTTGCTTTTAATCCTTTGTGAACTACAAGGCCGGAGGGATTGACAACCTCTCTGTACTCGTTGGGAGCAAAGTTATTTGTATCTGTGTGCAGGTCCACGTTGATTGCTAATATCTGGCGCCGTTAGCAGTTGACACCTACTTGTTGAACCTAGGAGTCTCTGGGGATTCGATCCTTGGCATCTTTGCTAAGGGAAAAACTTCCACAACACTGCATCTCACACCTTCCACTTGGGGTAACCAACGAGGGGTTAGAGGCCCATCAAGGAGTTTTTCTGGCGCCGTTGCCGGGGACTCCACTCTTCAGGATAGGGGAGTTGCATGCTATCTTTTACCTTTGCTTTTTAGTCTTGTTAGTTTACCTTTCATTTTTCTTTATGTATTTTCACCAGTTATGATTATGGACAACCTTGCTATTGGATCGTTGCTTGCGGGAAGACGGCCCACACCTGTGGTGGTTGCTCCTCCCCCTACTGAAATTGTGCCCTATAAAATACCGGCCGGTATTATCGATTATATTTTGGCTAATCGTTATGCAGGAGACTGACATCCCGGTGAACACTTGTTATATCTGTCACAACTATGTCCATTATTTAAGCTTGCAGCTGTGTCAAGGGAGTTTGTCATGAGGAAATTGTTCGCCGTATCACTTATAGATAAAGCTTTAGATTGGTATAAGCTTCTCGATAACTCACACTTGCTTGATTGGCAAGAGCTTGTGTCTCTCTTTTATACAAATTTTATCCTCTTCATGAAATTCATCGAGACAGGAACTATATCTATAACTTTGGGTCTCGTGACGGAGAGAGCGTAGCTCAAGCTTGGGGGAGACTGAAAACGTTAATGCTAAAATGTCCTAGGCATGGGCTCCCCAAAGATGCTTATGTGGAGAGTAAGAGTACCTTTTTGCATGTGGATCATGGTAATAATGCCTTATGTGATAGTTATATTGTTGAGTTCATCCATGATGCCACTGAAATTTATAATGAGAGAGGGAGACTTGGTTCGAAATATTTTAATAATAAGAAGTTTCCTCTCTTTATGGTGAATGTTTTGAAGTTATGCTTATTTTGCCTTCCTATGCTAGTTGCTTTGTGCTTCAATGAATTATTCTATTGCAATATTCCTATGCATAGGAAGCATGTTAGGCTTAAATGTGTTTGGTATTTTCTCCTTGATGCTCTCTTTTGTTCTTCAACTCTTATTCCATCGAGAGCATCATTAAAGTCTTATGCCTAGCTTAAAGGCATAAAAGAAAGCGCTTTTGGGAGGCAGCCCACATGAATAATTTTTTATATTTTTCTTTTGTTGTGTCTTGATGTTGTTTACTACAGTAGCATCATCATTGTATCTTTGCTTTTCATATTTGTGCCAAGTATAGCCTCTGATTGCTAGAGAGTTCAAAAGTTGTGAGGTGCTGTCCAGGAAACAGATTATGTCCTTGGATAGAAAAATTCGTATAAAATCACCAGATCATCTTTTTGGTCTGAATTTTTTTGACAGCGTTCTCTATATAATTGTATTTCGTGCACCTGTTCTGAGTTTTTTGATTAGAGTTGCAGAAGTGTCCCGAACAAATCAATTACTACCTGTTGTTCTGTTTTTCACAGATTCTGTCATGTTTTGCCTTTCCTTCATTTTGCAAACCAAGAGCTTGCCTTTTCTTTGCAAAAACCTTTTGGCAATCTTGAGAAACAGTAGAAATTCAAGAATATCTTTATTTCCAGCATGGTGCAATTATTTTATTAAGGGTACTAACCTCGCTAATCAGATTATAATGAGTTATGTATGAAGGGAGTTTTCAAGTGTGCGAGGGAAGATGATAAAAAGATTCAGGAGTGTCAAGCACTCAAGCTTGGGGATGCCCCCGTGCACCCCCAAGAAATATTCAAGGAGACTCAAGCGTCTAAGCTTGGGGATGCCCATGTGCATCCCCTTCTCCATCAACATTATCAGTTCGTCTTTCGTTCCGCTATATTTTTATCACTTCATGTGTTATGTGCTATGCTTGGAGCGTCTTGCTTTTTAGTTTTCTTTAGTTTTTCATAACGAGTCGGAACTCAGCGTTCTTTATGTGGGAGAGAAACACGCTCCACTTCTACCTAGAACATAACATAGAATTTTCTTGTCTATCTTTGCTGTGTGTGTTCTTTGTCTTTTAATAGCTACTATCATGCTCTGCTCTTAGTATTCATGCTTATCTTTTCAAAGAGCTTTTGTTTAGTTGGTTGCTTGAACTCTCTTTAATTATCATGCTCACCTTATTAAGAGAGTTTGCTTCCGTTGCATTGGTTAATATGTCTAAGATAAAGATGCTACGTGCATGATGGCGCTTAGTAGTTCAGGTTTTCTTATGGTTAATCTCAAATAGCTGGGGGATTCCCAATGTGTTATTGGAGTACCAACATGATTTGTTTGCCTATGATGTGGTATGGTTTAGTAATATCTTCCTTCAAGAATTTATTTTTATTGACTTGGCGTATGCTCACGCATATTTAAGACTGTAAAGAAAGTCTGTCAAGCCTTGATGATCTTTTATTTCTGAGTAGCAATATAACTACCATGCCTGATTCAATGTTGCTTTGTCGCTCTGCATGATTATGACCGTCATTGCTCTCTTAGTTGGTCGCTCCCAGTCTTTTGCTAACCTCCACCTGTACTAAGCGAACTAACTTTGCAATACATAGCTCATGGGAAAGTAGCTCAAAAACTATTATGGTAAAGAATATGTTGCTTATGTATCTTATTTCTTATAAGTTGCTTGCTGAGCGGTAACCATGTTTCTGGGGACGCCATCAACTGTCACACTTTTGTTGAATATCATGTGAGTTGCTATGCATGTTCGTCTTGTCTGAAGTAAGGGTGATTTGCCATGGGTTGAATGAGTATGCATATTGTTAGAGAAGAACATTGGGCCGCCAACCAAAGCCATGTATCATGGTGGAAGTTCTAGCTTGGACATTAATCCTCAATGTCTTATGAGAATATGCTTATGCATTGAAGAGGAGTCCATTATCTATTTTCTATGTTGTCCCGATATGGATGTCCTCAAGTTGAGATCTATCAAAAACGAGAAATCAAATGCGATTTATCTCCTTGGACCTTTGTACAAGTGGCATAGAGGTACCCCTTTGTGACACTTGGTTGAAACATATGTAATGCAATGACAATCCATGGAAATCCGAGCTAATTAGGACAAGGTGCGAGCACTATTGGTATTCGATGCATGAGGCTTGCAACTTATAGGATGTCTTATGCATGACACATATGAAGTACTACTACCGTTGACAAAATTGCTTCTATGTTTTCAAAATAAAAAGCTCTAGCACATAACCATTCTTTTACTTTTCGAGTCTCCACCTTCTTTCTTCAAGCACCAACTACTGAGAGCATGATTGTCATTCTGAGTGTAATGTGCATTGTCCCAAAGTAGCATTGTCTTTTGCATGATTGTGATATCGTTTATTTTGAAATCATTGTATCTAGTCATCACTTAAACCTTGAAGGTGCCCCTGCATTTATGTTTTGCTTCACTAAAGGGGGCAAGCTAGATATCACTTTATCATATTTGCACACCATGTTCATTGCAAATCTTTTTGATGTTTCAGTTTCATATTGTAAAACTTTCAGTCATTTGTGATTTTCTCATGAGGCAACTTAATTACTATAGATTCATTGTCTCAGTAAGCTTTTGTCATATGACTATAAAAAGTCCTATATGGTTAATAGCATGTCACCACATAAATTATTCTTGTTATCATTTACCTACTCGAGGACGAGCAGGAATTAAGCTTGGGGATGTTGATACGTCCAAAACGTATCTATAATTTCTGCTTGCTCCATGCCACTTTTGGGTGATATTGCTATGATATTTATACACTTCCATACACTTTTGATCATATTTGGACTAACCTACTAATCCAGTGCACCCCAGTGCCAGTTTCTGTTTTCGGCTGTTTTTGTATTTCAGGTTTTCACATTACGAGAACTGCCAGGAAAAATCCAGAAAAATTATATAAAAAATCAGCGTTCCAGAACCTACCTTGCGCCCGAAGGACAGCCGGGGGGGGCACCAGGGCTCCAGGTGCCCTGGCGGCGCGCACCCCCCACCCCCTGGGCCGCGCCGGGGGGGCGCCTGGGCCCCCCGAGCCCCGTCTGGTGCCCCCCTTTGGCATATATTTAGAGCGTCCTTCGAAACCCTCGGGGCGGGAACTCTTTTTCGTGATCTCATCTCTGTTCCGCCGCCGCCGCCGCTTCCAAGATCGGGAGCACCAGGAGAACTCTTCCCGGCACCCTGCCGGAGGGGAGGATCACCATCGGGAGCTTCTCCACCACCATGGACGCCTCCCGGATGAGTTGTGAGTAGTCTCCCTTGGACCATGAGTCCATGACCAGTAGCTATGTGATGTTCTCCTCCCGTTCTTGTGCTTCACTAATTAGTCCTCGTGAGCTGCCCTACATGATCGAGGCACATATGTAATCCTTGTGCTGTTGCTATGATGAGTTTGCTGGGATCCGATGGATTATGAGATTATGTTCAGATTGTGAGTGAGTAATATATTTGATCTACCTCTTTTATATTTATGTTCATAAGTAATTCTTGCATGTTCTCCGTTGTTATTTATTGCTTTGGCCAAGTAATACGTAGTGACTCCAAGAGGGAACGTTATGCTCGATTGTGGGTTCATGCCCCTCGATGACTAGCTTGACTGACAGAAACATGAGTCTAGGGGATGTGCTGTTGCCACAAGGGGGAAAACAACGGTGCTTGTGCCCGCGGGTGCACGGATTGTTTACTTTACGCGAGATGTTCTGGATAGATATCTCAAGGTGGATGATTAGTAGTAGATATTGATGGATTTCGGTCTACTTACTTTGGCGTACCACCCATGCTTTGAACCTCAACCTTTCTTGCAATGTAGTCAGCATTGGTTTGCGTTCGTGGTCCTTTCAATTGCCTAGCTGTAATTCGTTTACCTCACATAGCTGTTTTATCGTCTTTTGGGAGAGAGACATCACTAGTGAACATCATGAGAATCCGGTCCATATTACCATCATTGATCACATCCGCTATTTACTTTTCGCTTTTACTTACTATTGCAAACATTATCTATCACTACTATCATTTGCTTTTAATCCTTTGTGAACTACAAGGCCGGAGGGATTGACAACCTCTCTGTACTCGTTGGGAGCAAAGTTATTTGTATCTGTGTGCAGGTCCACGTTCATTGCTAATATCTGGCGCCGTTAGCAGTTGACACCTACTTGTTGAACCTAGGAGTCTCTGGGGATTCGATCCTTGGCATCTTTGCTAAGGGAAAAACTTCCACAACACTGCATCTCACACCTTCCACTTGGGGTAACCAACGAGGGGTTAGAGGCCCATCAGCACGGAGGGACACGTGGGAGCAACATCCGTGCCAAATCCACAGCTACATCCCCTCCATGTAGACCCGACGCGTCCGTTTCCCCCCTCCAGGTACCGTCGGCGGCGCCGTCCATGAGGGGGGCCAGGCCCCGGAGACGCATGCCGCCTCTTTCGGACATGCAACAACAACACCCTGCATGTATGAGGGGCCGGTGCGACGCTCCGGTGGCATTGCTACCCCCCGGGGGCCCCATCCCGCCGAACCATGGAGCTGTTGATCACGAGATCTAGCCCTTTGACTTCCCACGGACAGGCTTTGAATAGTGGACCTCTCCACCCGGTTGTGTCATGTCAGCACAGAGGGACACCTGGGAGCAATATCCGGGC
>LR738711.1:71248201-71260930 GCA_902687465.1 Secale cereale
CCCAGGGGCCCCATCCCGCCTAACCCTGGAGTTGTTGACCACGAGATCTAGCCCTTTGACTTCCCACGGACAGGCTTTGAAAAGCGGTCCTCTCCACCCGGTTGTGTCATGTCAGCACAGAGGGACACCTGGGAGCAACATCCGGGCCAAACCCACAGCTACATCCCCTCCGTGTAGACCGGACGCGCCCGTTTCCACCCACCAGGTGCCGTCGGCGGCGCCGTCGGTGAGGGGGGCCATGTCCCGGAGATGCGTGCCGCCTCTTTTGGACATGCAACAACACCACCCTGCATGTATGAGGGGCCGGTGCGACGCTCCGGTGGCATTGCTACCCCCAGGGGCCCTGTGTGGGATATACCCCGCGGCGTAACCCGGTTGGAAGTATAACCCGGCCGAACTTGACGGTTTACTTGAGACGGTTTACACTTGGCAATTTACTGGTAACCCGGCAGGCGGATCATGGATGACAAGGCCCAAGGCCCAGAAGGCCGGTTCATGTTATGATGGGCCGGTTTATGAAGAAAGCACAAGGAATATTCTCTTACAAAGGGCGCAAGACTAGGACTCCTTGTAATAAAGCAATCCTAATTCTACTAGGACTAGTCATGTAACCCGCCCCTTCAACATATATAAGGAGGGGCAGGGCTCCCCAAAGAAGAATAAGTTCTCACAATTTAGAAGAAACAATCTCTAGGGCTAGACACAAGAGCCAGTTTACCGGCGAAACCATGACGGTCATATTGAGATCTAGCCTCAAACAACACGTAGGGCTATTACCGGATGATGTTTCCCGGTGCCCGAAGCTGTTTAAATCCTTGACTTGTGTTGCGTCTCTCGATTCCGCTCAACCCCTCTAAAGCTACTACATAGACGCGTGGCCTCACGACGAAGTCCTTACCCTAGGACATCTGCCATGACAATTCCATGATATTTGGCGCCCATCGTGGGGCCTGCGCACGGTGGTGTTGAGTTCTTGGAGGGATCTCTATTAGGGTTGAGAAGTTTGCAATTTTTCCAGTGAAGAAGAGCCTGTTTTCGAAGGATCTACATCAAATGGTGAGTTCGTCCGCTCTATTTGGCAAAATCATCAGAGATCGAAAAGCAATTTCGTCAATGACGATCTTGAAAGTTTGATATGGATTGGTTGTATAAAGCAGGATCAATCTACTGCTGTTGAGGGGCAGGACCCAAGTAAATTGATGGCGATAAAGTTTCATGAGACAACGGGAGGAGGGACTCGGTCTCCGCCTTGGTTTTTCTCCTGAGCCGCCGCCATGTTTCAGCCTCTGCCACCGGTTTGCACCTTGAGCTAATGTCCTCTGCTATCACCTCTACACCCGCAGTCTCGTCCTGGAGCCGGCCACAGCCGTATTTTGCCGTTTCGCCGAGCAGCCGCCGTAGTACAACCCGATAATCATACTTCTGCTGCGTTGCAGTTTTTTCTTAAACCACCGCTTCGCCGGCCCTCGCTACTGGGACGCGCATCACCCCATCCAGCCTCGCTCCGAATCGGCGGACTCCGCCTACTCGACGACTTCAAACAGCCAGATTCCGCGTCCGCCACGACCTGGCGGCGCGCCGGCCTCAACCAAACGGATTCCGCCTCGGCCACGGTTTTCAACTTGCCATCAGGCCGCCTGAATCCATCACGGGGTCAAAGGCTGCTTATCGAGCCACCGGTCTTCGCCGGCCCTGAGCCGCATTTTGCCGGATCACCGGCAAACTACCACCGACCTCCGCAGGTTTCTGCTGCGGACCTATTGTTCCGTCCCGCTTCAGCTGTTGCCCAGCCGGGTCACTTTTGTACGCGGCCGGAGCCGATTCTTCCCTGCCTGAGCTGCCGCCTCGCCATGGCCTTGCTGCCTTCACCTGCCAAAGCACTACGGCGACCCGCCAGATTCTGTCATTTCTTCGAAACATGAGCTGCCCTGGCTTGACATCTCAGTCACGGTGGCATGGGGCGCTCCTGCCGCTGCAGGTGGAATCGACACCGCCGCCTCTGCCTTAAGCCGCCCTTGGATGGGCTCGTGCCCGCGGCTTTGGGCTTCTGCATCGAGCAGTCGTCCGCCGCGCCAGGACAACCTTGCCACTGCCACGGGCCGCCCTGTTGAGCCATGCGGCGCTTCACGCCTCCGCCGACTTGCTTTGTTTCTCTGCCATGGCTGTAGCAAGTTGCCTTATCTTGAGCGGTTCAGCCGCCGGCCCGGTCGATCGTCCTGGTCTGCGTGGAGACTCGCCGCTGGGTCATACTGTTCCTGTGTCCGAGCTGCCGTGGCCCTCTACTCCAAGCCGTCCCTCTGCCACGATGAGCCGCCCCTGCCGGCCGCACTTGCTTCAAGCCGCCGGCCACGGGCTGCCTCGCCCTCAACCTTGCTCCGCCTCAGCCGTATTTGCTTCAGCCGCCTTTCCAACTCTGAACGGGCTCTCTGCTTTTTTGTACTACTATGAAAAAAAAGAGGATACATCCCATCAGGCGGCTGCATATACCTTACGTCTTTGAGGCCGCGGTGGAAAAAGTGGTTGCTAACCACGTGATGGCCAGAGTCAAACATAAAAGGTAGTACTTCTAGGTGGAGGCCACGGCCTGCTTCAAAATTTGATGGATGGGATGTTATTCGTTTGGACGTAAAGGCCATCATTTGATCAAAATGGCTATGTGGTTACTTTGTCCAAAATACACATAAGGAGAATCATTCATTACAAAGTGGCATTATCCCGTGGAGATGGAGGTGTGCCAACATCATTTGGCACAGGTGGTCGTCCTTAATCAACGGACTCCCGCGCCGGCTTATAATGCCTTGGCCGACTCATCCGTCCACGCCGCCTTACCACGTCATGGACAACTCGCCCGTCCACCCTCGTGGCCGGTTCACGGGTCCGCGCCGGCTTACAACACGGTGGACAACCTGCTCGTCTGCGCCGGTTTACAATGCCGCGGCCGACTCATCTGTTATCCAGGCGAATCAGGTGATATCTTTCCTATTTATTTTTAATATCTATTAATTCATCCGAGCAAAAATACCTCGCCCTGCTGTATTTTATATGCAGGAAAATTATTCATTACAAAGTGGTATTATACTGCGGAGATGAAGGCCCGCCAACATCATTCAGCACAAGTGGACGTCGTTACTCAACGGACTCCCGCACCGGTTTACAAGGCCATGGCCGTTCTTCGCGACCGCGCCGGCTTACAACGATGTGGCCGTCTCTCACGACCGCGCCGGTTTACAACACCGTGGCCGTCTCTCGCGACTGTGTCAGTTTACAACTCCGTGGCCGTCCTTCGCGACCGCGCCGGCTTACAACGTGGAGGGCAACTCGCTCGTTCGCGCTGGCTTACAATGCCATGGCCTGGCGTATCAGGTGAAATCCATCCATTATGTTACATATCACTTTCTTTAAAAGAGCAATTACTCCGGTCTGCAAAGTTATCTCATGCAGGACCCTAAACCACCATATCGGTGCAAAGTTAAAGGCCGACACACCCGTCTGCGCCGGTTCACCAGAATGTACCGGCTTACGACGCCGTGGCCGACTCATGTGTATGTGCTGCATCTGAGGCTGCGGTCGTTTTACTATCCACCATGCGGTCCGGCCTACTCAACGTACCGGTTTGACTAACAGACGCCGATGAGGATCATAAGGTCCAAATACATGAGGTGATATCCATCTAAATATATTTTCTTGGTATATATTGTTTTTATCAAGAAAACAGTTACTTTGATCTGTATATTTTGATATGCAGGATAGTTATTTAATTAAAGGGACCAAAGAGAGTTTGTTGCACAGCACAACTCAAACATAGGTACCCGACAAGCACAGCTCAAAAGGAGTATCACATGGGAGTTTCGCCGAAAACTCACCATGGCCTCCTAGACCGGCGTCCCTGATAGCTACAGGGAATTAGCTGTGTTTTTCTTCAAAGGAGTATCACATGGGAGTTTTTCTGAAAACTCACCATGGCCTCCTAAACTGGCGCCCTTGATGCATCAAAGAATCAGCCATTGACAATCATCGAGTTGATCACCTAAAGACAAGATCCTTCGGAGGTTTTGAAACATTGGGTGGCGAGTCATCGATGAAAAAAAACGTCAAATTTGGAGCCTGGCAGCTCACAAAAAGCCTTGGAGCCTGGCTGCTCGCAAAAAGCCTTGGAGCCTGGCAGCTCGCAAAAAGCCTCAAATTTGGAGCCTGGCAGCTCGCAAAAAGCCTTGGAGCCTGGCAGCTCGCAAAAAGCCTCAAATTTGGAGCCTGTCAGCTCGTAAAAAGCCTCGACTACATGGTCTTATTTGCCCGAAAAACCATTATTGCTATGATTTCACAATTTTGGTCGTCTTGATCATTGGTTTTTTAACCAAGTCCATTGATGCGGGATTGGGCAACTACAAGGTTGACCATATATCTACAAAATTAAAGTCTGGGTCATGAACACCAGCAAGAGTTAAACCGGCGTTCATCGTAACCCGGATCGGCCATCAGGCTAAGCCAAACAAGAGAGCCAAGAGCCTCATCAGCGCCAGCGCTTTCAATTATTCCTTCCGGGTTAAGGTCGACAAGCACACTTAATCACAGGTATGATACATGTTCATATTTCATACACGGTTCAAGTTATTAACTTAGATCATGTGTTTGTCCAGTATGACCCGTCCGGTGATAAACCGCCAGGACACTTTGAACATTGTCTTATGCAGAAAACAGGTTGTCAGTACATGATCAGTTATAATGACCGGTGTTTTAACCCGGCCTGGCTTTTGACTATAAGTCGCCAGTATGAGATAAGACAATGACCGGTGTTTATTAACCCGGCCTGATCAAATATCACTGGAACCGGTTTTCAAACCGGGTTATATTATTCATATATTTAATAGCCAACATGGCTGGATTTTCATTATGGTTATCAATAACCAGTATTATGATTAAGGTTTTTAAAGTCGCTTTAGCGCAATGGCTATCATATTATTAATAGAAATGATTTATTCTACAATTGAAGGAATAGTCCCGAGTTGCTGCAGGCTTACAACCCGGCACTTGGGAGCTACATTATTGAAGTTAAGATTACATCAAATATACGAGTCTCATGTCGCTGCAAGCATGCACCATGACACTTGGGGGCTAATGCAAAGTCATTTTTTGCTCACCTTATTGAAGACCCGACTCATCACATTGTAATGAGCCGGCCCTTGGGGGCTACCAATTGCTCCTGTCAACAATTCAAGGTACACAAGTCTTAATCCATTATATTGAAGGGTCCACTACTCAGTTGGTAAAGCACAAAGCTCTTAACCTTGTGGACGTGGGTTCAAGCCCTACGATGGGAGTTACATTATATATTGTTATTTTCAATGAAGTATATAGAAAGTCCCTGCTCATTATTACATAATGACCCGGCCCTTGGGGGCTACACGTTGTTGTTCAAGTCTACATGATCATATCTACAAAGTCCCTGCTCATTATTTTATCAGCATAAGAAAATTACAAGTCCCAGGTTGCTGCAAGCATGACAACCCAGCACTTGGAGGCTACATAATATGGAGTATTCAGTTTTTACTAGTGACTGGGATGAACAATCTAGATTTCTTAAAGGTTGCAACAGTTATATTGAAACAAGTCTTAAGCTATAATTATGTTCTCCTCTTAAGACTTGGGGGCTACAGGTAATATGCATATAAAGGAGGAACATCTTCAAATTCTCAGTTTTGGGCAAATCAGGAAGATTAATTGTGTGACCCGGTGTTGGCAACAATCATAACCCGGTGTCTATAAACAGTCATGACCCGGAATAATCGGTGTTTTATAACCCGGCAATGATGGTAATCGTAAACCGGCAAGTTCTACATCTTCAAGCCGGCTGGATATTAGTTGAATATTTCAAAGACCGATATGTTTGTCAAGTCAGAGCATCGAAGGCCGACTGAAATGGATTCTTAATTTACAATATTTATTATGCAAGCAACTTGGTTATGAAGCTAGTCTGTTGACCCGAATTTTCTAGAAGAAGGAAAGGACAAGGACTTACGGATGGTCAGGTGCCGGTTTACAAGAAATTCTTAACCCGGAGCACAACCTGTCAGATTTGTTCTTGTGTTTATTTTGCAGCATAAGTTTAACATGGATAAATCCAGATTAAATTGGGGGCTAATGTCGGGGATATACCCCGCGGCGTAACCCGGCCGGAAGTATAACCCGGCCGAACTTGACGGTTTACTTGTGATGGTTTACACTTGGCAATTTACTGGTAACCCAGCAGGCGGATCATGGATGACAAGGCCCAAGGCCCAGATGGCCGGTTCATGTTATGGTGGGCCGGTTTATGAAGAAAGCACAAGGAATATTCTCTTACAAAGGATGCAAGACTAGGACTCCTTGTAATAAAGCAATCCTAATTCTACTAGGACTAGTCATGTAACCCGCCCCTTCAACATATATAAGGAGGGGCAGGGCTCCCCAAAGAAGAACAAGTTCTCACAAGTTAGAAGAAACAATATCTAGGGCTAGACACAAGAGCCGGTTTACCGGCGACACCATGAGGGTCATAATGAGATCTAGCCTCAAACAGCACGTAGGGCTATTACCGGATGATGTTTCTCAGGGCCCGAAGCTGTCTCAATCCTTGACTTGTGTTGCGTCTCTCGATTCCGCTCAACCCCTCTAAAGCTACTACATAGATGCGCGGCCTCACGACTAAGTCCTTACCCTAGGGCATCTGCTGTGACAATTCCACGACAGGCCCCGTCCCGCCTGTCGTGGAATTAGCACGGCAGATGTCCGGTTTAGAGGACTTAGGTGTGGAGCCATCGCGCGGGTTAGCTTGAAGAGGTTAAAGCACACAAAGGACACAGAGGGTTTATACTAGTTTGGCCCCTTCGATGAAGGTAAAAGCCTACGTCTAGTTGGTTTGGTATTGCTTGGGCGTCGATGAACAGGGAGCAGATTGCTTGCCTGTGTCTCGACGGTTTGTTGCTTGTCCTTGAACCGTCGCCAGGTCATTCATTTATGTAGGAGGCAACGCCCGGTCCGGTTTACAGAGTCCCGAGGCCGGCTCATAATCGTGCCCGCCTCGGTCTCTACTCTTTCTTCCTTGTACCTCAAGTTTACATGATAGGACGGTTTATAAACCGTAAACTTTACACATGGGCCCTAAGCCTTCATGGGTCGTAACCTCTACTGTACTTTATAATAACATGGCTACATTAATGTAATCCGGATCTTCCTAGCCGGTTTATACCTGCTAGTAATATCCCTGACATTAGGCCCCAGAGTGATTTGAACTTGTTCATGTCAGTCTTCTAAATCTTGCATACACTTCCTCCTTGTAGCTTCTTTGTTTTGTAAACCGGCTATGGCGTCATCTCCAGAAATCATTTTGTTCGCTCATGACATCACCTCCGCATTTATTGCTCATAGCTGTTTGTTACTTTTGTTTAAAGGCCATCTCGAAAATCGAGGCGACAATGGAATCTTTATCCAATCTCTCACCTCCTTGATTTCCGCGCTTGACGTTTCACCTCTCCAGCCTTTATAAATACCACTGAGCCTTATTATTTTCCTTCCTTCCGCACTTCTTCTTCCTCCGTCGCCCGAAGCTCCGCCGCTGCCTTCGAGCTCGTCGCCGTCGTACAGCCAGGCCGCTGCATCGCCCTGAAACGCGTCCAGAATACTTCGCCGCCGTCTCCTCCTTTCTCAGGTATTCTTTTCTTCTCGCTGCAGATCTTCAATCTAGGGTTCCTCCAATGCTTCCGCCATGAAAGCTCGAAGCTTTGTTGTTCACCTCTTTAGATTATATTTGCAGTAGATTAAAACCCTAGATTTGTAATGAATGTGCTCCTGCTCCGTAGTTTAAACTTAGATTCGAACTTTTAGATTCAACCCTTAGATTCATTTGCCCTGTAGAAAACCTTCATAGTTCTTCCTGTGTCAAACTTGCGTATATTTCATCTTTTTCTTACCACTCAGATCCACTTTTATTTTAGCCTTCCGTAGAAACATGTTTTTTCGTCTTGATAGATCTGCAAGCTACTCACCGGTTTAACCAATCATATACTCCTCTTGCAAAGAATTAACCATGAGCCTGACGGTTTAGCCTCCTCTTTTTTTTGTTATCATAAACCGGTAGCAGTTCGTTTCACCTCTGCTTCCGGGTTGCCAATGCCATTAGTCCCCTGTCTAAACCGTCGATATGATTTGATAATACACTCCGGTTTATGCTTCAGTACTGAATAATCCGGATTTTGCACTGTACTTTTTCAGCATTTTCCTTTTGCTCACATGGCTGCCAAGCAGTTCGTTTCTTGCAACTGGGTTCCTTCTCGCATCACGGAAGAGGACTTAACCAACGCTGCTTCAATTGGTATCCTGGTCCCCCAAGCAGTTCTGAAATGGCGGGCCCCAGGGGATGAGTGTCCTCCTACCCCTAAAGAAGGAGAAGTTATCGTTTTCTTTGATCATCTGGTCCCGGGGTTTTAGCCCTCCCGGTTCAAAAAATTTCTGGGATGTGCCGGCCGCTTTTCAGCTCCATCCTCAAGATATAGGCCGAAAATCTATATCAAACGTCTGCAATTTCCAAGTCTTCTCGGAAGTATACCTTCAAGAAGAACCGTCAGTAGACTTGTTCCGGGACTTTTTCCACTTAAACCGGCGGACTGAGTTTACTGCCGGACCACATCAAGAGCTGGGCGGTGTTAGTATTCAGAAAAGAAGAGATGTGGTCTTTTCTCATGCCGCTCTCCACACACACCCCACGGATTGGAACCAATCCTGGTTCTACTACAAAGATACCTCGCCTGAAGGAGAAAACCCACTGTCGGGTTACCGTGAACATCGTCTTCCCGAGGATCACCCCCTGCCACAGCGCCTTAGCTCCTCAGAGCGAGCCCGGTTTGCCCCTCAACTTGCCAAGCTTAAGGCCTTTATGGCTAACGGTTTGACCGGAGTGGATTTCGTCCATTGTTGGCTTGCCTGGAGCATCCTTCCTCTGAACCTGCGCTCCGGTTTAATGTATGAGTATACCGGAAAGACGGATGACCCTCAACGCCACATCGACATAATACTTCCTGAAAAGGAAGTTACTGAATCCGCCAAGAAAATGCTCAACATTTCTCTGGAAGAGTGTAGCCAAACCGGATTGGCTCCATACTATGAGAAGAACAAACTGCCAGCTGTAAGTTTTTTCTAACCTCTTCTGTTTGTTTCTAATCCGTCCATATCAATTATCTTCCATTTATCTTTCATCTTCTGCATAGGCCAACGATCCTTTTTGGAAAAGAAAACCTCAGGACAAGTCAGGTAAACAGCCACGCCGGAAGACATGCGCTGTCGAGAAGAAGAAGGTGGCCGCAGGCTCCGGTTCACATCTTGAGGATGATGATCCGGATTCTGAGGTATGAGTTGATCCTGATATGTTTTGATCTCTTCTTATCCAAATCTATGTTAACAGTGTCTTTCCACAGGATTTGGCTGAAGGAAGTAAAGCGGCAGAAATTGAGGTAATCTCTCTTTCTTCATATTCTGAACCGCCGGTGCCCAAAATTCGTCGGGCATCCCGGAAGTACCCTTTTACTCATCCTTACGCTCAACTGGACCCCAAATTTCTTTTGAAGAAGCAGCAACATGAAGCCCGCCGGACTACACGCCATAGTGGCCATGTAGTAGAGTCTTCCAGAATATCTCTCACTCCGACTCAGAGGCGCTGCTCTGAGGTTTTACTTTTTCCCACTCTTCTTCATCCCAAGGCCGGACTTATACGCAAACCGCTTAAACCGTCTGATCCTAAATATCAGGAGACACCTTTATCATCTTCCGGTGAATCGACTGCCACACAGGTTCCTATGCTAAAGACCGTGCCTGGGTAAGCTTCTTTCAGCATCCAGTTTTTATTTGTACTTGCTCCTTGATGGTTCTCCTTATCCCTTCAATTTCCTTCAGCAAGCCCAAACCTAGCAAGAAGGCGAAGGCCACTAAAGCGGCTACTGAGACTGCTACTGCTGATCCGGCGGCTGATCCGGACGAAGTCATCCCTCGAGAGAGCGATCCTGCAATTCAGCTTGATGATCCTGCTCCCATGGACCACGACGACATTGCTGCTCCTGAAGATACAAATGTAGACAATGTCGTTGACCCGGCGAGTCCTGTCCGGGTTAGCCCGCATCGGACTAATCCGGCTCCTGCTAGTCCGGCTCCTGCTAGTCCGATTCCTAATGCTGCTCCTTCTCCGGATGTTCAAATAACCGGGACAGGTTTTACTGCTCCTGCTGAGCCTATCATTTTGGCCAAGCACACTGCTAAAGCGGAGAAGCTTCAACAGGAGAAGGGCAAGTGGAGCACGGACTTGTCCAACTATACCGAATTAAGTGCCCAGGAACTTTATTCTGGGTATTTGAACCGGCTTCATACCAGTCGCGACTATGAATTGGGCTTAGTTAATATGATGAAGGACAAATATGAGGTACCTTACTTGTCTTTGCTTTGCCTTCTTTATACTTCTGTCTCTATGCCATAATAGCCCCCAAGTTCCGGTTTAGCTTCGTTGTAGGTGAACCGGTACTTCCAAATGTATGAAAAAATGATCTTACATTGGCCCCCAAGTGCCAGGGGCATAACTTGTTTTATGTTCCTGGGACTTGCCTGAATCTCTCTATTGATACTTCAGCTGCCCATTAGCCGCCAAGTGTCAAGTGGATAACTTGGTTATGTTCTTGAGACTTGTCTGAGTTGTCATTTATTCCACTTGATTTTCTTGTAGGCTGACTTGACCTGGAGGGCTGCAGAAATAACTGAGCTCGGAAATAGACTTGCTGTGACTGAAACTGCTTCTTCCAAAGCCAAAGATGATCTGGCGCTAAGCTTAACCAATGCTGAACAATTGAAAAAAGAATTTGAAACGGAGCGATCAGTCTTGGAAGTGCAGAGGAACGCCCTTGAGAAAAGGGCAAAGGATGCTGAAGAAGCCCTTAATCCGGTAAAGCAAGAGCTGACCGGCTTAAGGCAGCAAATAGAGCTTATGACCTCTGCCATCTTTGGTGAGCACTTAATTTTCATATGATTTCATCTCTGCAATTTTTATTCTGCTCCGGTTTAACTGTAATAATCATATGTAGGGCGACGCGTCACCCATCTTGGGGATGATCTCCGGAAGAAACTCAAGGCTTCTTATACTCTGGTTGAGCAGCTGTATTCCGGCGCTCAAAGGATTATAAGTGCAATGTCCCATTATAAAGCGGCCCCCACTACTATCCAAGGTACTTTGGAGAAGCTTTCTATACTACATGTACGCTTGGAAGAAGTGAAGAAATCTGCTGCACGGGCCGGTTCTCTTGTAGCGCTGACTAGAACCAAAGCGTGGGTTCCGGATTTTGATCCGGAGGAAGCTATGAACGGGTACCCCAGCAACAAGGAGGATGGATCTGCTTTCTCTGGCAAAGACCTTCATGCTTTGACTAAAGAAATGCGTCCACTTGCAAGCAAGCTTGCTGATGAAGCGGACCTGACCAGGTATCATCCGGCATATGACTTAAAGAATGAGCGGGTAGACCGGCCGGTTTATGACACCGAGAATCTAATCCCGCCAGTGCACGCCCATACTTTCGCCCCAGATGTTGATCCGTCCGATCTCATTACTGAAGAGATGTACTTCCGTGCATTATCCAAGATCGACTGGCGCGTTCCTGACTTTCAGCCGCTTCAAGAGGACGAAGAAGTTCCGGAACAAGTCAATCCTTAGCCTTCGCAGCAGGAAGAAGCATAAGTCACTTCGATTTTATTTTTATCTGCTGTAATCCGTTGCCGAAAAACCTTAATCCGTCCAGGCCTTCAAGTGCCTTGTAATAGGATAGCTCGAAACATTTTCTGCCTTAATCCGGATGTCAGAGTTTTGATTTGGCATCTGCCAATTTTAATCCCTTGTCTGCTATGGTTGATCCTTTATATTACCTGTATCTGCATAGATAACACTGAAAAAATGTCCTGGCGGTTTACCGCCGGACCGATTAAAGTGCTCTCATAGGCATATATATATCGAACGAGTATCTGCTTTATACCCAAAAATAACTTCATACCTTTAATTTAAGTATGCTTGACATCCTTAATCCGGTGAACATTGTAGATTCCGAGGAGGCTCTTGGCTCTGTTGGTGTGTACCCAATGATTGTTCCGGGTTATAATAAATACTAGTTTAAATCATGCTGGTGCTCTATGGTCCAGACTTTTTGTATTTACGTGGTCAACTTTGAAGTTGCCCAGTTCCGTATTAAAAAAACCATAGAAAACTTTGAAAAAATCACAAAACACAAAACACAGTTTGCAAATAAGACCATGTAATCGAGGCTTTTTACGAGCTGCCAGGCTCCATATGTGCCAATCAATGGGTGCGACCCAAAGGGCTATGATTTTATTTTTGCCATCAAAGGATGTACTCCAAGGGACAAGAACTGTTTCTTTTGCCATCAAAGGATGTACTCCAAGGGACAAGAACTTTTTCTTTTGCCATCAAAGGATGTATCAACCAAGGGGCAAGAATTTTTGCATTTGCCATCAAAGGAAGTACTCCAAGGGACAAGAACATATTTTCTTTTGCCATCAAAGGATGTATCAACCAAAAGGCAAGAATTTTTGCATTTGCCATCAAAGGAAGTACTCCAAGGGACAAGAACATATTTGCTTTTGCCATCAAAGGAAGTATCAACCAAGGGGCAAGAATTTTTGCATTTGCCATCAAAGGAAGTACCCCTAGGGACA
>LR738711.1:71269989-71281906 GCA_902687465.1 Secale cereale
CCACAACACCACCCTGCATGTATGAGGGGCCGGTGCGATGCTTCAGTGGCATTGCTACCCCCCAGGGCCCTCGTCCCGCCTAACCCTAGAGCGGTTGGCCACGAGATCTAGCCCTTTGACTTCTCACGGACGGGCTTTGAACAGTGGTCCTCTCCACCCGGTTGTGTCATGTCAGCACAGAGGGACACCTCGGAGCAACATCCGGGCCAAACCCACAGCTACATGCCCTCCGTGTAGACCTGACGCGTCCGTTTCCCCCCACCAGGTGCCGGTGGCGGCGCCGTCCGTGAGGGGGGCCACGTCCCGGAGACGCGTGCCGCCTCTTCGGACATGCCACAACACCACCCGGTTGTTGTAGGTCTTCCGATATTTATAAACACCTGGGAGCAAATTAAAGTCCCCTTCGTATACACCCGATTCGGCTGTTCCCCACTCCAGGTGCCGGCCGGCGGCGGTGCGCCGTCCGTGAGGGTGGTCATCACACCCCTCCATATAGAACCGAAAAATAATGTGTGTATGCTTATATTAACACATGCTATATGTAAGTTAGTCAAATAATAATATGTAAGAAAACATAAAACATAGCTAAGAAAAAAAGCAAAAAATAAAAATAAAAATAAATAAAAATGCCCACGGCAAAGCCGTCGGCCTAGCTGCAGCCAGGGCTGGTGGGCGGCGGGCCTCGGATCGATGACGTGTCATCTATGCCGACGGCAGCCGTCGGCATAGGTCTTGGTCGGTGCGCTTTGGATCAATAACGTGGCACCCGTATCTATGCCGACGGCCACTCGCTGCTGTTGTCGACATAGATCCAACGCCGTTAGCCCCCGTCACGAGCATGGTCGGCGGGCCCGCATCTATGCTGACGGCCCATATATGCAGACGGCAGCTGTAGGCGTAGTCTGGGCTAAGCCGACGGCTCTTCTTTGCCGAAGGGGTCCGTCGGCGTAGACGGGGATAGCCCGACGGCCTTTGTACGCCGACGGCCTGGAAGATGCTGTCGGCATAGCCTGGAGGAGGCCGCCGTCGGCATACATCTGGCCGTCGGCATAGAGCCCTTTTCCGGTAGTGACATCATCATGTTTTTAGGCAAGGTAGTTAGTTTCTTGAGGGCTCCTGCCGAGCAGTTCCATCCTCATGGATCTCTAGCAAGCCATGGCGTCCGCGCCGCACAACACGTCGTCGACGCACAGGTCCGCGGTCGTCCGAGGCATGCACGAGTTTCTCATCGTCGGCTACAACGAGCGTAAGCCTTTCGCCCGCCTCACCAGCGACCCCGCCCGCCTCCTCTACGACCACATCCACGGCAATGCCCACTCCATCAACTACGGTGCCTTCAATGTCGGCAACTACACCTGGGATCTCGTCTGCACCTTCGATGATCAAAACCACCTCACATCTATCACCCTCCACCTGCTCAGCACCGACATAACCGAGGACGTGATCGTCACGGCCAGCCTTCAGATCGACGACCTGCGTGGCCAGTGGTCGCCGGCTGTGTGGCGAAGCGACGGCGCCTATAGATTCTCCAACGTTTTTATTTCCAAAAATATGAGCTAGAAGCTGTCGCTCCCAAAATCGTTCTGTGGGCACGAGGAGCGCTACGTCACCGACGACGACCGCCTCACCATCCTGTGCACCATCGGCATTCTCCAAGAGGATGCCCAGACCGCCGCAGAGGCAAGGAAGTGCTTGGTCTCCATGGTGCCGCCGCCCACCATCCCCCGGGATTTCAAGCAACTTCTACTACGTCCCTCAAAGATCCCCCGCTCATCAATAGTGACCTTCCTCTTTGAGGATACCGAGTTCCGCGCCCACAGGCTTGTGCTTGCTATGCGGTCGCCGGTCTTCGCCGCAGAGCTCTTTGGTCTCATGAGGGAGAGCACCACGCAACGTGTCAGGATCGAGGACATGCATGCCTCCACATTTAGGGCCATGCTCCAGTTCATCTATACCGACGAGTTTCCCATCAAGCCAAACAACGACGAGGAATCAGGAAGCAGCCGTGATAGTTTCAAAAAGAAATTCATGGCGAGGGGCCGTGAAGCCATGGTGCACAAGCTGCTTGTGGCCGCTGATCGGTATGATCTCGAGAGGCTCAGGCTCATGTGCGAGAACATACTATGCGAGAGCATCGATGTGCCAACTGTCATGACGACTTTGCTGCTAGCGCGGGGCCGCCAAAGGTGTTGTCTGCTCGAGGATTCCTGCATCAAGTACATAACATCTAGTCCTGATGTGTACGACGCGGTGAGGGCGACCAAGGAGTATGAGGAGCTCAAGGAAACATGCAGCTCTTTTATAATTGAGGTCAACGAAAGAGTAGCCACACACAACATGGCCAACCACACTAGCTCCCCTTCTTCCTCCTCCATTATCCGTACAACAGAGAAGAGCACATCCAGGTACAAGTTGGAGGTGGTCAGCGGCACACACGAGTTTACGGTCCCCAACTTTACCTCCGTGCAAAGGAGCCATGGTGTTGACCTAGTAATCACTTCAAACATATTCAACATAGGTTGCTACGATTGGACGGTCAATGTGTACCCGTCTGGGTACTCGGTGGAGGAGGGTGGGGAGCACATATGTGTCTACCTCCGTTTATGGACTGATCCTGGAACTGCTGGGGTCAAGTTGTCCAAGACGTTCCGGATCGCTGACCCTAGTGGCAAATCACCGTCGATTGTGCTTGGTTCGGAAGATATTTTTACCAAGGTACGTGAAACATGGGGGTTTGAAAAGCTCATCACGGTGAATTCTGCAAAGTCACGATACGTAGGGCACAATGGTTCCCTTACCATACGTTGCGACCTTGAAGTCCACACGAAAGCGTGCACTACTAGTACTAGCACCACCATTGCCAAACCTATGATCGTCGTGCCGCCGTCCAACATTGTCAGGCACCTCCAGCAGTTGATGGTGAGCAAGCAATGGTCAGACGTGACATTCTTGGTCCAGGAGAGCGAGATTCGCGCGCATGGGCTCATCATCGTCGTGCGGTCGCCGCTTCTATACGAAATGTTAGTGGCGTCGACAACCAACAGTGTTGTACGGATCGGCGATATGAAGGCCGTTGTGCTCAGGGCCGTACTCCACTTTGTCTATACAGACGAGCTGCTTCTTGTGGATGACACGGTGGTAGCCAGAGAAATGTTGGCGGCGGCATGCCGGTTCCGCCTGGACAGGATGAAGGCCATGTGCGAGAATTTGCTCGCTCATCTCCTGTCGAAAGACAACGCGTTGAGCACTCTGGAGCTGGCGTATCGACACCATTGCGAGGAGCTCAAGATTTACTGCAATGAGTTCATCAACCGTGCAATGAAGTGATGATAAAACCTTTTAATCTTGGATATTTACTGTATAGAAAAGGTTTCATCATGAGTAGTTCCACAGCTTTAGTATTTCCATAAAAATAATGGTCATAATTTTTGTCAATGGAAGTTGTACAACTGAAGCTTGCAGATTCCACATTCTACGCCTAAGAATTCTTAACGAGTTCAGTCCATGCATCTATCGACAAGTTTGAATGTATATATATAATATAATGCATGTACAGTCTAGATCACATGAAACATTTAGCAATATGTGAGATGATCATCCCTGTGGTCGCTCACCACCCTCAGACCTCAGTATCCCCACTGCACATGTTCATGCAGCCACCCTCAGCAAGTCCTGGAACCCGCTGGCACACTTACCATTTGGCACAGACTTGTGGTACACCGCGTACACCCTTACCGTTTGGCACGGGCTTGAGGTACACTGTGTACACCCTTGGGCGTTGCACGGCAGCGAGGGGGTTTGCGATTTTAGTTGTGTCATGGAGGAGAGGGCTTTTTCCCCAAGAAGGTGTGTTGGATATTAATATGCATGAAAGATAAGTTGTAGAGAAGCAAAAAGCAAATGCTACTTGTCCTAATATAAACTTCGACATTTCCTATTTAGAAAGACAATTTATACAGATTTTAGCAGATCCAGGTAAACGACATCGCCTTTGAAACATGTTCATTCCGCTCACAATATCTTAACTTTCCTGTGGTTGCTCACCACCTTCAGCAGCCCACTGCACATGTCCATGCCGCTGCCGCGTACCCCTGACTCCCGAGGGCTTTTCCCCCAGGATATTGTGTTACAAAATACACAAACTTCTTTCATATATAGACCGAGCTCTCTGGTACCTTCTATATGGAGCTCGGCCTACAAAATGTTAGGAGGTAAGTTGTAGAAGACAAAAGCAAATGCTACGTGTCCCAATTTATTTAAGTTTCTCTAGAACAGTTGGCAATACGTAGCTACAGTGAAGCTATATATATCGATTCTAGCAGGTCCAGGTAAACGACATCCATAGTTTAGCACCATTTAGCTGATGTTTAGTGCCAATAATCTAGCGGATTAAGAGGCTGAAGCTATTTATCATAGCACCCTATTTTGCTCTTTTTGTTGTTGTCGTCCCTATTATTGAACCGATACCAATTAAACCTTACCTTGTGCTTGTATTGGAAATGCAGTTGCCCTTTCACCTAAGAACAAACAAATAAGAATAAAACTCTGACCGAAAATATCATGAAGTAACATCAAATCAGGAATCTCCTTAAACATTATGCAGCCATCTAAAATTCCAGGTCGATAGAGATGTTAGGAATCAGTGTTCAAGCACTCGAGGATGACGATGCGGAAGCATGGTTAGCAGGGTTGCCAGAAGCACTCGAGGACGATGGTGCGGAAGTGGGGTGGGTAGCATCGCTCAAAGCACTCAAGGTCAAGGATGATGGTTCAGATGCAAAGTCAACAGTATCACTGGCCTCTTCAACTTTGCTTCTCTTCAGAGCTTCCATTGCTTCACCCAGCATCCCTGTCACCTTCCCTCCTGATAATGGCTCAAGCTGTTCAGCCAGCGGGTACAATTTCTCGCCTTGAATCTGCAAGGAAAACAAAATATACGACCAAACTGAAAATTCACCCTTTCATTGACATAAATGGCTAATATATAAACATGCGTGACAAGTAAAATTTGTAACTGTGAAATTAGCACGTCCTAATATAATTCGATTGTCCTTACGAGATGTTGTTTCTCCGGGTCAGAAGAATCTACATCAGTGGTAGTGGTGTTCTTGCTTGGAATAGACGGAGCACAAACAGTGCTATCAGTTTGTGCGAAGCCCGGGGGAACCATCACAGAGTTGGTATTCACATTCATACCATTCGGCAAGTATGTAAAGGCTTGGTTGGCATTTGGGTACACCATCTGCATAGTAAAAGCACGAAAGTCTGGTGAATTGACTACTTGTGACATAATCTGAACATGGGCATAGCTGGATGCACTTTGCAAAACCAGCTGATGCGTTAAGGATTAACAAATGGTTATCTCTCGTGCCATAATACCTGTTGGTTTAGATTGATTTCTGGATGCACACCATGCCAAGCATGGTGCAGTGGCCTCGGCATGTTATACGTATATGGCGTCATGCCGCTAGGAACCCAAGGAGTGAAATGTTGTAGTGGGAATTGCTGATACCCCAAGCCTGGAACCTGTGGTGGGAACATGCCAGGCACTCCTGGACCGAAGTAGAACTGATGGGGAGCAAAAATCTGTGGTACTGCGGGTGCTAGAACTCCTGCGTTCTGAATACGAGCAAAGTGTGCCTAGAAATAATGTCATTAGCATTAAGCTTGTGCTGCGTTCCTCTCCCTCATATATATGTTCTTGACATAGTGGCAGGTCTAATGTTCAAAAATATTCAGTGACACACAGGTGACAAGAGAGAACTTGTTTTACATAACTTTATTTGTATGGTAAAAACAACATTTTGTTCACACTCATCCACATTAATAGTCAGTCTATGTAATTCTTAGGATGGGACAATAATATATAATATACAACTTATTTATAACTGAACATATTTTCTTTTAGTTCATCAGCTTACGTGTAAAAATCAAACAAATAATAAATAATTGGACATGTAGAAGACAGGGACACATAGCAATATTAGAACTCAAACAGCACTTATCAGCATATAAGATTAATTAAAAGGCGTAACAACTTACCAGTTACCACATATCAGCAGAAGGCACCTATATATTGTACAAGATGATCACTTAGGAAATAACAATTTAGACTTACCATTAGCATTGCTCTTCTTTCCTCTTTGCGCTGAGCTACACCAACATACAATGGTTTTTTGCCGACTATCTTCCTGTTCATTCCGTCAATCTACCACAATGATTAAAGATGATTTAATAACCAGACTAGTCAATTGGACGCGTTGGGCACGTTTGCATATAACTAAACCAAGTATGTTACTTACGGCCTTGCGGACAGCTTCAATAGTTTGAAATGACACAAAGCCGTAACCCTTGCTCCTTCCTTGTGAATCAACCATAACCTAAAAAAATGTTAAGACGGTGAGCCATGATACTAAGAAACAGAACTAGCTAGCAAATAAAGAGAGAAGTACCTTGCAGGACCCTATCTCACCAAAAATTTCAAATAACCCTCTAAGATTTAGATCATTAATATTATCATCTAGATTCTTCACATATAGATTGAGCCCTTCAAACTTTTTGAATTTCTCATTTCTTGCACGCTCAAAGTTTGCTTTCAGCTGTGCTTGTCTTTCTGACTTTTTCTGAGCTCTTCCAACATACAAAATTGTATCATTAATCATCTTCCCATTAAGACTTTTCACAGCTTCTACAGCACATTCTGATTCCGCATAGTTAACGAATCCAAAGCATCTGGATATTTGATCTCTCATGATTACAGCGCTGGTAATTCTACCAAATGGCGCAAACTCTTGGAGAAGATCATGGTCAGTGAATTCTTGTGGCAAGTTCTTTACATATACATTTGTGTAATTACTCGAGCTGATTTGCTGCCTCTCGTGACGACGAATGAAGAGACCCACAAAAATCTGTTTGCCGTTAACCAACTTGCCGTTCAAGCCGTCGATGGCATTATTGGCAGAAGTCTCATCTGCAAATTGCACAAATCCATATCCTTTTGATTGACCGTTAAAGTGAGTCGCCACTTTGCACGATAGAATACTGCCATAGTGACTAAATATATCACTCAATCTCTTGCCATCAATAGTTGGCTCAAGATTTTTTACGAATAAATTGGCCTTTCCACTCATTCGCATCATTGGGTCCTTATTTGAGAACATAATCCGGATATGCTTCCCGTTGGCAGGCGTAAAATTTAAAGAGTCTAATGCATGTTTGGCTGCAAAACCATCACATACAAAGTTATTAGAGGTACTTGTAATATTAAACTCAAATCCTCTAGTAGAGCAAGCAAACATACAACAGAAAAGAAATCAGGTTAAGATGAAATAAGTAGTGTAGGTATGATATATAGATGTATAGTACAGCATAGTGATTATATATGACAAGATGTTCATTGAACAGACCATTATGTCAGATGTCTGATATGCAAAGCTAATACAATTTCATATATGTACAGTTTCACTCTTTACTATTCTGGCAGCGTGCAGTATGAATAAACTGACGAAAATTGACTAGGTTAACTGCGAAATCCACGGGTTAACGTGATCATGCAATCCACCTAGTGTAAAGTAGCATGTTTCAACACCATGGTGCACAAACTAAAAAAATCTTAACAAACATTTAGCCCACATTCCATTCTCTCATGTTCATATTTTCCAAATTGCCACAGCAAGTTTATGATGTCATTCAATGGAAACAACAATGAATATTAACTAGAAAATAAACTGCATGAACTAACCTTAAAAAAAGAAGTTCTCTCACTAACCAATTCAACTCCCAAATATTATAATATAAATAACAGACAACACTAATAACAGGAACATGTCCTTTAGTTAGATAGGACCTAATAAGTACATAGACATACATTAATTGTAACCATTGAGTATGCCTGGCTATATTTTTTTAATTATACATGCGATTCCGAGTCGTTTTCCGACAATGTTAACTTCCACGATGATGTTTTACACCATGCATGGTGCACAGTCTACAATGAAATCATAAGGAAATTTAAGCTCTAATTCCATTCTCTTCTAGTGCAATATATGAATCTTGGCTAACTTATAAATAAAAAGTATGACCCAATTTAACACAGAGCTACAGTTCCTCTCGCTAACCAATTCAACTCCCAAGAGTTACACCATAAGTAAGATAGACAGCCCCAATAATATTAACATGTCATTTTGTGTATGACAGAAACCCGCAAGTAGAAAAAAGACACTTATCGCAATAATTGTGTGTGCCCACTTGTTTTTCTCGAATAATATATCCGATTTTGAGTTGGCTTCCGACATTCGGCATCATTATTTTCCTGTTCAATTTTGCACGGTGCACAATCTACAGAGAATTCTGAAAAGGATTCTAGCTCAAATTCCATTCTCTTCTATTTGTAGTGACCAAAAGCAATCTATGAAGCCACTCACTCAGATGGAATCAACAATTAATGTTAGCTAACTTGAAAACAAACCAACCCAAGTTAACAAAAGGCTACAATTCCTCTCGCTGACCAATTTAACTCCCAAGTATTACGGCATAAATAAGATAGACATCAACAATAATTGGAACATGCCATTTTTTGCGACAGAAATATATAGGTAGATAAAAAACTTTAATTACAACTGGTGTGTGTGCCTACTATTTTCAAATCATACATCCGATTCCGAGTCGTATTCCGACAGCATTTGTTTTCACCAAGAATTTTTGGCATATCGGAAACACAGATCGGTTACGGATGCAAACAACAACGTCAACAATCGGAAACACGTTCTACAACCTATTGATCAACACACTATCTACGCACATTCCATCAAAGATGAAGACAATGCTCACCCATGCATCTATGAAGCCATTCAATGGAAATAAGAATGAGTCTTTGCTAACTAGAAAACAAACTGCAGGATCCAGCTAATCAGAGATGAATGTTTGCTGATTGATCCAAGGCTTAGATGTTACATTCTAAATAAGATAGACAGCACCAATAGTACAGACATGTCATTTTGTTTAGAAATAAATGAATAAGTAGCTAGATGCACACTAATTGTAACCACACTATGTGAGCCTACTTGTTTTTGCCAAATCATACATCCGATTCGGAGTCGGATTCCGACAATGTTAATTTCGGCATCGATGTTTTACGCCCTGGTGTCCAATCTATAAAAAACTCTTAACGAGATTTAGTCAAAATTCATTTATCGTCCTAAACGCCACATGCAATCTATTGAGGCATTCCCTCATTGGAAACAACTATGAATCTTGGCTGACTTGGAAACAAATCATGTGACCTAATAATTTAATAAAAACTACAATTCCTCTCGCTAACGATTCAACTCCCAAATGTTACACCGTAAATAAGATAGACAGCCACCAGTAATATGAATATGTCATTTTGTTTACAACATAACTCAACGAACAGACAAGCACACATTAATTGGAACAATTGCATGTGTCTACTTATTTTTCCCAAATCATACATCCGGTTCTGAGTCGGATTCCGACAACACTATTTTCTGCGGCAATTTTCTACAACATGGTGCACAAACTATGGAGTACTCTTAACATGATTTTAGCCCAGATTCCTATTCTCTTCTGTTCATAATAAACACAAGCAATCCATGAAAGCCTTTCACTCGGACACAAACACCAATTAATGTTGGCTAATTCGAAAACAACCAATCCAACTTAACATCAAACTACAATTCAACTTGCCAATCGATTCAATTCCCAAGTGTTACGACCTAAATAAGATAGACATCACTAATAATAGCAACTTGTCAATTTCTTTACGACAGAAATATATGGTATGTGTAGGTAAACACACATTTAATTGCAACCACTGTGTGTCCATTCGCTTTTGCCAATCATATATCCTATTCCGAGTCCGATTCCGATAGCATCAGATTCCGCAAACCCGAATCGGTTACGGATTCCAACACTACTCATGTCAGTGACTCGTAGTTGTACAAACTGCAGGTCAACACCACTATCTACGACATTCCATCTAAAGACCCTTGCCTCGGTTTACCAGAACAAGAAAATACCAAAATAGAACTTCAACTGATATGGTGTGCCACATCTTGTATGGGAAATCTAGTACTTCCTCTGTAAACTAATATAAGAGCGTTTAGATAACTAAAGTAGTGATCTAAACACTCTTATATTAGTTTACGGAGGGAGTAAATCAGACTTCACAGCCAAACAGATCTAAAACCATGCAGCGTCGTATGTTCTTTGTATCCCCGATCCAAGCCTGATTATATGAACATGCAAAGAGACGAAGACAAACTCACCGTCCTCCTGACTGTTGAAGTTGACATAACCATAACCGAGTGACCTGCCAGTCACGTCCCGGCAGATACGGAGGGACGCCACGGGCGCCACCTGGGAGAAGATGGCGTATAGTTGCCCTTCCGCCACGCCATCATCGAGGTCGCCGACGTATAGCGAGGCCCTCGAGCCCAACGCCGGGGCCAGCAACGGGCGACTTGCCATTGTGGAATATGGTCGTCAACCAGTGGCCGGCCACAGGATCGATCGATCGATCGAGCAAGCAAAGCTACCGGCTCAAAAGGCAACAGAATACAGTCTCGGAAGGTACAGGATCGATCGACCGATCGAGCAGGGGTGATTTTATCGATAAATTCTCGTGGATAGATATGCTCTCGAGTCGTATATTGGCTTCTCATTAATTGATGAATTAATTTCTTCCTTTCTTTAGAGTACTCCATAATGATAATCAATACGCGCATTAATTTTGGGGTCGAGGAGACGAGTGTGTTTTTGCTGGAGATATCTGCAAGCTGGAGATTGAGATACTAAATTATGGAGTACTCTAAAGAAATTACTAGTAGTACTATACGAATTAGTTCGTTCGATCAGTTTCCAGGGCCATATATCACTACCGTTTAATGTTTGAGATACTAAATTGGATCGAGCGTAGACAGTGTGCTGATGGCTTAGACTCCGTCAAGTTGTGGGCTTAGCATTCTGAAGATTGCGTTAAAAAAAATCAAAGTGCAAAATAGACAAAGATTCAGAGTTTAGCACTACGATACTATTAGTGAGTGTTGCGCTTGAAGGGAACATAAGTTTCCCCTAGCAGCTCTTCAGGCAATGACTAGGGTTGGGTCAGATCGCGCGATTCTACATGTAAGATGTGAGGTCAGCTGACCCCATAACTTTTTTGATGGCAAGCTTAATGTTATTCATATTTATACCAAAAAAATAAGACAATCCAAAAATATTAGTGCATTTGAACCCACAGCCTCCTGGTGTTGGCACCGCCACTACTCAGATCTTGTCCCTGCTTTCGTCTAGGGAAACTACTCCTCGGCCACCGCCACAGTTCCATTTTGAGTTGTTCTGGCTACGTTGGGTTTTGCTAAGGCGGTCAAGTCCAAGTGATTCGAGGCGCTGGACTCCCCCACTGATCGATGTCGGTGTTATACACTTGGCATCAATTGACCAAGTTAGCCAGGCAAATCATGCAGAGTTGGGAGGCTAACCTAGGGAAAGACTTGAGGATCCGCAAGGCGTAGCTCTTTGTGGCCATCCAGTCCTTCGATGACCGGGTAACCACGGAGGGTCTGGATCCAGAGGAATGGATGGAGAGATATACTCTCGAGGATAGCCTCATGACGTTGTTCTGGAACGCGGATATTTACTATCGTCTTTGAGGCCGTCTAAATTGGACTCTTAGGGGTGACTCCGACACGGCATACTTCCCGGCTATTGCCAACGACCGTTATTGTCGATCCTCGATTGTAGTCCTTTCGCATTGTCCCAGGATGATTCACGACAAGGTGGAGATCCGCTCTCACGTTGATGGTTTTTATAAAAGCCTTTCAACGGTCAGCAATGGGTTGGAGTGAATCTTCGGGAGGATGTATGGCCCTTGGAGATATCTCTGAGGAGGGGGGGG
>LR738711.1:71282046-71310453 GCA_902687465.1 Secale cereale
GAGGCTCATGAAGCCGCTTTGAAAGATGGAAGTTGAAGCAACAATGAACTCGACGAAACCCGACTCTGGCCCGGGCCCGAATGGGCCTCGTGTCCAATTTTTGATGAAATTTTGGAAGGTCATCAAAGAGTGGTGATGGTTATATTCCAGGATTTCTCTAGTGGAGTGCTCAATGTCAGGTTGATATGTCTGATTGGTCCTTTTATCACGACACGATCATAAACACTTACATACACACACATACACTCATCTTTATGAATGCACGCATACACACCTTATCCATATGAGCTCCTCCAAGATACTGAACTGACACAACATCTTATGATTGACGATGTCTCCACAAACCTCATAGCCGACGGGAACGTCCCCTTTTACTGAACGAATGTCGCCGGAAAGCTATGCCAGATTAGTTATTGAAAATAAGGTAATTCGGGATCTGTGAAATTTTGTGTCCTATAAAACCGTACAGATTAAAAAAGAAATGCTTGTGACCAAGGTAATTTTTTAGTCGCATTACCGGTAACAGATAGGTTACTTGGAAACCCATGACCTAATAAACATTGATACCGTTCAAAAATTTTGAATTCAAATGTTGGAAGCAAAGACAAATGGTGTCGGCTATGACAGATACTGCATATATACAGCTTTGCTCGGTCATTAGTCTCCTCCTTCGAAAGAAGCTAGAGTTTTGCCTCTTGCCGGCGCCGCCACAGGTCCGCCTCGTCTCCATTGGCCCTAGGGCCATGGGGGCTCAGTGGATCCTGCCAAGGTCCGGCAGAAGGGCTCCGTTGCTAGTCGTTTGTTTGAGTTTTGTTAGGTTTGTGTCCTATTCAGGAAGGTGAGACAGCGGCGGCTCCCTGAAAATGGAATAAAGGTCTCCCCGCCTAGCTCCCGTTCGGGCTGTGCATCTAGCATCATTGTTGGGCGTGTGGAGGTGTGTCTCCGGCGGATCTATCCTCGGTAGATTTGCTCGGATCAGGTTGTTGTTCGTCTATGTTTGTGTGTCTTCGGGTTGGATCCTTTCGATCTACGTTATTCTTCATCGGCCGCAGTTGTTGTTCGGGTACGCTGGTCCTATGGGGCTTTAGCACGACGACTTCCCAACTGTCTACTACATCAAGGCATGCTCGACTCCGACGAGAGAGGGGCGATGACGGTGGCGTGCCTTCGGCTCGCTCAATGCTTGTAGTCGTCGCTGGGTGATCTACGGATCTAAATGTATTTTATATTATTTCTGGTGTTCGTTATATTGCCATGATTGAAGATGAATAGATTGAAAGTTTTCTTGAGAAAAAATCGGATCGTTTTAAAACATCCGCCGGTGTGGCGGCCATAAGATCTATATCCATCCAGTATCTGGCACGGTCCTCATCATTCATTGCAATAAGGGTTGTGTTGTAGAATACTATGCAACAAAGCTTATGTTGTAGAAACCTTTTGCAACATAGGTGATGCTGCAGATTTTTTTTCTCCATTATTTTTGTAACATGGGTGTTGTTGTGGGAGAAATTTTTGCAACACAGATAATGTTGCAGAAAATATTTATATTTTTTTCTAGCTTCGTTATTTTTGCAATATGGATGTCATTGCGGAAGGCAATTTGCAACATGCATTATGTTGCAGAAAAAGACACGTAAAGAAGACACCCGTTACACAGAGCAGGCGGAGGATTGTTCGTGTGCAATCTACGGCTGAGGGCAAGCGTTTCCCATGTTATATACACAGACCCAAAACTTAATACGGCAGCAGAGGCGCACACTCCGAGGGAGGTCAAATCAAAGAGAGCATTGCTATGCGTCCGATTTTGTCCGTATGATTTAAGTTCGACACTGATTAATTAACAGTTGTATATCAAAAAAAAAAATTGAGGAACTGTTGTGCATCTTATCTCTTCGTATGAGTCGTGGCCATCCATAATTGTATCATACAAACTGCGTATGTGAAATGGTGGTACGCACAGCTATTTCGAATCAACGAACCAAACTGCTCCAATGGTTGTGGCCTTGTTAGCCGGTCTTACCATCGTACAAATATCGGACGGGGAGCATCATTTTACGCGTGCGGCAGCAGGTTCAATTCTTTGATCACCTCACAGGGTACTAGATGTCTAGATCAAAAAAAGAAAATGAAGAGGCTGCCTACATAAGGAACGAAACAGTTTCTTTTTCCTATCTCAGTAAATATTTAAAGTCCTTATACAAGTGCTCGAGTAAGCGACATCCGCCATTTTATGCAAGTGCCACTGTTTTAAAGGTGAAGCGATTACAAGCACAAGGTGAAATATCTGTTGGGACCGAACTAAAAGGTACTCCCTCCGTAAACTAATATAAGAGCGTTTAGTGATCTAAACGCTCTTATATTAGTTTACAGAGGGAGTACGAACCAAACTGGTCGAACAGTGACATGTTTTCACCATATATTTTCCTAAGTCTTGTCAACATGATGAATTGGTGGCAGTGATTTATGAGCTTTGAGCATTGGAGATCGCATCCCAGCTTGTTTAGCTCTAGCGTGCGTAATTCATCTTCTTTCGAGTCGACGAATCTGGCCAGCAAATTCTCGCACATGGACCTCATCCTATCTAGACCGAACCAACACGCCGCAATCAGCATATCTTCAGCTAGCATCTCCTCATCTTGGTCAGCATCGTTATGGGCTAGGTGATGAATAGGAGCCAGCTCGTCGGTGTAGATGAAGTGGAGCACGGCCTTGAAGGCTGCAACTGTCATGCCGTCAACCGGTATGATGTGGTCATCCATGTTGCCCATCATCATCATTTCACATAGGGTCGGTGACCGAGTGGCGATCACAAGGCTGTGTGCCCGCCGCTCGCAACCATCGACAAGGAAACTTATGTCTAACCTGTGCTCGCTCACCAACAACTACTTTAGGTGTGAGGCAATATCGGACGGTGGCATTGTGGCTCTGGTGCCGACGGTAGTGGTACTAGGGTAGACCCTCTTGGTGATGGAAATATCGCAACGTATGGTAAGGGAGGCATCACGTGCTAGGTGCCATGACTTGGCGGATTCAAGGGTGACGAACTTCGCATATCCCCAGTCTGACTTGGTTCTGAAGGTTTTCTGTAAACATTTTATCAAATGTCGTGACTGGCCACTCTGATCATCTAACTTGAAGCCCAATGTGACATTGACACCTTCGGTTCCAGGATCGGTCAACAGCTCGGCGTACACGGAGATGTGCCCTTGTTCCTTCTCTGATGATGACAACGGGTATACCTTTATCTTCCAACTGTAACCACCAACCTGAAAAGGTTCTGAACTGATTTCCTTGCCAACTCGGAACTCCATGCCTCCTTTGCAGAAAGAGAAAACATGGGATTTTAAACTCATGCGTGCCCTCGACCACCTCCAATGAGTAATGTGTGGGCGCGTCCATCTGCGGCTGACTGCTGGAGGAGGAAGGAGCACTGGAGCACATGTTATGAACCATGTTGAGGGCTGCTACTTTCTCGGCGACCTCGAGTACGAAAGAGCAACAACTCTCCTTCAGCTCCTTGTAGTCCTCTGTCGCCATCACGGCGGCGTACACAGCAGGATCGGATGCCATCTACTCGATGCAGGAGGCCTCCACCGCCCGGCAGCTATGCCGGCCATAGACCTCCATCAATGTTGACATGACTGACCGGGCGCCCATGCTCTCGGACAATACGTTATTGCACATGAGCCTCAAGCTTTCGATATGGTACCAATCTACCGCCACAAGTAGGTCGAGCGCCATAGCCACACGACCACCATCAGCGCACTTCAATTCGAGCTGATCGGTGTAGATGAAGTGCAGCATAGCCTTGAAAGTGGGGGCGCTTATATCATGGACCCGTACTGTGCTCTTTGTCGTGTGCCACCGGAACTCAGCCGGGCTCAATCGCGCGCCGTTCTATAGGCCCAAATTCCGTATCAAACGTCAGCAATTTCCATGTCTTCTCCGAGGTGTACCTTCAGGAAGAGCCATCAGTGGACTTGTTCCGGGATTTTTTCCACTTAAACCGTCGGACTGAGTTCACTGTCGGACCACATCAAGAACTGGGTGGTGTCAGTATTCAGAAGAGAAGAGATGTGGTTTTTCCTCATGCTGCTCTCCATACACACCCCAAGGATTGGAATCAGTCCTGGTTTTATTGCAAGGATACCTCGCCTGAAGGAGAAAGTCCACTGCCGGGTTACCGCGAACACCGTCTTCCGAAAGATCATCCCTTGCCACAACGTCTTACTTCCTCCGAGAGAGCCCGGTTTGCCCCTCAGCTTGCCAAACTCAAGGCCTTTATGGCCAATGGTTTGACCGGAGTCGACTTCGTTCGTTGTTGGCTTGCCTGGAGTATCCTTCCTTTGAGCCGGCGCTATGGTCTCATGTATCAGTATACCGGAAAGCCGGATGATCCTCAATGCCACATCGACGTAATACTTCCTGAGAAGGATGTTATTGAATCTGCCAAAAAGATGCTCAACATCTCTCTGGAAGAATGTAGCCAAACAGGATTGGCCCCATATTACAAGAAGAACAAACTGCCAGCCGTAAGTTTTACCCTCTTCTGTCTGCGTCTAATCCGTCCGTATGAATTACCCCTTGTATTTATTTTTCCCTTTCTGCATAGGCCGACGATCCGTTTTGGAAGAGAAAATCTCAGGATAAGTCAGGTAAACAGCCACGCCGGAAGACGTGCGCTGTCAAAAAGAAGAAGGCAGCTGCTGGCTCCGGTTCACATCTTGAGGAAGATGATCCGGATTCTGAGGTATGATTTGATCTTGACATGTTTTCAGCTCTTTTATCCAGATTTATGTTAACAGTGTCTTTTCACAGGATTTGGCTGAAGGTGATAAAGCGGTAGAAGTTGAGGTAATCTCTCTTTCTTCAGATTCTGAACCGCCGGTGCCCAAGAATCGTAAGGCATCTCGGAAGTACCCTTTTTCTCATCCTTACGCTCAACTGGACCCCAATTTTCTTTTGAAGAAGCAGCAACATGAAGCCCGCCGGACTACACGCCATAGTGGCCATGTAGTCGAGTCTTCCGGAATATCTCTCACTCCGGCTCGGAGGCGCCGCTCTGAGGTTTTACTTTCTCCAACTCTTCTTCATCCCAAGGCCGGACTTATACGCAAACCACTTAAACCGTCTGATCCTAACTATCAGGAGACACCTTTATCATCTTTCGGCGAATCGACTGCCACACAGGTCCCAATTCTGAAAACTGTCCCTGGGTAAGTCTTTTATCTCATCTGGTTTACCTTTGTATTTGCCTTTATGACTCTGACTTCTTTTTCAATTCCTTTCAGCAAGCCCAAGCCTAGCAAAAAGGCAAAGGCCAGCAAAATGGCTGCTGAGACTGCTACTGCTGATCCGGTAGCTGATCCGGATGAAGTCATCCCTCCAGAAAACGAGCCTGCCATTCAATTGGATGATCCTGCTCCCATGGACCATGATTACACTGCTGCTCCTGAAGGTACAAATGCTGAAGATGTTCTTGAACCGGCAAGTCCTGTCTGGGCTAGTCCTCCTCAGAATAGTCCGGCTCCTGCTAGCCCGGCTTGTACTGCCGCTCCTTCACAGCCGGCCGCTGCTTCTTCTCCGGATATTCAGATAACCGGTACAGGTTTTACCGCTCCTGCTGAGCCTATCGTTTTAGCCAAGCATACTGCTAAAGCGGAGAAACTTCAACAAGAGAAGGGCAAGTGGAGCACGGACTTGTCCAATTATGTTGAACTGAGCGCCCAGGAACTTTATTTCGGGTATTTGAACCGGCTTCATACCAGCCGTGAATATGAAATGGGCTTGGTTAACATGATGAAGGACAAATATGAGGTATCTTTGCCTTTGCCTTCTTCGTATTTCTGTCTATGTCATGGTAGCCCCCAAGTTCCGGTTTAGCTTTGTTGTAGGTGAACCGGTACTTCCAAATGTATGGAAGATGAACTTACATTAGCCCCCAAGTGCCAGGGTCATAATTTATTTTATGTACCTGGGACTTGCCTGAATCTCTCTTTCGATACTTCAACTGCCCATTAGCCCCCAAGTGTCAAGTGGATAACTTGCTTATGTGCTTGAGACTTGTCTTTAATTGTCACCTTTTGATACTTCAACTGTCCATTAGCCCCCAAGTGTCAAGTGGATAACTTGGTTATGTGCTTGAGACTTGTCCGAACTTTTATTTACTCCACTTGACTTTCTTGCAGGCTGACTTGACCCGGAGGGATGCAAAAATAACTCAGCTCCGGAATAGACTTGCGGTAACTGAAACTGCTGCTGCCAAGGCCAAAGATGATCTGGCGTTGAACTTAACCACTACTGAACAATTGAAGAAATACTTTGAAGCGGAGCGGACAACCTGGGAAGTGCAGAGGAATGCTCTTGAAAAAAGAGCAAAGGATGCTGAAGAGGCCCTCAAACCGGTGACACAAGAGCTGACCGGTTTAAGGCAGCAAATAGAGCTTATGACCTCTGTCGTCTTTGGTAAATACTTAACTTGCATGTGTTTGTATCTCTGCAATCTTTATTCCGCTCCGGTTTAACTGTGAAGATCATATGTAGGGCGACGCGTCACTCATCTTGGGTATGACCTCCAGAAGAAACTCAAGGCCTCTTATACTCTGGTTGAGCAGTTGTATTCCGGTGCTCAAAGGATTATAAGTGCGATGTCTTTTCATAAAGCGGCCCCCACCACTATCCAAGGTAGTTTAGAGAAGCTGTCTATACTACCTGCACGCTTGGAAGAGGTGAAGAAATCTGCTGCACGGGTCGGTTCTCTTGTAGCGCTGACCAGGGCCAAAGCGTGGGTTCTGGACTTTGATCCGTAAGAAGCTATGAACGGGTACCCCAGCACCAAGGAAGATGGATCGGCCTTCTCTGGCAAAGACCTTCATGCTTTTACTAAAGAAATGCGTCCCCTTGCCAGCAAGCTTGCTGATGAATCAGATTTGACCAGGTACCATCCGGCGTATGACTTAAAGAATGAGCGGGTGGATCGGCCGGTTTATGATATCGAAAATCTAATCCCACTAGTGCGGCCCCATACTTTCGCTCCAGATGTTGACCCGTCTGATCTTATTACTGAGGAGATGTACTTTCGTGCTTTATCAAAGATCGACTGGCGCGTTCCTGCTTTTCAACCGCTTCAAGAAGATGAAGAAGCACCGGAACAAGTTGATCCTCAGCCTTCGCAGCGGGAAGAAGAAGCATAAGCCGGTCAGTTTAACTTTAGCTGTTGTACTCTTTTGTCGAGAAAAACTTTAATCCGTTCAGGCTTGCCGTGCCTTGTAATAGGATAGCTCGAAACATTGTCCGTCTTAATCCGGATGTCACAGCTTTGCTTTGGCGTCTGCCAATTTGAATCCTTTGTTTGCTATGGTTTATCTATATCTGCATAGATAACATTGAAAAAAATGCCCTGGCGGTTTACCGCCGGACCGATTAAAGTGCTCTCATATGTTTATATATATCGCACGAGTATCTGTTTTATACCAAAAATAATTTCATACCTTTGATTAAGCATGCTTGATATTCTTAATCCGGCGAACATTGTAGTTTCTGATGAAGCTCTTGGCTCTGTTGGGGTGGACCCAATAATTGCTCCGGGTTATAATAACTACCGGTTTAAATAATGCTGGAGCTCTATGTCCAGACTTTTGAAAATATGTGGTCAACTTTGAAGTTGTCCAGCTCCGGATCAAAAAACCATAGAAAACACATGAAAAATCACAAACACAAAAACACAGGTTGCAAATAAGACCATGTAGTCAAGGCTTTTTATGAGCTGCCAGGCTCCATATGTGCCAATCAAAGGGTGCGACCCAAAGGGCTATGGCTCTTTTTTTTTGGCATCAAAGGATGTACTCCAAGGGGCAAGAAATATTGCATTTGCCATCAAAGGAAGTACTCCTAGGGACAAGAACTTTTCTTTTGCCATCAAAGGGATGTATCTTCCAAGGGGCAAGAAATATTGCATTTGCCATCAAAGGAACTACCCTAGGGACAAGAACAAATTTTCTTTTGCCATCAAAGGGAATGATCAACCAAGGGGCAAGAAATATTGCATTTGCCATCAAAGGAAGGTTCCCTAGGGACAAGAACAGTTTTTTCTTTTGCCATCAAAGGGAGTGATCAACCAAGGGGCAGGAAATATTGCATCTGCCATCAAAGAAAGGTTCCCTAGGGACAAGAATAGTTTTTTTTTGCCATCAAAGGGAGTGATCAACCAAGGGGGAGAAAATATTGCATCTAGCATCAAAGGAAGGTTCCCTAGGGACAAGAACAGGTTTTTTTCTTTTGCCATCAAAGGGAGTGATCAACCAAGGGGCAGGAAATATTGCATGTGCCATCAAAGGAAGGTTCCCTAGGGACAAGAACAAGTTTTTGCCAATCGATGGAGTTTATCCCTTTTAGACTTGTAGTGAGGATTCACATGTGATCCGTAGCCCCCTAGTTTGGTCCCTTCTGCATAAAATAGTTTACTTCAAAATATCTGTAATAATTTTCACAGGACATATATTTAGAAGAAAAAAAGGCTGATCCCCCGGTTTACCAAGGGTGCCGGTTTATTCATTAATCATAATATATACATAGGATACAACAGAGCTCATGGCTCAAGTGTAGTAGGGCCGCAGGAGAGCGATGTTCCACGACCTCTTCGTCTCTTCTTCTGATGTCCGTGAGTCTTTGTGCTCTCGAACGTCCAGCAGGTAATATGAACCGTTGTGCAGGTTCTTGCTGACCACAAAGGGCCCTTCCCAAGGTGGGGATAGCTTGTGCATATCTGTTTGGTCCTGGATGAGCCGGAGTACCAAGTCCCCCTACTGGAACGTCCTGGTTTTAACCCGGCAGCTGTGATATCTGCGCAAGTCCTGCAGATAAATCGCAGATCATCCTGCTGCTATGTCACGCTCTTCATCTAGCCAGTCCAAACTGTCCTGTCTTGCCTGCTCATTGGCTACTTCAACATAAGCCATCACTCGTGGTGAATCATGGCGGATATCGCTTGGAAGAACCGCTTCAGCACCGTACACCATGAAGAAAGGTGTATAACCTGTGGACCTGTTCGGCGTAGTATTGATGCTCCAGAGGACAGAAGGTAACTCCTCAACCCAGCACCCTGGTGTTCTTTGCAAGGGAGTCATAAGCCGGGGCTTGATACCTCGCAAAATCTCTTGATTGGCCCTTTCAGCTTGACCATTGGATTGAGGGTGAGCTACAGAAGACACATCTAGGCGAATATGCTCCGTTGACAAAACTGTTCCATCTCTCCTTTAGATAAATTGGTGCCATTGTCTGTGATGATGCTGTGTGGAAAGCCAAACTGGAAAATTACCTTTTTGATGAATTTAACCGTTGTTGCCGCATCACACTTGCTCACAGGCTCTGCCTCAATCCACTTCGTAAACTTATCCACAGCAACCTGCAGATGAGTTTTTTGGTCTTGGGATCGTTTAAAAGGCCCAACTATATCAAGCCCCCAAGTCGCAAACGGCCAAGTAATTGGTATCATCCGCAGCTCTTGTGCCGGAACAAGAGCACGTCGTGAAAATTTCTGGCAAGCATCGCACTTCCGGACTAAATCCTCTGCATCAGCATGGGCTGCCAGCCAATAGAACCCATGTCGAAAAGCTTTAACCACCAAGGATTTTGAACCGGCATGATGACCACAATCCCCTTCATGAATCTCTCGAAGGATGTCACAGCCTTCCTCGGATGATACACACCGCTGAAACGCTCCAGAAACACTACGATGGTGAAGTTCCCTGTTTACAATTGTCATGGATTTGGATCGCCGGATTATATGCCTTGCTTCAATCTCATCATCTGGCAACTCTCCACGGCTTAGATATGCCAAGTACGGGAGCGTCCAATCCGGAATAACATGAAGTGCCGCAACCAACTGCGCTTCCGGATCAGGAACAGCCAAATCCTCCTCCGATGGTATCTGAACTGATGGATTGTGCAGCTCATCCAAAAAGGTGTTCGGTGGTACCGGTTTACGCTGAGAACCCAGCCGGCTTAGAGCATCGGCCGCTTCATTTTTCCGCCGGTCTATGTGATCCACCTGATATCCTTTAAAATATCCTGCGACTGCTTCAACTTCTCTTCTGTAAGCTACGATGAGAGGGTCTTTAGAATCCCACTTGCCAGATACTTGCTGTGCCACTAAATCCGAATCACCAAAACACTTGACCCGGCTCAAGTTCATCTCCTTAGCCATCCGCAGGCCATGAAGCAATGCCTCATATTCTGTTGCATTATTAGTACAAGGAAACATTAGACGGAGGACATAACAGAATTTGTCACCTCGCAGGGAAGTTAACACAACTCCAGCCCCCGAGCCTTCTAATTGTCTTGAACCGTCAAAGTGAATAGTCCAGTATGTATGATCCGGCTTATCCTCTGGTGCTTGCAACTCTGTCCAATCATTGATAAAATCTACCAATGCTTGTGATTTGATAGCGGTGCGTGGCACGTACTTCAACCCGTGTGGGCTAAGCTCAATGGCCCACTTTGCGACTCTGCTCATGGCTTCTCTGTTCTGGATTATATCCCCCAACGGAGCTGAACTGACGACAGTTATTGGGTGGCCTCGGAAGTAATGCTTCAACTTCCGGTTTGCCATGAACATGCCATATACCAGCTTCTGCTAATGGGGGTACATTTGTTTGGATTCAATAAGAACCTCACTGACATAATAAACCGGATGTTGAACCGGATACTCCTTTCCTGCTTCTTTGCGCTCGACCACGATTGCCACGCTAACTGCCCGTGCATTGGCAGCCACGTATAACAGCAACGGCTCCTTATCAACGGGGGCAGCAAGGACTGGTGGCTCCGCTAGTTGCCGCTTTAACTCCTCAAACGCAGCATTTGCCTCATCGCTCCATATAAACCGGTCTGTCTTTTTTAGCATTTGATAAAGCGGGATTGCCTTCTCTCCTAGACGACTGATGAATCGGCTCAATGCTGTAATTCGGCCGGTGATACACTGGACATCATTGATGCAAGCTGGTTTAGTCAGGGACGTGATTGCCTTGATTTTATCCGGATTGGCTTCTATTCCTCTGTTCGACACCAAGAAACCAAGGAGCTTGCCCGCCGGAACACCGAAAGCACACTTCTGCGGATTAAGCATCATTTTATAGGCCCGAAGGTTATCAAAGGTTTCCTTGAGGTCCTCTATCAATGTCTCCTCTTTCCTTGACTTCACCACGATATCATCCACATAGGCATGAAGATTTTTTCCTATCTGCCCCTTAAGACAGTTCTGTACGCAATGCTGGTAAGTTGCTTGGGAACTCTTGAGCCCAAAAGGCATAGATACGTAGCAAAAGGCACCAAAAGGAGTTATGAAAGCTGTCTTCTCTTAGTCCTTGACTGCCATCTTGATCTGGTGATACCCTGAATATGCATCCAAAAAACGTAGCCGCTCACATCCCGCTGTAGCATCAATGATCTGATCAATACGATGGAGAGCAAAAGGATCGGTTGGACAAGCTTTGTTTATGTCTGTGTAATCCACACACATTCTCCACTTTCCATTTTTCTTTAACACCAGCACCGGATTCGCCAACCACTCCGGGTGGAACACTTCAACTATGAACCCTGCGGCCAAAAGCCTGGCCACTTCTTCACCTATAGCCTTGCGCCTTTCTTCGTTAAAGCGGCGCAGATACTGCTTGACCGGTTTGAACTTTGGATCAATATTAAGACTGTGCTCAATGAGTTCCCTCGGTATACCTGGCATGTCAGAAGTTTTCCATCCAAAGATATCCCGGTTCTCATGGATGAACTCGATGAGTGCGCTTTCCTATTTAGGGTCAAGGTTAGCGCTGTTAGTGAACTTCTTGGATGAATCGCCTGGCACAAAGTCGACTTGCTTGGTTTCCTCTACCGATTTAAACTTCAACGCCGGATCATGCTCTGTAGTTGGCTTCTTCAACGGGGACATATCTGCCGGATCAACATTGTCTTTGTAAAATTTCAATTCCTCCGTAGCACGTACTGCCTCTGCATAAGCAGCGTCTCCTTCCTCGCACTCCAATGCGATCTTGCGACTTCCATGAACCGTGATGGTTCCCTTGTGACCCGGTATCTTGAGCTGCAGATAAACATAGCACGGTCTAGCCATAAACTTGGCGTAAACTGGCCGTCCAAACAGGGCATGATAGGGGCTCCGGATCTTTACAACGTCAAAGGTTATCGTCTCTAACCTGGAATCCTGTTCATCTGCAAAGGTAACTTCTAGGTCAATTTTCCAACTGGGTAAGCTGATTTACCTGGCACTACTCCATGAAATACCGTGTTTAACTGTCTTAACTTCTTATCCGTCAGCCCCATGCGACGGAAAGTCTCGTAATATAAGATATTGATGCTGCTGCCGCCGTCCATGAGAACCTTGGTGAATTTGTAGCCACCCACCTGTGGTGCCACCACTAAGGCCAATTGGCCCGGATTATCGACCCGCGGTGGGTGATCCTCTCTGCTCCACACAATAGGTTGTTCCGACCAGCGCAGGAATCGTGGTACTGCTGGTTCAACCGTGTGGACCGCCCGCTTTAAAACTTTCTGATCTCGTTTGCACAAACTCGTGGTGAACACATGATACTCTCCAGTACTCAGCTCCTTCGGATTACTCTGATATCCGGATTGCTGCTGCCGCTGACGCTGCTGATTGCCTTGGTTGTTGTGATTACCCTGGCCCTGCTGTTGCTTGCCTTGGTTATTATAACCGCCCTGACCATACTGATGGCTGCCTTGGTTATTGTAACCGCCCTAACCATACTGATGGTTGCCTGAGTGGTAGCCATTGTTGCCGCCATGATATCCTGATCCGGAGCCATTACCCTGGTGACCCGGCCCATGAAACCCGGGGCCTGAACCGCCGACCGGTGGTCCGTTGTTGAATCTGGCCCGGTTCATGGCCTCCATCATGACCCGGCATTCCCCCCATGTGTGTTTAGCTGGGCGTTCCTCAGTGCTGTGCTTCGGGCAAGGCTCATTCAACTGTCGCTCCAGATTAATGAATCCTCCGCCGCTCTGTGGAGGCGGTCTATTCTTGTTGCGTTGAAAGCTTCCTTGAACCTTGGTATTGGCCACAAAATCAGAGCCACCTTCTGCCTTTCGCTTACCGTTGATGCTTGCTCCGACCGGACTAGCCTGCGCCGGTTTACCGGGCTTATTTGCTTTTCCGGACATATCCCCATCCGCTTCTGGGTACTTAGTGGTGTCAGAGTCCCCATACTTCACTAGAGCGCTCATGAGTGTTCCCATGTCATTGCAATCCCGCTTGAGCCGTCCCAACTTCAGTTTCAGAGACTCAAACCGGCAATTGTTTTCCGGTGTTACTATCGCCGTACTGGGACTGATACCGTTCGAAGAGTGTAAGATTTCTGATACTCGCCGCACCCATGCGCTCGTAGGCTCCTGCTCTCCTTGTATACACGCCGCTAGGTCTACTACTGACATTGGCTATTTGCACGTGTCCTTGAAATTTTTAATAAACTGGCGGCGCAACTCACCCCATGATCCGATGGAGTTAGGTGGTAAGCCCTTTAACTATGTCCGGGCTGTACCCTCAAGCATCATGGTAAAATATTTTGCGCATGCCGCTGCATCTACGTCCAGCATCTCCATAGCCATCTCATAGCTCTCAATCCAAGCCTCTGGAGCCAGATCTGCTGTGTAGTTAGGCACCTTTCGTGGACCTTTGAAGTCCTTGGGTAACCTTACGCTTCGTAAAGCGGGAATGAGACACTGCACTCCAAAGGAAATCGCCGTGACTCCCGTCTCTGCTGTGGTTGTGTGAACCGGCATCGTTTGGCGGATGTCCTCGCGGGACGTAGGTCTAGCCCGGTTTACCGCCTCCTGGGCTTGCGCCTTTGCGCCTGCCGGATTATCCTGTTTGTGACGGTGTCGCCTCCGTTCACTAATGGACACCTCCGGTTCATCCCAATGCCTAGTATAACTCCGGCTGTGGCGGGGTGTTGAATGAAGTCTCTCCCTGCTGTGGGAGTACGCCTGCTGCTGTGTCAATGCTGTGTCGAGCAGATCCTTGACCCTGCGTGCTTCCATCGCCACGGGGGATGTCCCCTCAATGGGTAAAGCGACCAGGCGTGAAGAGGCAGCGACAATGTTATCCAGGGGGTTTGAGTAGTGGCCAGGAGGAGTGGGGATGTGAGGCGTGGGTATAACCCGTCGATCTTGCTCCGCAGTGGGTTGTTGAACCGGTGCACCTGTCGCTGGGGCTCCCCTCCGGTTTACCTCCGGATTATTGCTGGCTCCCGCTCCTGGCGTACCAAAGAGATTCATCGCCTCATAGACCGGCGGTAGACGAGTCTGATACCTTATGTTCCTTACTCCCTGCGCAGAGACCTGATCCATCCTGAGCCGGAAAGCCTGAGAATCCAGCTCTGTCTGCCTTGTTGCTATCATGGCTTTTTCTGCATTTAGATCCTGCCTGGCTTGTTCGATCCGGCCCTTCAGCTGAAGGATTTCTGCATCGTGTTGTGCCTTGTCAGCTGGAGCCACCACTGCTATTGCCCGGGTTGTCAACTCCTCTACTAAGGCGGATAGAGCGTCAGAGGGCGAGGGGGCTTGGCCGCTCCCCCCTGCACTAGCCTCTACTGTGAACGCCCCGGTCACCGTGGGCTGCGGCATAGATTATGATCCGGCCATAAAGACAGCCACCCGGTTTGGCAGATCAAAAGGGTCCGGAATACTATCCCCGTCGGACACACCCTTAGACCGGCCGTCCCGCAACAGATACAAGGATTCAGTCTCTCCGGATGAAGATTCATCGTCGGAATAGATAACTGTCTCACCACCAGAATCCGATCCGTCCTCGGCTTGGACTACATGTATTGTTCCAACGAAAACGCGCTTCACGACAGGCTGAATCCGGGCCGATCTCGCACGCTAAGCCGCCTCGATGATGTTGGGGAAGATGTCCGGCTCAGGTCCCGGTTCACCAATCTTGCCGATGAACATGTGGATGCCGCCGAAGGGAAGCCGGTACCCGTATTCGATTGAATTGGCCTCCGAGCCCCAGCCTGCATCGTCGATGTAGATCCGGCCGCGGCGACTCTTGGTCATCCGGTCGACCGCGTAGCCCTTGAGTCCTTCAAAGCTGCCCTTCAAGAACTTGAAACCATCGTGCGATAGCCCCACGGTGGGCGCCAACTGTCGTGGAATTAGCACAGCAGATGTCCGGTTTAGAGGACTTAGGTGTGGAGCCATCGCGAAGGTTAGCTTGAAGAGGTTAAAAGCACACAAAGGACACAGAGGGTTTATACTAGTTCGGCCCCTTCGATGAAGGTAAAAGCCTACGTCTAGTTTGGTTTGGTATTGCTTGGGCGTGGATGAACAGGGAGCAGATTGCTTGCCTGTCTCTCGATGGATTGTTTCTTGTCCCTGAACAGTCGCCGGGCCGTTCCTTTCTATAGGAGGCAACCACTAGTAGAAAACAGGGCATTGGTCCAGCCCATTAGCCCCGGTTCAATCTAGAACCGGGACCAATGGGGGTACTGGACCCGGTTCGTTAGCCCAGGGGGCCGGCCGGGCCACGTGGGCCATTGGTCCCGGTTCGTCTGGACCTTTTGGTCCCGGTTGGAGCTAAAAACCGGGACCAATGGCTCTTGCTCCTGGCCCACCACTATTAGTCCCGGTTTGTATTATGAACCGGGACCAAAGGCTCCCCTTTAGCCCCGGTTTGTAGCACCAACCGGGACCAATGAGTTGCCTATATAAACCCCCTCACTCAAGAGCAGAGCTCACTGCTCTGTTTTTTTTTCTGGCCGAGGGAGAGAGGGGTTAGTGGTGCTCTAGCTCACCTCCTATGCACACAACATGTTCGGTGGAATGCCCGAGCCACACTAGTTAAGCTTTTCTGCTCTCGAAGCTCTATTTTCTCCGAGATTTGTCTAGGTTTAGCGGTCCGTCACGTCCCGTCCCCGTCTTCGCCGCCGTCGATCGCCCCCGCCGATCTCGTCACCGGCACCACCGTGGTGAGCCTCTTGTTATGTCCATGCTTTTCTTACTTTTATTATTGCTTTAGATAGATATTTGTCTAATTTTCTTACGTTTATTATTGCTTGTTATTATATAGTGCGATGGTTTTGATATCCGCCCACGTGGGCCCTCGTCCGGTCTACGATTCGGATGTGGTATATTATCTTTAATTTATAACTATTTATTTTAGTGCTTATGATAGTTATGCCGACCAACCTGACATGCATAGATGTTTTATTATGTCTAGGAGGTAGTTGAACCGGAAATTCCAACCGACCCTCTTGTGGAGAGGTTAAATTTAGTTGAAGAGGAAAACATTTCGTTAAAGAAAAAATTGGAAAAAATGGAGGAGGAGAAGATGGAATTGGAGTTGCATGTTGCGGAAGTTATCGATGATCACAAGATCAAGATGGACCCTATTGTCGAGAGGTTAAATTTAGTTGAAGAAGAAAACAAATTCTTGAAGGAAAAAATAAAAAAAAATGTGGACGAGAAGATGATATTGGAGTTGCATGTTGCGGATGTCGTCGATGATCACAAGATCAAGATGGATGCAATGCGGTTGAAGATTAAAAAGATTAGAAAATATGCCATTCATACCGAGGCTTGGTATCATTATGCCGTTGGATCAATTGTTACCTTGGTTACGATTATGATAGCATTTGTTTTCGCGTTGAAATGTTTTACATAGTTTCGATGTGTATGGAGAGCTATATGTTGTTAGATGAGAACTATATATGTATGTACTTTGGTTTTAATGTGATGATGAACTTTTATCCATTTGGTCACTTAATTATCTATTTATGATGTTCTGTAATGGTTTTTGACACACTTAATTATATATAAATGCACGCAGATGAACCGCCAATGGATGTACGGTGACAGACACACCTCCGAGTACATTAAGGGCGTGTGTGAGTTTCTAAATGCGGCTGAGGCAAACAAGCAGTATGGTTTTATGTGTTGTCCATGCACTAAATGTGTGAATACGATGTCTTACTCTAACCGGAAAATCCTTCACTCCCACCTGCTTTACAAGGGTTTCATGCCACACTATAATGTTTGGACGAGGCACGGAGAAATAGGGGTTATGATGGAAGACGGCAAAGAAGAAGAGTACGATGACAACCATGTGCCCCCTGAATACGGTGATGCTGCAATGGGGGGAGCTGGTGAAGATCAAGAGGAACCAGACGATGTGCCCAATGATGCTGCAACGGGTGAACCTGCTGAAGATCAAGAGGAACCAAATGATGATCTTCGCCGGGTCATTGTCGATGCAAGGACACAATGCGAAAGTCAAAAGGAGAAGCTGAAGTTCGATCGCATGTTAGAGGATCACAAAAAAGGGTTGTACCCCAATTGCGAAGATGGCAACACAAAGCTTGGTACCGTACTGGAATTGCTGCAGTGGAAGGCAGAGAATGCTGTGGCTGACAAAGGATTTGAGAAGCTACTGAAAATATTGAAGAAGAAGCTTCCGAAGGATAACGAATTGCCCGACAGTACATACGCAGCAAAGAAGGTCGTATGCCCTCTAGGATTGGAGGTGCAGAAGATACATGCATGCCCTAATGACTGCATCCTCTACCGCGGTGCATACAACGATCTAAACGCATGCCCGGTATGCGGTGCATTGCGGTATAAGATCAGACGAGATGACCCTGGTGATGTTGATGGCGAGCCCGCCAGGAAGAGGGTTCCTGCGAAGGTGATGTGGTATGCTCCTATAATACCACGGTTGAAACGTTTGTTTAGAAACAGAGAGCATGCCAAGTTGATGCGATGGCACAGTGAGGACCGTAAGAAAGACGGGAAGTTGAGAGCACCCGCTGACGGGTCGCAATGGAGAAAAATCGAGAGAAAGTACTGGGAGGAGTTTGCAAAGGACGCAAGGAACGCATGGTTTGCTCTAAGCGCGGATGGCATTAATCCTTTCGGGGAGCAGAGCAGCAATCACAGCACCTGGCCCGTGACTCTATGTATGTATAACCTTCCTCCTTGGATGTGCATGAAGCGGAAGTTCATTATGATGCCAGTTCTCATCCAAGGCCCTAAGCAACCCGGCAACGACATTGATGTGTACCTAAGGCCATTAGTTGAAGAACTTTTACAGCTGTGGAATGGAAACGGTGTACGTGCGTGGGATGAGCACAAACAGGAGGAATTTGACCTAAAGGCGTTGCTGTTCGTGACCATCAACGATTGGCCCGCTCTCAGTAACCTTTCAGGACAGACAAACAAAGGATACCACGCATGCACGCACTGTTTAGATGACACTGAAAGTATATACCTGGACAAGTGCAGGAAGAATGTGTACCTGGGCCATCGTCGATTTCTTCCGACCAACCATCAATGTCGAAAGAAAGGCTAGCATTTCAAAGGCGAGGCAGATCACCGGAAGAAGCCCGCCATGCGTACCGGTGATCACGTACTTGCTATGGTCAATGATTTACACGTAATCTTCGGAAAGGGCCCCGGCGCACTAGCTGTTCCGAATGACGATGAGGGACACGCACCCATGTGGAAGAAGAAATCTATATTTTGGGACCTACCCTACTGGAAAGACCTAGAGGTCCGCTCTTCAATCGACGTGATGCACGTGACGAAGAACCTTTGCGTGAACCTGCTAGGCTTCTTGGGCGTGTATGGAAAGACAAAAGATACAGCTGAGGCACGGGAGGACCTGCAACGTTTGCACGAAAAAGACGGCATCCCTCCGAAGCAGTATGAAGGTCCTGCCAGCTATGCTCTTACGAAAGAAGAGAAAGAAATCTTCTTTGAATGCCTTCTCAGTATGAAGGTCCCGACTGGCTTCTCGTCGAATATAAAGGGAATAATAAATATGGCAGAGAAAAAGTTCCAGAACCTAAAGTCTCATGCCTGCCATGTGATTATGACGCAACTGCTTCCGGTTGCATTGAGGGGGCTTCTACCGGAAAACGTCCGATTAGCCATTGTGAAACTATGTGCATTCCTCAATGCAATCTCTCAGAAGGTGATCGATCCAGAAATCGTACCAAGGCTAAGGAGTGATGTGGCGCAATGTCTTGTCAGTTTCGAGCTTGTGTTCCCATCATCCTTCTTCAATATCATGACACACGTCCTAGTTCATCTAGTCGACGAGATTGTCATTCTGGGGCCCGTATTTCTACACAATATGTTCCCCTTTGAGAGGTTCATGGGAGTCCTAAAGAAATATGTCCGTAACCGCGCCAGACCAGAAGGAAGCATCTCCATGGGCCATCAAACAGAGGATGTCATCGGGTTTTGTGTTGACTTCATTCCTGGCCTTAATAAGATAGGTCTCCCTAAATCGCGGTACGAGGGCAGACTGACTGGAAAAGGCACGCTTGGAAGGGACTCAATAATATGCAGGGACGGTTATTCTTGGTCTCAAGCACACTACACAGTTCTACAGAACTCTACATTGGTGACCCCGTATGTCGATGAACACAAGAACAGTCTGCGCTCCAAACACCCGGAGCAGTGCGACGACTGGATTACACGTGAACACATCAGGACTTTCAGCAGTTGGTTGGAAACACGTCTCAGAGGTGACAATACTGTTTGTGATGAGTTGTACTTGTTGTCCAGGGGACCATCTTCGACTGTATTGATTTACAAAGGATACGAGATAAATGGAAATACATTTTACACGATTGTCCAAGATCAAAAGAGCACCAACCAAAACAGCGGTGTCCGCTTTGATGCAACAACCGAGAGGGGAAAGGACACATATTATGGTTACATAGTGGACATATGGGAACTTGACTACGGACATGATTTTAAGGTCCCTTTGTTTAAGTGTAAATGGGTCAATCTGTCAGGAGGCGGGGTACAGGTAGACCCACAGTACGGAATGACAACAGTGGATCTGAAAAATCTTGGATACAATGACGAACCGTTCGTCCTAGCCAATGATGTGGCACAGGTTATCTATGTGAAGGACATGTCTACCAGACCGAGAAAAAGAAAAGATAAGGAAGCGAATACATCATACGATGAGCCAAAGCGCCACATAGTTATTTCAGGAAAAAAGGACATCCTGGGAGTGGAGGGCAAGACAGACATGTCTGAAGATTATGAAAAGTTTCATGAAATTCCTCCCTTCAAAGTCAAGGCTGACCCAAGCATCCTGATAAACGATGAAGATTATCCATGGTTACGGCGCAATAAGCAAATGACACAAGCGAAGAAAAAGTGAAGAGTTATTTCCGCAACTATTATGATGATACCATGCCAACTTTGTAACAAACGAGTATGATACCATTGTCCGTTTGTACTATTCAAATTTCAATACTACTTGCACTAACAAAACAAAACAAAACAAAACAAACTTGAAAAATAAATAGCAACAATAAGTATTTTGTTGTAAGTATAAACAAAATAAAATAAATAAAGCAACAAAGAAAATGAATAAAGAAAGTAAAATAAATAAAGCAACTCTAAATACAGCAAAAAACTACTTAGAAATAAACAAATAAAATAAAATAAATAAAGCAACTCTAAATACAGCAAAAAACAACTTAGAAATAAATAGCAACAATAAGTATTTTGTTGTAATTAAGTATAAACAAAATAAAATAAATAAAGCAACAAAGAAAATAAATAAAGGAAGTAAAATAAATAAAGCAACTCTAAATACAGCAAAAAACAACTTAGAAATAAACAAAGAAAATAAAATAAATAAAGCAACTCTAAATACAGCAAAAAACAACTTAGAAATAAATGAAGCAAAAAAGGAAAAAAAAAATTGGGTGCTGCCCAGTGAGCCTGCAAGGCCTATAGCACAGGATCCACCTGTAATATAAGGCCCAGCAAGCTCAGAGGGCAGCGCGCAGAGTTAGGCCCAGAACCCTGCATTTGAGAGGAGCTCGAGAGGGTGGGAGCAGCAGCCCTTATAAACCACTCTCGAGCTCCCTCAGCTAGCGAGGTGGGACTAAACATCCCACCGCACCCGCGCCAGCTCAGGGCCTTTGGTCCCGGTTGATGCCACCAACCGGGACTAAAGCCCCCCTTTAGTCCCGGTTGCTGCCACCAACCGGGACTAAAGGTCCCTCCTTCCCGCCCTTTGGGCTGCTGAAAAGAAACAAAATAAAATAAATAAAGCAACAAAGAAAACAAATAATTTCAAATTTAAACTATTCAAATTTGAATACTACTTGCACTAACAGAAAGTTCGTAATTGGTTTTACAAAAGAAAATAAATAATGCAGAAAACAAAACAAAAAAACTTGAAAAAAAATAGCAACAATAAATATTTTTTTGTAAGTAGAAACAAAATCAAATAAATAAAGAAACAAAGAAAACAAATAAATAAAAATAGCAACAGTAAGTATTTTGTTGAAAGTAGAAACAAAACTAAAAAATAAAGCAACAAAGAAAAAAAAAATATGCCACCTGCTGGGCCCACACGGCCTGAATACGACTAGAAACCCAAACATGGGCCAGGATTCAGGCCCGTAGAAAGCCCAGCAAGTCCACAGGCAAAGCAGTGTCAGTTTAGGCCCTTAGGCCTGCAGTTTAGAGGAGTTCGAGAGGAGAGAGGCAGCGGGGCTTATAAACTGGTGCTGCTCTCCCTCAACTAGCGAGGTGGGACTAAACTTCCCACCGCACCGCGGCAAGGCCTTTAGTCCCGGTTGCTGCCACCAACCGGGACTAAAGGGTGGCATTAGTCCCGGTTGCTGCCACCAACCGGGACTAAAGGGTGGCATTAGTCCCGGTTGCTGCCACCAACCGGGACTAAAGGCCCCACCTTCCCGCCCTTTGGGCTGCTGAAAAGGGACCTTTAGTCCCGGTTGGTAACAGCAACCGGGACTAAAGGGGGCTATTAGTCCCGGTTTGTGCCAAGAGCCGGGACTAATACTCCTCCTATATAAGCTACACTTGCGAAAATTTTGTTCAGTTTCTCCTTCTTCCCCGCCCCGACGCCGCCCTCGATCTGCTCCGTCCCCGTCGCCGTCGCCGTCGCCCCCGTCGCCCCCGTCGCCCCGTCGCCGTCGCCCCCGACGCCGCCTCGTCGCTCCGCCCCGCGCCGTCGCCGCGCCCCGCGCCGTCGCCGCGCCCCGCGCCGTCGCCCCGCCCCGCGCCGTCGCCGCGCCCCGGCCGGCCCGTCGCCCCGCGCCGCCGCGCGCCCCGCCCCGCCGCCGTCGCGCCGCCCCGCCCCGACGCCGCCTCGTCGCCGCCCCGCCCCGCCGCCGTCGCGCCGCCCAGCCCTGCCGATGTGAGGGCCGGCTCCCTTTTTTTTTATATGTTTAATATTGCTGTATATATATATATATATATAGTTGTTGTGTATATATATGTATATATGTTTATATAAATTGCAGTATATATAGTTGCTGTATATATAGTTGCTGTATTTATATGTATGTGTATATCTTTTTTTTTCTTAGGAATTTGCTAATTAAATATATATGTTAAATATATATTTATGTGTATATAAATATATTTTTTCTTAGGAAGTTGCTGTATATATGTGATGTGTGTATATGTGATGTATATATATGTGTATGTGGCTAGCTATATAGTTTTTTGTTTAAATATATATAGAAAGTTTTATATATATATATGCAAAAGTTACAAATTTAGAAAAAGAAGGATAGGAAAGAAGAAAATAAGAAAGAGGAAAGAAAGAAGAAGAGGAGAGGAAGAAGAGGAGAAATAAATAAGAAGAAGAAAAAAAAGAAAAAGAAGGATAGGAAAGAAGAAAATAAGAAAGAGGAAAGAAAGAAGAAGAAGGAGAGGAAGAAAGAGGAGAAATAAATAAGAAGAAGAAAAAAAGAAAAAAAGAGGAGAAGAAGAAAGGAATAGAGGAGAAGAAGAGAAATTTTCTCTTCTTCTCCTCTATTCCTTTCTTCTTCTCCTTTTTTTTTTCTTTTTTTTCTTCGATCTTCTCCTCTAGCGGTTCCTTTTTTCTTCTTCTTCCTCTTTTTTTATCGGATATGTATACACCCTCTCCCCGATAACTTCGACATTAGGGGGGGCCGGGGTCGAGGGTCGTCGAGGGACCGAGGCCGAAGGTCGAGGGGTCGAGGGTCGTCGAGGGACCGATCGAGCTGACAATTGGAAACACCACTCAGGAAGATGCGGCAGTATATCAAAGCAGCGCATGCAGGGACGTTCATCCCCGACAGAGAGAACGACGAGCTGACAATGGCCCTCGGGAATCCTGAGCACCCTGGACGGACACGAGGCACGCCAGGCTCCCTTCCGTGGCGTGCTGGGTTTCCGGACGCAGGAGGCTACAAATGCCACGACAGGAGGAAGAAAATGGAGATGACCGAAATCCAGGCGCTGCGGGCCAGAATACAAGCGATAGAGGAACGGGAAGCAGATCGGGAAAGAATTGCCGAAGCTTCCCCCGAAGCTACCCCGCCATCTCAGCGGAGAAGCAGCGTGGCTTCCACCGAGCTGCCTCAGCCAGAGCTTGCCTTGACGGCTACTGCCAGGAATCCTGTGGATGCTATCACGCAGGCACAAAATTGCCACCTTATGGCACAGTGGATGAATCTGAAGGTCAAGGCGGCTGCTGGCTCTGTTTATCCTTCTGGACCAGACGACACTTTTCACTGCCGGCCGATTCCAGAAGGATGTGCTAGGGTGATGGTCGACGAAATAACGGAGGGATTTGAGGAGCTCCAGCTTGACCACCCTACCGGTGAAGGGGAGACTCGGCTGGGTTCTTCACTGAAGACTCCATGCCTATGGCGGAAGGACCTAATCAACATTCTGAACTGGACGCCTCCGCCTCCTCCTCCTCCGACGACGAGTCAGGGCACTCCGCCTCCTCCACCGCCTCCTCCTCCGGCGAGTGACCATCAGGGCACTCCGGCTCCTTCTCCGGCGAGTGACCATCAGGGCACTCCGGCTCCTTCTCCGGCGCGTGGCGGCACACCGCCTCCTTCGCCGCCGGCGCGTGGCGGCACTCCGCCTCCTTCGCCGCCGGCGCGCCCGAGCAGACAGCCAGCTCCTCCTTCGCCTAATCAGCAAGGGCGGAAGAGACCTGCCGCCGCTCCGGCTGCTCCTGCTCCGGCGCCTAAGCAAGTAAAAAAGACAGCCGCTTCGTCTGGTCTGGCGACGTCTACCAGTACAGCCAGAGGCGGGAGGCGATGCAGATTCGGTCCTTCTCTCACGCCTCTAGAGAAGTTACCGTACGAGAGGTCCGACGAGGAAAACACGAAGATCGCTGAAGGCGAAGTGAAGGACTTTTTTGAAGGGTTGAAAGCACAGAGACATCCACCTCCAGAGGAGAAGATAGATGCGGTGAAAGCAAAGCGCACTCTTGCTGCCCTGAAGCAACCAGCGAAAAGTAAGCCGAAGGGCAACTATGACCGCATTATTCAAAAGACATTTCAAGATGCCAAGCGGTCCGGAAGTACAAAAAGTGATCAGAGGTTAGCAGAAGGGCGAGCTGGGAAACAAATTGCCCAGCTCGGCGAACAAGCGAACCAATCGTGCCCCCCGCTCAAGGTGTCTAGCGACATGGTCGCTAATGATCCGAGGATGGTGCCCGGTTATACCAATCTTGCAGATTACGCGTCCGACGATGTACACTATGATTTCATGGACGTGCAGATAGAAAGATACGAGTACAAAAAGCCTCTCGTCAAAAATGAAAGATCTCTATCAACAAATATGCGAAGATTGCATGATTGGTACATGAAAATCTGCAGAGAGTCTGGGGGGAGGAATAACTTGTATTTGAGAGTTAAACCGGAGCATGACCTCGTTGGAATTGACCTGTTGCCTGTTCCATTTGAGGAGTTCTATCAATTTTTCAATCAATTGGCCCTCGATAAAACAACGATCACCTGCTACTGTCTGTAAGTAGTACTACTTCTGTCATTAAGTCTCTCTATATAGCTGATCTTCATTGCATGTATTTATAATTATCCTCATTATATTATGCAGATTGAAGATCGTCGAATTGAAGAAAAGACAAGTAGGTGATATTGGGTTTATTAACACATACCTCATAGATGCAACCGAGGTTAAATTGCGTCCCGGCGATACCGAGACCAACTTGCTACGATCGTTGGTGGTAAATGAAAACAAAGATATAATACTCTTTCCTTACAACTTCAAGTGAGTGTTAATGTCTTGTGCATATTTGGTTTCCCTTATATATATCAGTCAAGTTTATAGTGATGTAATGATCTCATGCATTCGTGCGCAGCTTCCACTATATTCTCATAGAGATTAAGCTTGAGAAGGGAATAGTAACTGTCTTCGACTCTAAACGTAAAGATCCCGAGGAGTATGCGGACATGACTCAAATGCTAGCCAGGTAAGTTAAATCGATCAATATTATCCACCATGCATATATATCAGCAACTTCATTTCTGATATCAACTAATTGTTTCCTTTGTCTGGCAGGGCTTGGAAAACATTCATCAAAAAAGCTCCGGGACTGCCGAAGAAGCTACAATTTAGATACCCGAAAGTAAGTACTATATAGTATGCATGTTCCGCGCGCGCATCTCCTATATCTTGATTCAAGCGCTAGCTAGTTTCATCAATACCACTTTGGCATTCTTGCTTATCAGTTTGATTGAGCTCTATTTCTTGTAAAGTGGTTGTGGCAGGAACCCGGGAATGATTATTGTGGATACTACATTTGCGAGTCCATCCGCCACACGACCTGTGAGCGGGGCTACACTGATGAACAATTTAAAGTGCGTAAGCAATCAATAATATTCACAAATTTATAGCATCATTTCATGTATTGACCCCCTACTTCAAATTAGATGTTTCGGATGCGGGATGAACTCCTAACACCAGATCGTCTGCGAGCAATTCAAGAGGAATTGGCGGCATTCTTCCTTGAACACGTGATCGCTGAAGACGGAGAATACTATGTGGACCCTGCATCCATGTGTTAGGAGATTATTTTTGTAAGAGATAATTATTGTATATATGTGCCCGGTAGTGTCGGATAGGATATACGAGAACTTGTTGTTCGACCAATCTCTCGGAGAAGGAGAGGTGGTCGATATTATTACTTCTCTCTGTATGCATATATATATATATATATATATATGTTGATTATATATACGAGATCTTCTGTTCCTTCGTTTGCTTAGTAGCTAGCAGCTAGCTAGCTAGCTAGCGTGACTCTAGTCCATATATATACGTATGTGTAGTATGTAGCGTCGACCAAAAGCACGGACATAAGAGAGAACACTTCTCTCTATTAATTAGCTAGCTAACACAATATATCAAACACCTAAATTAACCCCCAAAACCTAAAACCCCCCCTCCCCTTTCAAAAAAAAAAAACAAAAACCACAGCCACAGAAATGCTGACACGTGGATGCCTTTTGGTCCCGGTTGGTACCACCAACCGGGACTAAAGCCCCTCCTGCCTGGACTCGGTGCACAGGCCACGTGGACACCCTTTTGCCCCGGTTCTGGATTGAACCGGGACTAAAGGGTCAGAGCATTAGTACCGACCCTCTTGTCCCGGTTACAGAACCGGGGCTAAAGGCCCAGATGAACCGGGTCTGATCCCCCTTTATCTACTAGTGAACGCCCGGTCCGGTTTACAGAGTCCCGAGGCCGGCTCATAATCGTGTCTGCCTCGGTCTCTATTCTTTCTTCCTTGTGTCTCAAGTTACATGATAGGACGGTTTACAAACCGTAAACTTTACACATGGGCCCTAAGCCTTCATGGGCTGTAACCTCTACTGAGTTTATAACTACACAGCTACATTACCATAATCCGGATCTCCCTAGCCGGTTTATATCTGCTAGTAATATCCCTCACATGTTGGATGCTTGATAATTGTTTTGAGACACGAGGATAGTGATATTAGGGTCATGCTAGTGGAGTTATTATGAAATTGAGAAATACGTGTGTTAAGGTTAGTGATTCCCGTAGCATGCACGTATGGTGAACCGTTATGTGACTAAGTTAAAGCATGAGGTATTTGTAGAGTGTCAACCTTTGTGTGGAGGTCGGGGGCGCGCGATGGTTAACTCCTACCAACCTCCACCCTAGGAGCATGCGTTGATTTCTTTGTTTTGATGACTCATAAATTTTTGCAATAAGTATATGAGTTCTTATGACGAATGTTGAGTCCATGGATTATACGCACTCTCACCCTTCCACCATTGCTAGCCTCTCTTGTACCGCGCAACTTTCGCCGGTGCCATAAACCCACTATATATCCTTCCTCAAAACAGCCACCATATTGTTCCTCAAAACAGCCACCATACCTACCTATCATGGCATTTCCATAGCCATTCCGAGATATATTGCCATGCAACTTTCCACCGTTCCGTTTATATGACACGCATCATATTGTCATATTGCCATGCATGATCATGTAGTTGACATCGTATTTGTGGCAAGGCCACCATGCATAATCTTTTCATACATGTCACTCTTGTTTCATTGCACATACCGGTACACTGCCGGAGGCATTCATATAGAGTCATACTTTGTTGTTGTAGTATCGAGTTGTAATATTGTGTTGGAATGAAAGTGTGATGATCATCATTTTTAGAGCATTGTCCCATGGGAGGAAAGGCTGAATCTATAAAGCCCCTCCGCAAAAAAAAGGAAAAAAAGAAAGGCCAAAGAAAAAAATAAAAGGCCCAAAAAGAAAAGAAAAAAAAGAAAAAAAAAGAAAAGAAAAAGGGACAATTGCTACTATCTTTTTCCACACTTGTGCTTCAGAGTAGCACCATGTTCTACACTGTAGAGAGTCTCATGTTTAGTCACTTTCATATACTAGTGGGATTTCATTATAGAACTTGGCTTGTATATTCCAACGATGGGATTCCTCAAATGCCCCAGGTCTTCGTGAGCAAGCAAGTTGGATGCACACCCACTAGTTTCTTTTGTTGAGCTTTCATTCATATTTAGCTCTAGTGCATCCGTTGCATGGCAATACCTACTCACTCACATTGATATTTATTGATGGGCATCTCCATAGCCCGTTGATACGCCTAGTCGATGTGAGACTATCTCCCTCTTTTTGTCTTCTCCACAACCACCTCTATTCCACCCATAGTGCTATATCCATGGCTCACGCTCATGTATTGCGTGAAAGTTGAAAGGTTTGAAAATATAGAGTATGAAAACAAATGCTCGGCTGAAATCGGGGTTGTGCATGATATGAATATTTAGTGTGATAATAAGGGAGCATAGCCAACACTATATAATTTTGTAGGGATAACTTTCTTTAGCCATAGTATTTTGAGAAGACATGATTGCTTTGTTAGTATTGCTTGAAGTATTGTTGTTTCTTATGTCAATATAGACTTTTGTCTAGAATCTTTCAGATCTGAACATTCATGCCACAATTAAGAGAATTACATTGAAAAACTATATTGGTTAGAATTCCACATCAAAAATTCTTTCTTTATCATTTACCTACTCGAGGACGAGCAGGAATTAAG
>LR738711.1:71310485-71353016 GCA_902687465.1 Secale cereale
GATCTCAATACAAAGTTCTCCTCGGTCTTCGAGGAGATCTATTCGATGTAATCTCTTTTTGCGGTGTGTTTGTCGAGATCTGATGAATTGTGAGTTTATGATCAAGGTTATCTATGAAAGATATTTGGTTCTTCTCTGAACTTTTTATGTGTGCTCATAATATCCTTGCAAGTCTCTTTGAATTATTGGTTTGGTTTGGCCTACTCGATCTATAGTTCTTGCAATGGGAGAAGTGCTTGGCTTTGGGTTCAATCTGGCGGTGTCCTTTCCCAGTGACAGTAGGGGCAGCAAGGCACGTATTGTATTGTTGCCATCGAGTATAAAAAGATGGGGTTTTCATCATATTTCTTGAGTTTATTCCTCTACATCATGTCATCTTGCTTAAGGCGTTACTCTGTTCGTATGAACTCAATACACTAGATGCTGTTGGGAAACGTAGTATTTTCAAAATTTTCCTACGATCACGCAAGATCTATCTACTAGATGCATAGCAACAAGGGGGAGAGTGTGTCTACGTACCCTCGTAGACCGGGAGCGGAAGCGTCAAGTGACGCGGTTGATGTAGTCGAACTTCTTCGCGATCCAACAGATCAAGCACCGAACGTACGGCACCTCCGCGTTCAGCACACGTTCAGCTTGATGACGTCCCACGAGCTCTTGATCCAGTTGAGCTTCACGGGAGAGTTTCGCCAGCACGACGGCGTGGTGACAGATATGATGTATCTATCGGCGCAGGGCTTCGCCTAAGCACTGCAACGGTATGACCGAGGTGTGTTTCTGTGGAGAGGGGCACCGCACACAGCTAAAACAATTCAACTTGTGTGTCCTAGGGTGCCCCCTTCCCCTGTATATAAAGGAGCAAGGGAGAGGCTGGCCCTAGAGGGGGCGCGCCAAGTGTGGGGAGTCCTACTAGGACTCCCAAGTCCTAGTAGGATTCCCCTTTCCTTTCCGGAGTAGGAGAGAAGGAAAGAGGTGGAGAGGGAGAATGAAAAGGGGGCTGCACCCCTTGTCCAATTCGGACCAGAGAGGGGCGCGCGCCTCCTTCCTTTTGGCCTTTCTCCTCTATTCCCTTATGGCACAATAAGGCCCATATACTCCGAAAAATACCCGAATCACTCGGAACCTTTACGATGTCCGAATATAGTCGTCCAATATATCGATCTTTATGTCTCGACCATTTCGAGACTCCTCGTCATGTCCCCGGTATCATCCGGGAGTCCGAACTCCTTCGGTACATCAAAACCCATAAACTCATAATACCGATCGTCATCAAACGTTAAGCGTGCGGACCCTACGGGTTCGAGAACTATGTAGACATGACCGAGACTCATATCCGGTCAATAACCAATAGCGCAACCTGGATGCTCATATTGGCTCCTACATATTCTACGAAGATCTTTATCGGTCAAACCGCATAACAACATACGTTGTTCCTTTTGTCATTGATATGTTACTTGCCCGAGATTCGATCGTCGGTATCTTTATACCTAGTTCAATCTCGTTACCGGCAAGTCACTTTACTTGTTTCGTAATACATTATCTCGTGACTAACTCATTAGTCTTTTGCTTGCAAGGCTTATTATGATGTGCATTACCGAGAGGGCCCAGAGATACCTCTCCGACACTCGGAGTGACAAATCCTAGTCTTGATCTATGCCAACACCACGAACACTTTCGGAGACACCTGTAGAGCATCTGTATGATCACCCAGTTACGTTGTGACGTTTGATAGCACACAAGGTGTTCCTACGGTATTCGGGAGTTGCATAATCTCATAGTCATAGGAACATGTATAAGTCATGAAGAAAGCAATAGCAGTAAAACTAAACGATCATAGTGCTAAGCTAACGGATGGGTCTTGTCCATCACATCATTCTCCTAATGATGTGATCCCATTGATCAAATGACAACTCATGTCTATGGTTAGGAAACATAACCATCTTTGATCAATGAGCTAGTCTAGTAGAGGCTTACTAGGGACACTCTGTTTTGTCTATGTATTCACACATGTACTAAGTTTCCGGTTAATACAATTTTAGCATGAATAATAAACATTTATCATGATATAAGGAAATATAAATAACAACTTTATTATTGCCTCTAGGGCCTATTTCCTTCAGTCTCCCACTTGCACTAGAGTCAATAATCTAGCTCACATCGCCATGTGATTTAATACCGATAGTTCACATCGTTATGTGAATAACACCCATAGTTCACATCGCCATGTGACCAACACCCAAAGGGTTTACTAGAGTCAATAATCTAGTTCACACCGCTATGTGATTAATACCCAAGAGTAATAAGGTGTGATCATGTTTTGCTTGTGAGAGAAGTTTAGTCAATGGGTCTGTCACATTCAGATCCGTATGTATTTCGCAAATTTCTATGTCTATAATGCTCTGCATGGAGCTACTCTAGCTAATTGCTCCCACTTTCAATACGCATCCAGATTGATACTTAGAGTCATCTGCATTTAGTGTCAAAGCTTGCATCGGCGTAACCCTTAACGACAAACTCTTGATCACCTCCATAATCGAGAAACATTTCCTTAGTCATCCAGTTACTAAGGATAATTTTGACCGCTGTACAGTGATCTACTCCTGGATCACTATTGTACCCCCTTGACAAACTCAAGGAAAGGTATACAACATGTTTGGTACACAACATGGCATACTTTATAGAACCTATGGCTGAGGCATAGGGAATGACTTTCATTCTCTCTATATTTTTCTGCCATGGTCTGGCTTTGAGTCTTACTCAACTTCACACCTTACAAGTCAGGCAAGAACTCCTTCTTTGACTGATCCATTTTGAACTACTTCAAAATCTTATCAAGGTATGTACTCATCGAAAGTCTTATCAAGCGTCTTGATCTATCTCTATAGATCTTGATGCCCAATATGTAAGCAGCTTCACCAAGGTCTTTCTTTGAAAAACTCCTTTCAAACACTCCTTTATGCTTTCTAGAAAATTCTACATCATTTCCGATCGACAATATGTCATTCACATATACTTATTAGAAAGGTTGTAGTGCTCCCACTCACTTCTTGTAAATACAGGCTTCACCGCAAGTCTGTATAAATCTATATGCTTTGATCAACTTATCAAAGCGTATATTCTAACTCCGATATGCTTGCACCAGTCCATAGATGGACCGCTGGAGCTTGCACATTTTGTTAGCACCTTTAGGATTGACAAAACCTTCTGGTTGCATCATATACAAGTCTTCTTTAATAAATCCATTAAAGAATGCAGTTTTGTTATCCATTTGCCAGATTTCATAAAATGCGGCAATTGCTAACATGATTTGGACAGACTTAAGCATCGCTACGGGTGAGAAATTCTCATCGTAGTCAACTCCTTGAACTTGTTGAAAAACTTTCGCAATAAGTCAAGCTTTGTAAATAGTAACATTACCGTCAGCGTCAGTCTTCCTCTTGAAGATCCATTTATTTTCGATGGCTTGCCGATCATCGGGCAAGTCAACCAAAGTCCACACTTTGTTCTCATGCATGGATCCCATCTCAGATTTCATGGCCTCAAGCCATTTTGCGGAATCTGGGCTCATCATCGCTTCCTCATAGTTCGTACGTTCATCATGGTCCAGTAACATGACTTCCAGAATCGGGTTGCCGTACCACTCTGATGCGGAACGAACTCTGGTTGATATACGAAGTTCAGCAGAAACTTGATCTGAAGTTTCATGATCATCATCATTAGCTTCCTCACTAATTGGTGTAGGAATCACTGGAACTAGTTTCTGTGATGTTCCACTTTCCAATTCGGGAGAAGGTACAATTACCTCATCAAGTTATACTTTCCTCCCACTCACTTCTTTCGAGAAAAACTCCTTCTCTAGAAAGGATCCACTCTTAGCAACAAAGACCTTGCCTTCGGATCTGTGATAGAAGGTGTACCCAATAGTTTCTTTTGGGTATCCTATGAAGATTTACTTCTCCGATTTGGGTTTGAGCTTATCATGTTGAAACTTTTTCACATAAGCATCGCAGTCCCAAACTTAAAGAAATGACAGCTTAGGTTTCTCGTCAAACCACAGTTCAAACGGTGTCATCTCCACGGATTTAGATGGTGCCCTATTTAACGTGAATGTAGTTGTCTCTAATGCATAACCCCAAAAGCGATAGTGGTAGATCGGTAAGAGACATCATCAATCGCACCATATCTAATAAAGTACGGTTATGACGTTGGGAAACACCATTACACTGTGGTGTTCCAGGTGGCGTGAGTAGTGAAACTATTTCACATTGTTTTTACTGAAGGCCAAACTCTCTAACTCAAATATTTTACCTCTACGATCATATCATTGATGGCTTCTCGCCCCTCGTTGGTTACCCCAAGTGGAAGGTTTGAGATGTAGCGTAGCGGTAGTTTTCCCTTGGCAAAGATACCAAGGATAGAATCCCGTGAGACTCCGAGGGTCGACAAGAAGGTGTCAATAGCGCCAGAGACTTTCGCTTGACAAGAACTACACACAGATACAAATAACTTTTCTCCCAACGAGTACAGAGAGGTTGTCAATCCCTCCGGTCTTGTCGTTTACAAAGGATCAAACGCAAGAGATAATAGTGATAGGTATGACTGCAACTAGTAAATAAGAACATGAAGTAAATAACGGGTGTGATCAGTGATGGTAATATGGACCGGGGTCCCATGATGTTCACTAGTGATGCCTCTCTCCCAAAAGACGATAAAACAGCTAAGCGAGGTAAACAAATTACAGCTGGGCAATTGACAGGATTATGTGCGCAAACCAATGCTAACTATGCTGTAAGAAAGGTAGAGGCTCAAAAGCATGGGCGGTACGCCAAGAAAAGTAGACCGAAATCCATCTGCATCTACTACTAATCATCCACCTTGAGATATCTATCCAGAACATCTCGCTGGTATTAAGTTGTGAGTCCCACCCATAGTGTAAACTCAAAGCAACAGACAACTGCATTAAAAGAACTTTGCGTGAAGTAAACAATCCTTGCACCCGCAAGTACAAACACCGTTGTTTTCCCCCTTGTGGCAACAGCACATCCCCTAGACTCATGTTTCTGTCACTCAAGCTAGTCATCGAGGGGCATGAACCCACAATCAAGCATAACGTTCCCTCCTGGAGTTACTACCTACTACTTGGCCAAAGCAATAAACAGCAATGGAGAACATGCAAGAATTACTCAAGAACATAAATATAAAAGACGTGAATCAAATATATTACTCACAAACAATCTGAACATAATCTCATAATCCATCGGATCCCAGCAAACTCATCATAGCAACAGCATAAGGATTACATATGTGCCTCGATCATGTAGGGCAGCTCACGAGGTCTAATCGATGAAGAACAAAGAGGGGAGGAGAACATCACATAGCTACTGGTCATGGACCCATGGTCCAAGGGGGACTACTCACAACTCATCCGGGAGGCGTCCATGGTGGTGGAGAAGCTCCCGGTGGTGGTTCTCCCCTCCGGCAGGGTGTCGGAAAGAGTTCTCCTGGTGCTACCGATCTTGGAAGGGCGGCGGCGGCGGAACAGAGATGAGATCGCGAAAAAGGGTTCTGTCCTCGAGGGTTTCGGGACGCGATGTAAATATATGCCAAAGGGGGTCACCAGAGGAGGTAAGGGGGGCCCAGGCGCCCCCCCCGGCGCGGCCAGGGGTGCCCCCCCCCAGGGCACCTGCAGCCCCTCTGGCCCCACTCTGGCCCTACTTCTGCCGCATGGAAGCTTCTGGAGTGCTGATTTTTTATATATTTTCCCGGAATTTTTCTGGCAATTTAAGTAATGGGAAAACCTAAAATACAAATACAGCAGAAAACAGAAACTGGCACTGGGGTGCACCGAGTTAATAGGTTAGTCCAAATATGATCAAAAGTGTATGGAAGTGCATAAATATCATAGCAATATCACACAAAAGAGGCATGGAGCAAGTAGAAATTATAGATACGTTTTGGACGTATCAACATCCCCAAGCTTAATTCCTGCTCGTCCTCGAGTAGGTAAATGATAACAAGTATAATTTCTGTGGTGACATGCTATCAACCATATAAGAACTTTTACAGTCACATGACAAATGCTTACTGAGATAATGAATCTTTAGTAATTAAGTTGCCTCATGAGAATATCACAAAGAACTGAAAGTTTTACAATATGATACTGAAACACCCAATAGATTTGTAGTGAGCATGGTGTGCAAACATGACAAAGTGATACCTTGCTTCCCCACTTTAGTGAAGCAAAACATAAATGGAGGAGCACCTCCGAAGTTTAAGTGACGACTAGATACAATGATTTCAGAATAAGCGATATCATAATCATGCAGAAGACAATGGTACTTTGGGACAATGCACATTACACTCAGAATGACAATCATGCTCTCAATAGTTGGTGCTTTGAAGAAGGTGGAGACTCTCGAACCGTGGATTTTGATGGCAAGGTTGAATACCCGTGGTTGGAAGCAAAGACTAAACATGTACCAGAGCTCTTGGTTTTTTTTAAAACATAGGTAAAAATGATTTTTGGGAGATGCATATTTCGTCAACGAATGCTAGTAGATAACTCAATTACTTCTCGAGCTGGACAAGTTTCGAGGAACGGCTCCCGCACGGGGACGACCACATCCCCTTAATCTCCTTTGTTTATCACTGCCAAAGTTTTCTGATTTCTCATGAACAAAGCGTGAAGGAGGGTTTGTTTGTTGTATATATTTTTTATGAGCCGGGCGCACTCATGCCAGTTCCTTCTCGTATTAGGGGTTTGCAGATTAGACATGCAATCCCGGGGTAAAACTAGTCCAACTTAAAAAGATCATGAATTAACTACTACTTCCTCATGAGCTAAAACAGAGGCACAAAAGAGAAATGCTTTTGAATAATTTTGAGATGGTACAAGAAAGTCTTCGTTAGGAATGGCAAGTAAATACCATATATAGGAAGGTATGGTGGACTCAAAAGGGTCCGGAATACTATCCCCGTCGGACACACCCTTAGACCGGCCGTCCCGCAACAGATACAAGGATTCAGTCTCTCCGGATGAAGATTCATCGTCGGAATAGATAACTGTCTCACCACCAGAATCCGATCCGTCCTCGGCTTGGACTACATGTATTGTTCCAACGAAAACGCGCTTCACGGCAGGCTGAATCCGGGCCGATCTCGCACGCTAAGCCGCCTCGATGATGTTGGGGAAGATGTCCGGCTCAGGTCCCGGTTCACCAATCTTGCCGATGAACACGTGGATGCCGCCGAAGGGAACCCGGTACCCGTATTCGATTGAATTGGCATCCGAGCCCCAGCCTGCATCGTCGATGTAGATCCGGCCGCGGCGACTCTTGGTCATCCGGTCGACCGCGTAGCCCTTGAGTCCTTCAAAGCTTCCCTTCAAGAACTTGAAACCATCGTGCGATAGCCCCACGGTGGGCGCCAACTGTCGTGGAATTAGCACAGCAGATGTCCGGTTTAGAGGACTTAGGTGTGGAGCCATCGCGAAGGTTAGCTTGAAGAGGTTAAAAGCACACAAAGGACACAGAGGGTTTATACTAGTTCGGCCCCTTCGATGAAGGTAAAAGCCTACGTCTAGTTTGGTTTGGTATTGCTTGGGCGTGGATGAACAGGGAGCAGATTGCTTGCCTGTCTCTCGACGGATTGTTGCTTGTCCCTGAACCGTCGCCGGGCCGTTCCTTTCTATAGGAGGCAACGCCCGGTCCGGTTTACAGAGTCCCGAGGCCGGCTCATAATCGTGTCTGCCTCGGTCTCTATTCTTTCTTCCTTGTGTCTCAAGTTACATGATAGGACGGTTTACAAACCGTAAACTTTACACATGGGCCCTAAGCCTTCATGGGCCGTAACCTCTACTGAGTTTATAACTACACAGCTACATTACCATAATCCGGATCTCCCTAGCCGGTTTATATCTGCTAGTAATATCCCTCACATGTTGGATGCTTGATAATTGTTTTGAGACACGAGGATAGTGATATTAGGGTCATGCTAGTGGAGTTATTATGAAATTGAGAAATACGTGTGTTAAGGTTAGTGATTCCCGTAGCATGCACGTATGGTGAACCGTTATGTGACTAAGTTAAAGCATGAGGTATTTGTAGAGTGTCAACCTTTGTGTGGAGGTCGGGGGCGCGCGATGGTTAACTCCTACCAACCTCCACCCTAGGAGCATGCGTTGATTTCTTTGTTTTGATGACTCATAAATTTTTGCAATAAGTATATGAGTTCTTATGACGAATGTTGAGTCCATGGATTATACGCACTCTCACCCTTCCACCATTGCTAGCCTCTCTTGTACCGCGCAACTTTCGCCGGTGCCATAAACCCACTATATATCGTTCCTCAAAACAGCCACCATATTGTTCCTCAAAACAGCCACCATACCTACCTATCATGGCATTTCCATAGCCATTCCGAGATATATTGCCATGCAACTTTCCACCATTCCGTTTATATGACACGCATCATATTGTCATATTGCCATGCATGATCATGTAGTTGACATCGTATTTGTGGCAAGGCCACCATGCATAATCTTTTCATACATGTCACTCTTGTTTCATTGCACATACCGGTACACTACCGGAGGCATTCATATAGAGTCATACTTTGTTGTTGTAGTATCGAGTTGTAATATTGTGTTGGAATGAAAGTGTGATGATCATCATTTTTAGAGCATTGTCCCATGGGAGGAAAGGCTGAATCTATAAAGCCCCTCCGCAAAAAAAAGGAAAAAAAGAAAGGCCAAAGAAAAAAATAAAAGGCCCAAAAAGAAAAGAAAAAAAAGAAAAAAAAGAAAAGAAAAAGGGACAATTTCTACTATCTTTTTTCACACTTGTGCTTTAGAGTAGCACCATGTTCTTCACTGTAGAGAGTCTCATGTTTAGTCACTTTCATATACTAGTGGGATTTCATTATAGAACTTGGCTTGTATATTCCAACGATGGGATTCCTCAAATGCCCCAGGTCTTCGTGAGCAAGCAAGTTGGATGCACACCCACTAGTTTCTTTTGTTGAGCTTTCATTCATATTTAGCTCTAGTGCATCCGTTGCATGGCAATACCTACTCACTCACATTGATATTTATTGATGGGCATCTCCATAGCCCGTTGATACGCCTAGTCGATGTGAGACTATCTCCCTCTTTTTGTCTTCTCCACAACCACCTCTATTCCACCCATAGTGCTATATCCATGGCTCACGCTCATGTATTGCGTGAAAGTTGAAAGGTTTGAAAATATAGAGTATGAAAACAAATGCTCGGCTGAAATCGGGGTTGTGCATGATATGAATATTTAGTGTGATAATAAGGGAGCATAGCCAACACTATATAATTTTGTAGGGATAACTTTCTTTAGCCATAGTATTTTGAGAAGACATGATTGCTTTGTTAGTATTGCTTGAAGTATTGTTGTTTCTTATGTCAATATAGACTTTTGTCTAGAATCTTTCAGATCTGAACATTCATGCCACAATTAAGAGAATTACATTGAAAAACTATATTGGTTAGAATTCCACATCAAAAATTCTTTCTTTATCATTTACCTACTCGAGGACGAGCAGGAATTAAGATTGGGGATGCTTGATACGTCTCCAACGTATCTATAATTTTTTATTGTTCCATGCTATTATTTATGAAGTCTTGGATGTTTAATGGGCTTTATCATTCACTTTTATATCATTTTTGGGACTAACCTACTAACCCAAAGGCCCAGTCCAGATTGCTGTTTTTTGCCTATTTCAGGGTTTTGGAGAAAAGGAATATCAAACGGAGTCCAAACGGAATGAAACCTTCGCGAGAGATATTTTTGGAGGAAATCACGCTCGGGAGTCTTCGGGGCGAAGTCAGGGGACGTGGGACCAGCCCTCGAGGGTGGGGGGGCGCCCCCCTACCTCGAGGCTAGCCCACACGGCCCCCGGTGCCCTCCTTTTTCCTATATATACCTACGTACCCCAGAAACTCCATACGCAGAGAGAAAACCCTAATTCCACCGACGTAGCTGCTGTTCCCATGGAGATCCCATCTTGGAGCCTGTCCCGGGAGGGGGATCCATCACGGAGGCCTTCATCATCATCTTCATCGCCCTCACCATGAGTTTTGAGTAATTTACCACAGACCTTCAGGTCCATAGCTAGTATCTAGATGGCTTCTTCTCTCTCTCCGGATCTCAATACAAAGTTCTCCTCGGTCTTCGAGGAGATCTATTCGATGTAATCTCTTTTTGCGGTGTGTTTGTCGAGATCTGATGAATTGTGAGTTTATGATCAAGGTTATCTATGAAAGATATTTGGTTCTTCTCTGAACTTTTTATGTGTGCTCATAATATCCTTGCAAGTCTCTTTGAATTATTGGTTTGGTTTGGCCTACTCGATCTATAGTTCTTGCAATGGGAGAAGTGCTTGGCTTTGGGTTCAATCTGGCGGTGTCCTTTCCCAGTGACAGTAGGGGCAGCAAGGCACGTATTGTATTGTTGCCATCGAGTATAAAAAGATGGGGTTTTCATCATATTTCTTGAGTTTATTCCTCTACATCATGTCATCTTGCTTAAGGCGTTACTCTGTTCGTATGAACTCAATACACTAGATGCTGTTGGGAAACGTAGTATTTTCAAAATTTTCCTACGATCACGCAAGATCTATCTACTAGATGCATAGCAACGAGGGGGAGAGTGTGTCTACGTACCCTCGTAGACCGGGAGCGGAAGCGTCAAGTGACGCGGTTGATGTAGTCGAACTTCTTCGCGATCCAACAGATCAAGCACCGAACATATGGCACCTCCGCGTTCAGCACACGTTCAGCTTGATGACGTCCCACGAGCTCTTGATCCAGTTGAGCTTCACGGGAGAGTTTCGCCAGCACGACGGCGTGCTGACAGATATGATGTATCTACCGGCGCAGGGCTTCGCCTAAGCACTGCAACGGTATGACCGAGGTGTGTTTCTGTGGAGAGGGGCACCGCACACAGCTAAAACAATTCAACTTGTGTGTCCTAGGGTGCCCCCTTCCCCTGTATATAAAGGAGCAAGGGAGAGGCTGGCCCTAGAGGGGGCGCGCCAAGTGTGGGGAGTCCTACTAGGACTCCCAAGTCCTAGTAGGATTCCCCTTTCCTTTCCGGAGTAGGAGAGAAGGAAAGAGGTGGAGAGGGAGAATGAAAAGGGGGCTGCACCCCTTGTCCAATTCGGACAAGAGAGGGGCGCGCGCCTCCTTCCTTTTGGCCTTTCTCCTCTATTCCCTTATGGCCCAATAAGGCCCATATACTCCGAAAAATACCCGAATCACTCGGAACCTTTACGATGTCCGAATATAGTCGTCCAATATATCGTTCTTTATGTCTCGACCATTTCGAGACTCCTCGTCATGTCCCCGGTCTCATCCGGGAGTCCGAACTCCTTCGGTACATCAAAACTCATAAACTCATAATACCGATCGTCATCAAACGTTAAGTGTGCGGACCCTACGGGTTCGAGAACTATGTAGACATGACCGAGACTCATATCCGGTCAATAACCAATAGCGCAACCTGGATGCTCATATTGGCTCCTACATATTCTACGAAGATCTTTATCGGTCAAACCGCATAACAACATACGTTGTTCCTTTTGTCATTGGTATGTTACTTGCCCGAGATTCGATCGTCGGTATCTCTATACCTAGTTCAATCTCGTTACCGGCAAGTCACTTTACTCGTTCCGTAATACATTATCTCGTGACTAACTCATTAGTCTTTTGCTTGCAAGGCTTATTATGATGTGCATTATCAAGAGGGCCCAGAGATACCTCTCCGACACTCGGAGTGACAAATCCTAGTCTTGATCTATGCCAACACCACGAACACTTTCGGAGACACCTGTAGAGCATCTTTATGATCACCCAGTTACGTTGTGACGTTTGATAGCACACAAGGTGTTCCTACGGTATTCGGGAGTTGCATAATCTCATAGTCATAGGAACATGTATAAGTCATGAAGAAAGCAATAGCAGTAAAACTAAACGATCATAGTGCTAAGCTAACGGATGGGTCTTGTCCATCACATCATTCTCCTAATGATGTGATCCCATTGATCAAATGACAACTCATGTCTATGGTTAGGAAACATAACCATCTTTGATCAATGAGCTAGTCTAGTAGAGGCTTACTAGGGACACTCTGTTTTGTCTATGTATTCACACATGTACTAAGTTTCCGGTTAATACAATTTTAGCATGAATAATAAAAATTTATCATGATATAAGGAAATATAAATAACAACTTTATTATTGCCTCTAGGGCATATTTCCTTCAGTCTCCCACTTGCACTAGAGTCAATAATCTAGCCCACATCGCCATGTGATTTAATACCGATAGTTCACATCGTTATGTGAATAACACCCATAGTTCACATCGCCATGTGACCAACACCCAAAGGGTTTACTAGAGTCAATAATCTAGTTCACACCGCTATGTGATTAATACCCAAGAGTAATAAGGTGTGATCATGTTTTGCTTGTGAGAGAAGTTTAGTCAATGGGTCTGTCACATTCAGATCCGTATGTATTTCGCAAATTTCTATGTCTACAATGCTCTGCATGGAGCTACCCTAGCTAATTGCTCCCACTTTCAATACGCATCCAGATTGATACTTAGAGTCATCTGCATTTAGTGTCAAAGCTTGCATCGGCGTAACCCTTTACGGCAAACTCTTGATCACCTCCATAATCGAGAAACATTTCCTTAGTCATCCAGTTACTAAGGATAATTTTGACCGCTGTATAGTGATCTACTCCTGGATCACTATTGTACCCCCTTGACAAACTCAAGGCAAGGTATACAACATGTTTGGTACACAACATGGCATACTTTATAGAACCTATGGTTGAGGCATAGGGAATGACTTTCATTCTCTCTATATTTTTCTGCCATGGTCTGGCTTTGAGTCTTACTCAACTTCACACCTTACAAGTCAGGCAAGAACTCCTTCTTTGACTGATCCATTTTGAACTACTTCAAAATCTTATCAAGGTATGTACTCATCGAAAGTCTTATCAAGCGTCTTGATCTATCTCTATAGATCTTGATGCCCAATATGTAAGTAGCTTCACCAAGGTCTTTCTTTGAAAAACTCCTTTCAAACACTCCTTTATGCTTTCCAGAAAATTCTACATCATTTCCGATCGACAATATGTCATTCACATATACTTATTAGAAAGGTTGTAGTGCTCCCACTCACTTCTTGTAAATACAGGCTTCACCGCAAGTCTGTATAAATCTATATGCTTTGATCAACTTATCAAAGCGTATATTCTAACTCCGAGATGCTTGCACCAGTCCATAGATGGACCGCTGGAGCTTGCACATTTTGTTAGCACCTTTAGGATTGACAAAACCTTCTGGTTGCATCATATACAAGTCTTCTTTAATAAATCCATTAAAGAATGCAGTTTTGTTATCCATTTGCCAGATTTCATAAAATGCGGCAATTGCTAACATGATTCGGACAGACTTAAGCATCGCTACGGGTGAGAAATTCTCATCGTAGTCAACTCCTTGAACTTGTTGAAAAACTTTCGCAATAAGTCAAGCTTTGTAAATAGTAACATTACCGTCAGCGTCAGTCTTCCTCTTGAAGATCCATTTATTTTCGATGGCTTGCCGATCATCGGGCAAGTCAACCAAAGTCCACACTTTGTTCTCATGCATGGATCCCATCTCAGATTTCATGGCCTCAAGCCATTTTGCGGAATCTGGGCTCATCATCGCTTCCTCATAGTTCGTAGGTTCATCATGGTCCAGTAACATGACTTCCAGAATCGGGTTGCCGTACCACTCTGATGCGGAACGAACTCTGGTTGATATACGAAGTTCAGCAGAAACTTGATCTGAAGTTTCATGATCATCATCATTAGCTTCCTCACTAATTGGTGTAGGAATCACTGGAACTAGTTTCTGTGATGTTCCACTTTCCAATTCGGGAGAAGGTACAATTACCTCATCAAGTTATACTTTCCTCCCACTCACTTCTTTCGAGAGAAACTCCTTCTCTAGAAAGGATCCACTCTTAGCAACAAAGACCTTGCCTTCGGATCTGTGATAGAAGGTGTACCCAATAGTTTCTTTTGGGTATCCTATGAAGATTTACTTCTCCGATTTGGGTTCAAGCTTATCATGTTGAAACTTTTTCACATAAGCATCGCAGTCCCAAACTTAAAGAAATGACAGCTTAGGTTTCTCGTCAAACCACAGTTCAAACGGTGTCATCTCCACGGATTTAGATGGTGCCCTATTTAACGTGAATGTAGTTGTCTCTAATGCATAACCCCAAAAGCGATAGTGGTAGATCGGTAAGAGACGTCATCAATCGCACCATATCTAATAAAGTACGGTTATGACGTTGGGACACACCATTACACTGTGGTGTTCCAGGTGGCGTGAGTAGTGAAACTATTTCACATTGTTTTTACTGAAGGCCAAACTCGCTAACTCAAATATTTTACCTCTACGATCATATCATTGATGGCTTCTCGCCCCTCGTTGGTTACCCCAAGTGGAAGGTTTGAGATGTAGCGTAGCGGTAGTTTTCCCTTGGCAAAGATACCAAGGATCGAATCACGTGAGACTCCGAGGGTCGACAAGAAGGTGTCAATAGCGCCAGAGACTTTCGCTTGACAAGAACTACACACAGATACAAATAACTTTGCTCCCAACGAGTACAGAGAGGTTGTCAATCCCTCCGGCCTTGTCGTTTACAAAGGATCAAACGCAAGAGATAATAGTGATAGGTATGACTGCAACTAGTAAATAAGAACATGAAGTAAATAACGGGTGTGATCAGTGATGGTAATATGGACCGGGGTCCCATGATGTTCACTAGTGATGCCTCTCTCCCAAAAGACGATAAAACAGCTAAGCGAGGTAAACAAATTACAGCTGGGCAATTGACAGGATTATGTGCGCAAACCAATGCTAACTATGCTGTAAGAAAGGTAGAGGCTCAAAAGCATGGGCGGTACGCCAAGAAAAGTAGACCGAAATCCATCTGCATCTACTACTAATCATCCACCTTGAGATATCTATCCAGAACATCTCGCTGGTATTAAGTTGTGAGTCCCACCCATAGTGTAAACTCAAAGCAACAGACAACTGCATTAAAAGAACTTTGCGTGAAGTAAACAATCCTTCCACCCGCAAGTACAAGCACCGTTGTTTTCCCCCTTGTGGCAACAACACATCCCCTAGACTCATGTTTCTGTCACTCAAGCTAGTCATCGAGGGGCATGAACCCACAATTAAGCATAACGTTCCATCTTGGAGTTACTACCTACTACTTGGCCAAAGCAATAAACAGCAATGGAGAACATGCAAGAATTACTCAAGAACATAAATATAAAAGACATGAATCAAATATATTACTCACAAACAATCTGAACATAATCTCATAATCCATCGGATCCCAGCAAACTCATCATAGCAACAGCATAAGGATTACATATGTGCCTCGATCATGTAGGGCAGCTCACGAGGTCTAATCGATGAAGAACAAAGAGGGGAGGAGAACATCACATAGCTACTGGTCATGGACCCATGGTCCAAGGGGGACTACTCACAACTCATCCGGGAGGCGTCCATGGTGGTGGAGAAGCTCCCGGTGGTGGTTCTCCCCTCCGGCAGCGTGCCGGGAAGAGTTCTCCTGGTGCTACCGATCTTGGAAGGGCGGCGGCGGCGGAACAGAGATGAGATCGCGAAAAAGGGTTCTGTCCTCGAGGGTTTCGGGACGCGATGTAAATATATGCCAAAGGGGGTCACCAGAGGAGGTAAGGGGGGCCCAGGCGCCCCCCCCACCCCCCCCGGCGCGGCCAGGGGTGCCCCCCCAAGGCACCTGCAGCCCCTCTGGCCCCACTCTGGCCCTACTTCTGCCGCATGGAAGCTTCTGGAGTGCTGATTTTTTATATATTTTCCCGGAATTTTTCTGGCAATTTAAGTAATGGGAAAACCTAAAATACAAAAACAGCAGAAAACAGAAACTGGCACTGGGGTGCACTGAGTTAATAGGTTAGTCCAAATATGATCAAAAGTGTATGGAAGTGCATAAATATCATAGCAATATCACACAAAAGAGGCATGGAGCAAGTAGAAATTATAGATACGTTTTGGACGTATCAACATCCCCAAGCTTAATTCCTGCTCGTCCTCGAGTAGGTAAATGATAACAAGTATAATTTCTGTGGTGACATGCTATCAACCATATAAGAACTTTTACAGTCACATGACAAATGCTTACTGAGATAATGAATCTTTAGTAATTAAGTTGCCTCATGAGAATATCACAAAGAACTGAAAGTTTTACAATATGATACTGAAACACCCAATAGATTTGTAGTGAGCATGGTGTGCAAACATGACAAAGTGATACCTCGCTTGCCCCCTTTAGTGAAGCAAAACATAAATGGAGGAGCACCTCCGAAGTTTAAGTGACGACTAGATACAATGATTTCAGAATAAGCGATATCATAATCATGCAGAAGACAATGGTACTTTGGGACAATGCACATTACACTCAGAATGACAATCATGCTCTCAATAGTTGGTGCTTTGAAGAAGGTGGAGACTCTCGAACCGTGGATTTTGATGGCAAGGTTGAAAACCCGTGGTTGGAAGAAAAGACTAAACATGTACCAGAGCTCTTGGTTTTTTTTAAAACAGAGGTTAAAATGATTTTTGGGAGAGGCATATTTCGTCAACGAATGCTAGTAGATAACTCAATTACTTCTCGAGCTGGACAAGTTTCGAGGAACGGCTCCCGCACGGGGACGACCACATCCCCTTAATCTCCTTTGTTTATCACTGCCAAAGTTTTCTGATTTCTCATGAACAAAGCGTGAAGGAGGGTTTGTTTGTTGTATATATTTTTTATGAGCCGGGCGCACTCATGCCAGTTCCTTCTCGTATTAGGGGTTTGCAGATTAGACATGCAATCCCGGGGTAAAACTAGTCCAACTTAAAAAGATCATGAATTAACTACTACTTCCTCATGAGCTAAAACAGAGGCACAAAAGAGAAATGCTTTTGAATAATTTTGAGATGGTACAAGAAAGTCTTCGTTAGGAATGGCAAGTAAATACCATATATAGGAAGGTATGGTGGACTCATATGGCATAACTGGTTTAAAGGATTTTGGATGCACAAGCAGTCAGTCCGCTTAGTACAGGTGAAGGCTAGCAAAAGACTAGGAGCGACCAACTAAGAGAGCAATGACGGCCATAATCATGCAGAGCGACAAAGCAACATTGAATCGGGCATGGAAGTTATATCGCTACTCAGAAATTAAAGATCATCAAGGCTTGATAGACTTTCTTTACAGTCTTAAATATGCGTGAGCATATGCCAAGTCAATCAAAATAAATTCTTGGAGGAAGATATCACTAAACCAAACCACATCATAGGCAAACAAATCATGGGGGGATTTGATGATAACCCCCCCCCCCAGTTCGTGCGCCTTTGATCATATGCCCCCCTTGTGTCACTGAAATGTGGGCCCCGGTCCCACATGTCAGTGACACAAAGGGGGGCATATGATCAAAGGCGCACGAACTGGGGGGGTTATCGTCTATTTTCCCCAAATCATGTTGGTACTTCAATAACACATTGAGAACCCCCAGCTATTTGAGACTAACCATAAGAAAACATGAACTACTAAGCACCATTATGCACATAGCATTTTTATCATAGACATATCAACCAGTGCCACAGAAGCCAACTCTCTTAACAAGATAAGCATGATAACTCAAGAGAGTTCCAGAAGGAACCAACTAAACAAAAGCTCTTTCAAAAGAAAAGCATGAAAACTAAGAGCTAAACATGACAGTAGCTATTGAAAGACAAAGAACATACACAGCAAAGATAAACATGAAAATCCTATGTTGTGTTCTAGGTTGAAGTGGAGTGTGTTTCTCTCCCACACAAAGAAAGCTGGGTTCTAACTCGTTATGAAAATCAAGCAAAGCTAAAGAAAACTAAAAAGGAAACTAGAAGTAAGACGCTCCAAGCATAGCACATAACGCATGAAGTGATTAAAATATAGTGGAACGAAAGACGAACTGATAATTGTTGATGGAGAAGGGGATGCACGGGGGCATCCCCAAGCTTAGACGCTTGAGTCTTCTTGAATATTTGTTGGGGGTGCACGGGGGCATCCCCAAGCTTGAGCGTTTGACCCTCCTGAATCTTTTTATCATCTTACCTCGCACACTTGAAAACTCCCTTCATACATAACTCATCATAATCTGATTAGCGAGGTTAGTACCCATAATAAAATAATTTTTCCTTGCTGGTAATAAGGATAATATTGAAGATCTACTGTTTCTCAAGATTGCCAAAAGGTTTTTGCAAAGAAAAAGCAAGCTCAAGGTTTGCAAACCGAAGAAAAGGCAAAACAGGACAGAATTTGTGAAAAACAGACCAGCAGGTAGTAAATAATTTTTTCGGGGCACTTCTGCAACTCAAATCAAAAAACTCAGAACAGATGCCCGAAAGCCAATTGTATAGAGCACGCTGTCGAAACAATACAGACCAAAAAGATGATCTGGTGATTTTATACGAATTTTTCTGTCCAAGGAGAGAATCTGTTTCCTGGACAGCACGTCACAACTTTTGAACTTTCTTGCAATCAGAGGCTAAACTTGGCACAAAGCTGAAAAGTAAAGATACAATGATGATGCTACTGTAGTAACAAACATCAAGACACAACAAAAGCAAAATAAAACTTTATTCATTGTGGGCTGCCTCCCAAAAGCGCTTTCTTTTATGCCTTTAAGCTAGGCATAATGCAAAGAGATCAAGTTTTATCAAGAGTAAAAGAATAGCTAGCCCGTATAACGGACTCAAAAGGTAACTTAATCTTATTTCTAGGGAAGTGTTCCATCCCTTTCTTGAGAGGAAATTGGAATTTTATATTCCCCTCTTTCATGTCAATGATAGCACCAATGGTGCGAAGAAAAGGACATCCCAAAATAATTGGACAAGAAGGTTCACATTCAATATCCATAATAGTAAAATCAACGGGAACATAATTGTCATTGACAATGATAAGAACATCGTCGATCCTCCCCAAAGGTTTCTTTATGGAAGAATCAACAAGACGAACACCAAAAGAACAAGAATCAAAAGGTTTCAATTTAAGCATATCATATATTCTTTTGGGCATAACGGAGGTACTAGCTCCAACATCACATAAAGCATAGCAAGAGAAGTTATTCAACTTAATTTTAATCATAGGATCCCAACCATCTTCTAGCTTTCTAGGTATGGAGGCTTCTACCCTAAGCTTCTCCTCCCTAGCTTGGATGAGAGCAATAGTGATATGCTCTGTGAAGGCAACGTTAAGTGTGCTAGTGCGGGGATCTCTAGACATCTTGTGAAGAAAATCAATAACTTTAGAAAGGGTGCAATTATCAAAATCAAGGTCACTACTATCAAGTAAAGTGGTAGTGGCGTCCTTTAGGCTCACTTGTTTGGTAGCTTCTATGGTCATAGGAGTTTCTATGGTTGAGGTCATAGCATCACCATTAATAGGTCCAATGGGACCAGGAGTACATTGGGTGCTAAGAGTTTGGATATCCTCAACAACTTGGAAAGTAGCAACAGTGTGGTGGTGTCACATCCCTAGCTAGCACTTGCATTAGGACCTGACTAGAGTGTGCATCATGTTTACTTTCAAAGAAACTTGAAATGGGATTAACAGAAACCCCAGCACCCCTCCCCTAACAACTAGGGTTTGATAAAATATTTTCCAATGTACCCAAAATGCCCTTCAAAATGTTCATCATTTCTGCCTTGGTCTTAAACCTCTGCCAAAATGGTGCACAATTTTCTAGGACAATCTAGGGTTTTGGATTAATTCATATGGTATTTGAATTTGGGCATTTAAATGCTATAAAATATTTTAAATGCTCAAATAATCATAAACTATAATGTTTCCTACTGTTCATATTATATACAGCAGGTATGACAAGTGTTATGATTTATAAAAATGTTTAGGCATTTTTATTAAATGAACAAAGTTGCAAAAGAAATGAAACAGAAAAGAAAATAGGAAAAGAAAATAGGAAAACACTTACCTGGCGCCCACCCGGCCCACCTGCCGGCCCAGCCCAGCTGCCGCTCCAGCGAGCTGCTTGGCTCGGCCAGGCAGGCAGGCAGGTGCTCGACGGTGACCGCACGGCGCGCCACGCAGCTGCCCGCCGCCCTGCTTCGCCCCCTCGCCGTCCTGGAGGGATGGATCGAATGTCCACGACCTCCTCGACCCCCCAGACACCTCCGCTTCCCCCCAGTCCCTCTCCTCCGCTCTCCCCGCGCCATGGCCGACGCCGCCGTGATCGCACCGTCGTAGAAACCACGTCCAACGTCGTCCCCGAGCTCCGCCGTGTTGTCCATCGTCTCCGCCGTCCTCGACTGCTTCGGACAGGCCGAGCCCCGAGCGCTCGCCCGCCCTGGAGACGCCCCCGACCTCTTCTTCCCCAACTCCGGCCGCGGAGATCCCCCTCGCCGTGCTGCTCAACTCCGACCACCCTCGAGCTCGCTTCGGTGCTTGCTGCAACCGCTGTGAGCCTAGCTACCTCCTCCCCCTCTCCGTTGGCTCCCTCTTGCCCTGTAACACACTGCACGTAGCTCCACCACACGCACCGCCGCCGTGCTCGTCGCCGGTGATGCTCCGGTGACCATTTGGTCACCGGCACCCGTCCATCGCACTCACCACAGCACGTAGATGCGAACGGTGCTACGCACGCATCGCTTAGGCACCTGCAGCCGCATCTCCACACACGCCCGACGCCGGTCGCCGCCGTCGAGCTCGTTGCCGTCGTCTCTGGCCACCCCAGGTCCGGCGACCACCTCCATCCGATGCGGAAGAGCAAGAGCTCTCCAACGCACCCAGTCGCAGCTCGAGCCGTGCCCCACAGCCGTTTTCCGAAGCACGCCGCCGCGTTCTGCCTCGCCGGCGTCACGTCGCCGGCGGGATTGACCTGTTTTGACCACGGGTTTGACCCCCTGGGTCAATGACATGTGGGCCCTGCCCGCAAGTCAAACTTAGTTTAGGTGTTAATTTAATATTAATTAGTTAATTAGTTTAGTCACTGACACGTGGGCCCTGGCCCCACTGACAGCTAATTAGTTTTAATTAAACTCTAATTAACCCAGTTAATTAGCTGTGACACTGACATGAGGGACCCACTGGTCAGGTTTGACCTGGACTGGTCCTATTGACTGGCTGACGTCAGCATGATGTCATGCTGACGCAGTAAAGGATTTTCTGGGATTTTTAGATTTAAAATAATTCAGGAAATTCCATAAAATACCCAAAACTTCTAAAAATCATATAAAATCAACCATAGCTTAGATGGAAAAGATTTATATATGAAAAATGATCAGAAAAATCCAATCTATCTAATGGAACTGGTTTCATGCATGTTTGAACAAGTTAACTTGCTGTATATATCAAAAACATGATAATGCACTTATTTAAATAATAGTTTGAACTTCAATTTGAATCCTTGATTCAAATAGGTTCAAACCCTTCTGGTTTTAGTTGCATTAGCCAACACACATGCATCTTGCCATGTCATAAACATGCATCATATTGTTGCATTTGTTTGTTAATGATTGTATCGTCGGTATTCCCTGTGTTAGGTCCTGCTCCCGAGGATACTGCTGCGTATCCAGTTGAAGAGCAGTACCCGACAACTACCTTGTCAGGCAAGCATTCATTGATCATTCCGATACAAACCCAATCTTCTCGCTCCTGCTCTCTTTTACTGCATTAAGGCAACAACGCGTGAATTGCTACTTGCTGCGGTAGTGGAACCCTATTCCCTTGCATGACCTGTCATTGCCATAGTAAATAGTTGAAACCCACTAGCATGTGTAGGAGTTGATTGAGCCATGTGATGTGTGATCCACCATGCTATTTGTTTATGTTGCCTGCTATGCTTAGAGTTGTGTCTGGTCTGGTTCATCTGGGTGATGGATCAGAGTGAAATGATCTTACCGATAAAGAGAGGGAAGTGTGGAATACACTTGGTAAAGGTATCGATGAAAGGCCATGTAGGAGTACATGGTGGGTTGTTTCATTGGGATCGTCCATAGGACCCGAGATCTGTGTGTGTGATTCAAGTTACAGTTACTACCACACATTGGGCCCTGAAATATGACCCCGCTCGACTTATTGACTGCCCTTGTACTCTGTCCAGGAGTTGCAACTAGTTTCTGGTGTTTATAGTTTACTGGAGGTCGTGCACAGCGCTGACCCTCGGGGTGGGCTGTGATGCGACAGGTACGTGGCACGGTGTACCGGTTGCCCGTTTGGTGACTCGGGAACCCTGTACACATCGTTTGGGGCCGTGAGCGACACCCCGGCCGGATCTCCCCACGGATGGAACCCAAATAGGCGATAAACCTGGACGAGAGACTTGAGTGGTTGGTTAGGTCGTGGTCTACACCCACGTCGGCTTTCGCTTGAAGTCTGCCGAGCACATGTCGTGTGCAGACGCTAAGTGGTGAAAACATGTGTGAAGAAGTACACCCCTGCAGGGTTACCAAACTATTCGAATAGCCGTTGTTCACGGTACGAACTACTTGGTTACTCTTACAGTTCATAGACAAGTTGATGGATACTACTAAAAGCCTCAAGATAAGCGTGAGTGCCGTGGATGGCCCTTCCGTAGGATGACGGAAGAGGATCCTCGGTAGTGTATTGATGTGGTGAGTAGTGGACTCGTGTTCGTAATAACATCTTGCAATCTGTTGAGAGTTGTAGTATAGGTTAGCCAAGGTCAAAGCTGGCATTCTGCTATAAACTCCACTACCCCCTTGATAATGTTGCATGTATGATAGGTTCTGTGGTAAGACTTGCTGAGTACCTTTGTACTCATGTTTGCTTAATAACTGTTGCAGAGGAGAACCCTGCCCCTGCTGATGGGTTCTACATAGACGTTGACGTCGACGAGTAGCTTGACACCCAGACGGTGATCTGGAGCTTGTGAAGGGCCTTGTAGATAGTCAGGCTACACCAAGCCTGTTTTATTTTCTAAGATGTCTATACTCAGACATGTAGCTTCCGCTTGTGCTTGTATGACTGTATGACTTGAGTGTTGGGTCATGTGACCCCTACCTGTATGACTATGTTATGTATGGCTCTTGGAGCCTTTTAAATAAAGTACTTTGAGTCATAGAGTTCTGTTGTGATGCAATGTTGTATTTGCACATATTGAGCATATTGCGTGTATGATTGAAATGCTTGGTATGTGTGGGATCCGACACCTAGTTGTTTTCCTTTGGTAGCCTATCTTACAGGGAAATGCCTCCTAGTGATTCCAATGAGCCTTGGTAGCTTGCTACTGCTCGGAACACGTAGGCTGGCCGGCATGTGTCCTTCTTCGTTCCTGTGTCTGTCCCTTAGGGGAAATGTCACGCGTTGTTCCTTTAAGTCCATGTAGCTTGCTACGACTTGGGTTCATACGTTGATGACCGACACGTTCGTAGCTGGGTCATGGATGCCTGTCTCTGTAATTTAGTGCCACTTTTGGTTTATAACTAGCCATGTCGGCCCGGGTTCTCTGTCATATGGATGCTAGCGACACTGTCATATACGTGTGCCAAAATGCGCAAACGGTCCCGGGCCAGGTAAGGTGGCACCCGTGGGGTTACCGTGCGTGAGGCCGCAAAGTGATATGACGTGTTACAGCTAGATCGGTGTGACTTAGGATCGGGGTCCTGACAGCGTTGGCATCAGAGCTGGACTGCCTGTAGGTTTCTGAAGCCAAACTGGTCGATGTTGAGTCTAGAAAAATTCTTAGTTATATGTAGGGGAATTGATTGTGGAAGGGAACGTAAGGCTCTTTTTACTCCTTTACCTTATGCCCTTCTGATCTGAGTCTGTCTATTCTTTCTACGGGGATTTAGGACTAGGCCTCTTATCCTTACTAGGTTCACGTGTCACTAATCCGTAGACTCTTAGGATTGTTGGTTTCAAGCCTCAGTTCAGTTCCTATCCTTTTGAGTATGATGATTGTTGAACCGGAACCTTGATATGGAATTGTTGAGTGGCTATGCTATCATTTGTATGATGTCTCAAATCTTTGTTTGAGCATTTACAGTTGTTATGCTGCCCGATTTCTTCCAGAAACACTGATGTCTTTGCATTATTTCGTGTTTCAGATGTCTGGCCGCATTCCTCACCAAGTGGTTCCTTTGACTCGGTGCATTAATGTGCCAGGTCACACGGCCATGCTAGTCCGTGTGATGACTGAGACCGGTTATCGCTGGTATCCTGAATACACTGTGGAGGAACAGTATCGGGATTTCAATCAAAGTCAGTATTTCTGCACAGTCCGGAGATACCCCTCATATCCCGGAGCTAATGATCCCATCCATTGGTCTTATGGACTCGGGATTACCATCGAGATGGCAGTGCAGGATGCCGCTTATTCGATGATGACCATTCTCCGTGCTAGGCATGCCCTGTTGCTGAACACTGAGTTCTGTTACATGCCAGCCTCACTCCCCGGAGAGGAAGGCAACTACACTGGTCTGTATACTGATGCTGCTCATGAAGAGCCACTGCTTCAGACTACTGTTCAGATGTTGGAGGATAGGGACCGTGAGGTCCGTGCCCTCCGAATGGAGCTGTATAACACCCGAGCCGCTCACTGGACTACCTTGACACGGCTTGCACCTGCTGTGCACGCCGGATATCTGGACATGCGGGATTTGTATCCTGTGCGGACTCGTCTGCCTGATCGCATGGATTGGCGTGACGTTGGGGGTATCACACCTCCACGTAGGCGTCGGTTACCACCATCATCGGGACCGAGACCACACCCATGCCCTTATGGTACTCAGCCATCGAGTGCTCGCGAGTTCCAAGATCCGTCTGTACCACTTCCAGGCTACGGTGGTAATCTTTACGAGGATTACTACGCGAATGTCTAAGCTAGTCCATGGTAGTAGTAGTATTGTAGTGGTTGTATTTCCACAGTCCTGCGCGTCTTGTGGAATATGACTTAGTGTGTATTGAATTCCGGAGGTGTAGTTAAATAATGTATAGGAGCTTGGAATGCCTCTGATGGGATGTATCGTCTTCCACCGCAGTTGTACTTTAGCCTTGGCTTGTACTAAACTTTGTATGGTGTGTATGACCACTGGTGTATATATAGCAGTTCCTATATTACCATGTCGTACGGATGAACATCTCTGCATTCTGTGTTATCCATTACATTCTGCACTTCTATGTCAAATTTTTGCCATCCTTGTCTAAACCGTTGTTTTGTTTTCCTAGGATGGTCAACACTCGCAACACTCCTGCTGCTCAGGAGCAGGGTGAGGCTAGTGGGGCTAAAGATGGAAATCTGCCCCAGCCACCCTCTTTGGCGGAAGTTATGCTTGAAGCAGAACGGAACAAGAGAGAGACCAACCGTCTGCTGGAACGCATAGAGCAAAACACTGGATTCCGTCAGAGGAATGACGTGGTGTCAATCCACGATTTCATTAAGATGTGTCCACCGAAGTTCCATCACTCCACTGAACCTCTGGATGCTGATGACTGGCTACATAGTATCACCCACAAGCTACACTCTGCCCGTGTGGCCGAAGCTGACAAGGTTATCTACGCCGCCTACCATCTTGAGGGCCCTGCCAGTCTTTGGTGGGAAAACTTTGAAGCTATGCGTCCTGCTGGCCAAGTCACTACCTGGGTTGAGTTCAGTGAGGCATTCCGTGAACATCACATTCCGGAAGGTCTCATGGATCGCAAGCGGGAGGAATTCTGCAATTTCACCCAGGGCCGTTTAACTGTGGATGGCTACAGTCGTGAGTTTGGTAATCTGGCACGCTATGCACCTGAGGAAGTATCCACCGATGCCAAGAAACAGGCGAGGTTCCACAAGGGACTCAGCCCTGAACTTCGTCGAGATCTATGTCTGCACGAGTGCACCTCCTTCCAGAAGTTGGTTAACAAGGCTATCAGTGCTGAGACAGGCCAGACCGACTTCGAGGCCACCCGCAAGCATACTCGAGACCTTGGTTCCTCATCCGTCTCTGGCTCTCATAAGCGCCGTGTATGGGTTCCTAACACTGCTCTGCCGCCCAAGTATACACCAAGGCCATCCTATGAGGCGCCTCGTCCAACTCAACAGTTTGCACCTGCTAAGACCTATGGAGGTCCACCCTCCAACTTTGCTCCACGCACCACCACTGTGACATGTTTCAAGTGTGGAGAACCGGGACACTACATGCGTGATTGTCCCCAGAATCAGCCAGGAAAACCCGTTGGCCGTGGTAAGCCAACCGGCAAGGTGAACTATGTCAAGCCGATCCCCACTGCACGTGGTCATGTCAACTATGTTTCTGCCGAAGAAGCTTATGAGGATCCTAACGTCGTCCTTGGTACGCTTCTCGTAAACTGCCATCCGGCATCTGTTCTTTTCGATACTGGAGCATCCCATTCGTTCATATCTGAAAGCTATGCTCGATTGCACAACATGACTTTTTGTGACATGCCTACTTCCATGGTTATTCAAACTGCTGGTTCAAAGTGGCAAACCTCTAGGGTAAGCCATGGAAATGAAATCCTTGTCGATAGACTTGTTTTCCTTGCATCTCTAATCGCTCTCAAGTCCTCGGACATAAACAACATCTTGGGTATGGATTGGATGACAACTCATTATGCCAAGATTGATTGCTTTACTAGGACCGTTCAACTTACACATCCATCCGGTAAGATAGTCAATGTCTTGACTCGAATGGCTGAACGTCAGCTCTACTCTCTTAATGCCAGCCCTCTACCAGAACTCGAAGATATCCCGGTAGTCCGTGACTTTCCGGATGTTTTTCCAAAAGAACTGCCAGGAGTTCCACCTGACAGAGATGTCGAGTTCGTGATAGATCTTATTCCTGGAACCGTCCCAATCTCTAGGAGACCTTATAAGATGGCACCACTAGAATTAGCTGAGCTAAAGAAACAACTCGATGAGTCTTTGCAAAAAGGTTTCATCCGTCCTAGTTCTTCCCCTTGGGCTTGCCCCGTCCTCTTCGTCAAGAAGAAGGATGGAACAGAGCGGATGGTTGTAGATTACCGGCCTGTCAATCTGGTCACCATAAAGAATAAGTATCCGGTTCCCAGGATCAACGACCTGTATGATCAGCTCGCTGGATCCTCAGTCTTCTCTAAGATGGATTTGAGGTTGGGCTACCATCAAATTAAAATCAAGAACGGGGACATTCCTAAAACGGCTTTCGTTACTCGTTATGGCCAATATGAGTACATCGTCATGTCCTTCGGATTAACCAATGCCCCAGCTACCTTTTCTCGGTTAATGAATTCTATATTCATGGAGTATTTGGATAAATTCGTCGTGGTATACCTCGATGATATACTCATTTTCTCCAAGAACAAGGAAGATCATGCCGAGCATTTAAGGCTGGTATTGACGAAACTTCGAGAGCACCGCCTTTATGCCAAATTCTCTAAATGTGAATTTTGGTTGCCAGAAGTAACCTATCTAGGTCATGTGATCTCTGGCAAGGGTATTGCTATCAATCCCGAGCGAGTTCAAGCTGTCCTTGATTGGACTCCTCCTGAATCGGTCAAGCAAGTTAGGAGTTTTCTTGGCTTAGCGAGCTATTGCCGACGTTTTGTCGAGAATTTCTCCAAGGTTGCTAAACCTCTAACCGAACTCCTCAAGAAAGATAAAAAGTTTGAGTGGACCCCACAGTGCGAGTCCAGTTTTAAGGAACTGAAAAGACGCCTGACATCTGCACCTGTACTGGTACCACCAGACTTTTCCAAGGAATTTATAATCTATTGCGACGCCTCGCGACAAGGACTAGGTTGAATTCTCATGCAAGATCGTCAAGTGATTGCATACGCATCCCGATAGTTGCGCCCACATGAGGATAATTATCCTACTCATGATCTAGAGCTTGCAGCTGTAGTCCATGCACTCAAAACATGGCGACATTACCTTCTTGGTAATTGCTGTGAAATCTTCACTGATCACCAAAGTTTGAAGTATATCTTCACCCAACCTGATCTAAATCTCAGGCAAAGACGTTGGGTTGAGTTGCTCACCGACTACGACTTAGGAATCACTTACACTCCTGGAAAGGCCAATGTCATGGCTGATGCACTAAGTCGTAAGTCGTATTGTAACAATTTAATGTTACAACAAAGTCAACCACTTCTCCACGAGGAATTTCGTAAGCTTAACCTTCACATCGTTCCTCGAGGATTCCTTTCCACCTGGGTGGCGAAACCTACCCTTATGGATCAAATCATAGCTGCCCAGACGCGTGATAAAGGTGTATCACGACTCCAAGAGAACATCGCTAGCGGACTCGCTAAAAGTTTCTCCATGGATGATCGAGGTGTTGTTTTCTTTGAGAACCGTGTAGTGGTTCCCAAGAACCACCATCTACGGCAATTAATCCTTAAGGAGGCTCATGAATCTCCTCTCACGATTCATCCCGGTAGTACCAAAATGTATCAAGACCTACGTCAAAGATTCTGGTGGACTAGGATGAAGAGAGAAATCGCTCAGTTCATTGCTAACTGCGACGTTTGTCGTCGAGTTAAAGCAGAGCATCAACGGCCTGCTGGCACCCTTCAACCTTTAGCTATTCCTGAATGGAAATGGGATAAAGTCGGTATGGATTTCATTATCGGGTTTCCCAGGTCCAGGAAAGGGAATAATGCTATCTTCGTCGTTATCGACCGCCTCTCTAAAGTAGCTCATTTCCTGCCTGTTCGGGAGAGTATTACCGCTAGCCAGCTAGCAGATTTATATATCTCTCGAATAGTGTCACTTCATGGTGTACCGTTGGAGATTAACTCAGACCGTGGAAGTCTTTTCACTTCACGATTTTGGGAAAGTTTCCAGAATGCTATGGGAACTCATCTCTCTTTCAGTACTGCCTTCCATCCGCAATCAAGTGGTCAAGTGGAACAAGTCAATCAAATTCTGGAAGACATGCTTCGAGCCTCTGTCATTTCTTTCGGTATGGAATGGGAAAAGTGTCTTCCATTTGCCGAATTCGCTTATAACAATAGTTATCAAGCTAGCCTGGGTAAAGCTCCCTTCGAAGTTCTATATGGACGAAGGTGTCGAACACCTCTTAACTGGTCAGAAACCGGCGAAAGACAATTCTTTGGCCCGGATATGATTCAGGAAGCAGAGGAACAAGTTCGCATCGTTCGTGAGAGATTGAAAACAGCCCAGTCTCGCCAAAAGAGCCAATATGATAGTCATCATAAGGCTGTGACTTTTGAAGTCGGCGATAAGGCTTACCTTCGGGTTACCCCTCTTAAGGGAACCCATCGCTTCGGTATCAAAGGCAAATTGGCCCCTTGTTTCATCGGTCCTTTTCGCATTCTTGCCAAACGAGGAGAAGTTGCCTACCAATTGGAACTACCTCCGCACCTCTACAGAGTTCATGATGTTTTCCACGTTTCCCAACTCAGGCGTTGCTTCTCGGATCCTATCCGCGGAGTGGACCACGAAACGCTTGATCTCCAAGACAATCTCACATATCGAGAATACCCCGTTCGTATTCTTGATCAAACTGATCGCACCACTCGACGCCACAATATCAAGTTTCTCAAGGTTCAATGGTCACATCATTCCGAGAGTGAAGCTACTTGGGAAAGGGAGGATCGTCTTTGACTTGAGTACCCCACCCTCTTTCCGGAGGAACCCGAATCTCGGGACGCGATTCTTTTAAGTGGGGGTGAGTTGTCACATCCCTAGCTAGCACTTGCATTAGGACCTGACTAGAGTGTGCATCATGTTTACTTTCAAAGAGACTTGAAATGGGATTAACAGAAACCCCAGCACCCCTCCCCTAACAACTAGGGTTTGATAAAATATTTTCTAATGTACCCAAAATGCCCTTCAAAATGTTCATCATTTCTGCCTTGGTCTTAAACCTCTGCCAAAAATGGTGCACAATTTTCTAAGACAATCTAGGGTTTTGGATTAATTCATATGGTATTTGAATTTGGGCATTTAAATGCTATAAAATATTTTAAATGCTCAAATAATCATAAACTATAATGTTTCCGACTGTTCATATTATATACAGCAGGTATGACAAGTGTTATGATTTATAAAAATGTTTAGGCATTTTTATTAAATCAACAAAGTTGCAAAAGAAATGAAACAGAAAAGAAAATAGGAAAAGAAAATAGGAAAACACTTACCTGGCGCCCACCCGGCCCACCTGCCGGCCCAGCCCAGCTGCTGCTCCAGCGAGCTGCTTGGCTCGGCCAGGCAGGCAGGCAGGTGCTCGACGGCGACCGCACGGCGCGCCACGCAGCTGCCCGCCGCCCTGCTTCGCCCCCTCGCCGTCCTGGAGGGATGGATCGAACGTCCAAGACCTCCTCGACCCCCCAGACACCTCCGCTTCCCCCCAGTCCCTCTCCTCCGCTCTCCCCGCGCCATGGCCGACGCCGCCGTGATCGCACCGTCGTAGAAACCACGTCCAACGTCGTCCCCGAGCTCCGCCGTGTTGTCCATCGTCTCCGCCGTCCTCGACTGCTTCGGACAGGCCGAGCCCCGAGCGCTCGCCCGCCCTGGAGACGCCCCCGACCTCTTCTTCCCCAACTCCGGCCGCGGAGATCCCCCTCGCCGTGCTGCTCAGCTCCGACCACCCTCGAGCTCGCTTCGGTGCTTGCTGCAACTGCTGTGAGCCTAGCTACCTCCTCCCCCTCTCCGTTGGCTCCCTCTTGCCCTGTAACACACTGCACGTAGCTCCACCGCATGCACCGCCACCGTGCTCGTCGCCGGTGATGCTCCGGTGACCATTTGGTCACCGGCACCCGTCCATCGCACTCACCACAGCACGTAGATGCGAACGGTGCTACGCACGCATCGCCTAGGCACCTGCAGCCGCATCTCCACACACGCCCGACGCCGGTCGCCGCCGTCGAGCTCGTTGCCGTCGTCTCCGGCCACCCCAGGTCCGGCGACCACCTCCATCCGATGCGGAAGAGCAAGAGCTCTCCAACGCACCCAGCCGCAGCTCGAGCCGTGCCCCACAGCCGTTTTCCGAAGCACGCCGCCGCGTTCTGCCTCGCCGGCGTCACGTCGCCGGCGGGATTGACCTGTTTTGACCACGGGTTTGACCCCCTGGGTCAATGACATGTGGGCCCTGTCCGCAAGTCAAACTTAGTTTAGGTGTTAATTTAATATTAATTAGTTAATTAGTTTAGTCACTGACACGTGGGCCCTGGCCCCACTGACAGCTAATTAGTTTTAACTAAACTCTAATTAACCCAGTTAATTAGCTGTGACACTGACATGAGGGACCCACTGGCCAGGTTTGACCTGGACTAGTCCTATTGACTGGCTGACGTCCGCATGATGTCATGCTGACGCAGTAAAGGATTTTCTGGGATTTTTAGATTTAAAATAATTCAGGAAATTCCAGAAAATACCCAAAACTTCTAAAAATCATATAAAATCAACCATAGCTCAGATGGAAAAGATTTATATATGAAAAATGATCAGAAAAATCCAATCTATCTAATGGAACTGGTTTCATGCATGTTTGAACAAGTTAACTTGCTGTATATATCAAAAACATGATAATGCACTTATTTAAATAATAGTTTGAACTTCAATTTGAATCCTTGATTCAAATAGGTTCAAACCCTTCTGGTTTTAGTTGCATTAGCCAACACACATGCATCTTGCCATGTCATAAACATGCATCATGTTGTTGCATTTGTTTGTTAATGATTGTATCGTCGGTATTCCCTGTGTTAGGTCCTGCTCCCGAGGATACTGCTGCGTATCCAGTTGAAGAGCAGTACCCGACAACTACCTTGTCAGGCAAGCATTCATTGATCATTCCGATACAAACCCAATCTTCTCGCTCCTGCTCTCTTTTACTGCATTAAGGCAACAGCGCGTGAATTGCTACTTGCTGCGGTAGTGGAACCCTATTCCCTTGCATGACCTGTCATTGCCATAGTAAATAGTTGAAACCCACTAGCATGTGTAGGAGTTGATTGAGCCATGTGATGTGTGATCCACCATGCTATTTGTTTATGTTGCCTGCTATGCTTAGAGTTGTGTCTGGTCTGGTTCATCTGGGTGATGGATCAGAGTGAAATGATCTTACCGATAAAGAGAGGGAAGTGTGGAATACGCTTGGTAAAGGTATCGATGAAAGGCCATGTAGGAGTACATGGTGGGTTGTTTCATTGGGATCGTCCATAGGACCCGAGATCTGTGTGTGTGATTCAAGTTACAGTTACTACCACACATTGGGCCCTGAAATATGACCCCGCTCGACTTATTGACTGCCCTTGTACTCTGTCCAGGAGTTGCAACTAGTTTCTGGTGTTTATAGTTTACTGGAGGTCGTGCACAGCGCTGACCCTCGGGGTGGGCTGTGATGCGATAGGTACGTGGCACGGTGTACCGGTTGCCCATTTGGTGACTCGGGAACCCTGTACACATCGTTTGGGGCCGTGAGCGACACCCCGGCCGGATCTCCCCACGGATGGAACCCAAATAGGCGATAAACCTGGACGAGAGACTTGAGTGGTTGGTTAGGTCTTGGTCTACACCCACGTCGGCTTTCGCTTGAAGTCTGTCGAGCACATGTCGTGTGCAGACGCTAAGTGGTGAAAACATGTGTGAATAAGTACACCCCTGCAGGGTTACCAAACTATTCGAATAGCCGTTGTTCGCGGTACGAACTACTTGGTTACTCTTACAGTTCATAGACAAGTTGATGGATACTACTAAAAGCCTCAAGATAAGCGTGAGTGCCGTGGATGGCCCTTCCGTAGGATGACGGAAGAGGATCCTCGGTAGTGTATTGATGTGGTGAGTAGTGGACTCGTGTTCGTAATAACATCTTGCAATCTGTTGAGAGTTGTAGAATAGGTTAGCCAAGGTCAAAGCTGGCATTCTGCTATAAACTCCACTACCCCCTTGATAATGTTGCATGTATGATAGGTTCTGTGGTAAGACTTGCTGAGTACCTTTGTACTCATGTTTGCTTAATAACTGTTGCAGAGGAGAACCCTGCCCCTGCTGATGGGTTCTACATAGATGTTGACATCGACGAGTAGCTTGACACCCAGACGGTGATCTGGAGCTTGTGAAGGGCCTTGTAGATAGTCAGGCTACACCAAGCCTGTTTTATTTTCTAAGATGTCTGTACTCAGACATGTAGCTTCCGCTTGTGCTTGTATGACTGTATGACTTGAGTGTTGGGTCATGTGACCCCTACCTGTATGACTATGTTATGTATGGCTCTTGGAGCCTTTTAAATAAAGTACTTTGAGTCATAGAGTTCTGTTGTGATGCAATGTTGTATTTGCACATATTGAGCATATTGCGTGTATGATTGAAATGCTTGGTATGTGTGGGATCCGACACCTAGTTGTTTTCCTTTGGTAGCCTATCTTACAGGGAAATGCCTCCTAGTGATTCCAATGAGCCTTGGTAGCTTGCTACTACTCGGAACACGTAGGCTGGCCGGCATGTGTCCTTCTTCGTTCCTGTGTCTGTCCCTTAGGGGAAATGTCACGCGTTGTTCCTTTAAGTCCATGTAGCTTGCTACGACTTGGTTTCATACGTTGATGACCGACACGTTCGTAGCTGGGTCATGGATGCCTGTCTCTATAATTTAGTGCCACTTTTGGTTTATAACTAGCCATGTCGGCCCGGGTTCTCTGTCATATGGATGCTAGCGACACTGTCATATACGTGTGCCAAAATGCGCAAACGGTCCCGGGCCAGGTAAGGTGGCACCCAGGGGGTTACCGTGCGTGAGGCCGCAAAGTGATATGACGTGTTACAGCTAGATCGGTGTGACTTAGGATCGGGGTCCTGACAGGTGGGTAGGAAGGCTCTTAATTCTATCTTCTTCCTCCTTTTCTCTAGCCCATCTCTCTTTAAGTTTAGCCAACATCCTAATGTTTTCATTAATTTGCACTTGAATAGCATTCATAGGAGTGGTCTTCCTCTCCTCAAGAGGAGAAGTTCTAATTTTAAGCAACTCTACCTCATGGGCTAAATTGTCTACCATCGAAGAGAGATTATCTAGTTTGGCTAGTTTTTCTTCTACATTCTTATTGAAGGCTTTTTGGGTAGTGATGAAATCTTTAAGCATAATCTCTAGTTCAGAAGTGGAGTTCTTGGTGCTGGGATAAGCATTGTTGTTCCCATAGGAATTAGAGGGGAACGGTCTAGGGTTGCTACCTGTCAGGGATATGGTTAGTAGGTATAAATCGGGTATTGTAAACCGGCTTAGTTATATTGTACTTGGTTTTACTATTTTAGTAGAGACTACGGCCCATGAGATTTCAAGGCCCATGTATAGAAATACGGTTTGTAAACCGCCAAGAGATGTAACTTGAGAGATAAGAAAGAAAAGGCAGAGACCGAGGCGGACACGATTATGAGCCGGCCTCGGGACTCTGTAAACCGAACCAGGCGTCACCTCTATATAAAGGGACGACCCGGTACCGGTTCAAGGACAAGCAACAATCAATCCGTCGATACGCAGGCAAAGCGAATCCGCTCCCTGTAAACCGATGCTCAAGCAATACCAAACCAACTAGACGTAGGCTTTTACCTTTTCGAAGGGGCCGAACTAGTATAAATCCTTTGTGTCCTTTTTGTGCCATGAATCCTTTCAAGCTAACCCGTGCGATGGTTCCATCATCAAGTCCGCTAAACCGGACATCTGCCGTGTTAATTCCACGACAGTTGGCGCCCACCGTGGGGCCTGCGCACGATGGTTTCGAGTTCTTGAAAGGCGGCTTCGAAGGGTTAAAGGGTTACGCAGTCGGCCGGATGACCAAGAGTCGTCGTGGCCGGATCTACATCGACGACGCAGGTTGGGGACCGGAGGCTGATTCGATCGAATACGGGTACCGGGTCCCATTCGGCAGCATCCAAGTCTTCATCGGCAAAATTGGAGAACCGGGACCTGAGCCGGACACCTTCCCCAACATCGTCGAGCCGGCTCAGCGTGCGAGATCGGCCCGGATTCAGCCTGCCATGAAGCAGGTGTTCGTTGGAGCGATTCACGGAGGCCAAGCCGAGGACGGATCGGAATCTGATGGTGCAACTGTCGTCTATTCAGATGACGAGCCTTCATCCGGGGAAACTGAATCTCTGTATCAGTTGCGGGACGGCCGGTCTGAGGGCGAGTCCGACGGAAACAGTATTCCGGACCCCTTCGGCCCGCCAAACCGGGTGGCGGTCTTCATGGCCGGTTCACAACCCCCGACGAACGGAACAACAGCAGAGGCTGGTGCAGGGGGAAGCGGTTCAAATCCCTCCCTTACTGAAGTTCTATCCACCTTGATCGAGGAGTTCGCAGCTAAGGCAGTGGAGGTCGTAGCTCCAGCAGACAAGGCGCAACATGATGCAGTGCTTTTTCAGTTGAAAGCCCGGATCGATCGGTTAAAGGAGGATTTAAAGGCAGAAGGGGAGATGTTAGCCATAAGACAAGCAGAATTGGATGATCAAGCTTTTCACTTGAGGATGGAGCAGGCTTCTGTAGAAGCAGTAAGGGGGCGAAACTATCGATCCCGCCTACCGCCGGGTTATGAATCTGCGAATTTGTTCAAAACACCTGGGGCTGGGGCCAGTAATAATCCGGTCTTAAACCGGAGAAGCCCACCGGCTCGGGAGGAGCCGGTTCAGCAGCCCGCTGCAGAACGGGAGCGACGGATGACATCGGCGCCTTATGTTCCTGTCCCTCCGGGACACTACTCAAACCCTGTGGATAATATCGCTGCAGCGGCAGCACGGTTGGCCGCTTTACCTGTGGAAGAAACATCCCCGGTGGCGATAGAGGCGCGCAGGGCCCAGAAGCTGCTCAATACGGCATTAATACAGCAGCAAGCGTACTCTCATAGCAGGGAAAGGTTACATTCAACACCACGTCCCGACCGAAGTTACTCTAGACATTGGGAGGAGCCCGAAGTGTCTAGCAGTGAGCGTAGGAGACATCAGCACAGGCAAGATAATCCGGCAAGGGCGGAGATGCCAGCCCCGGATCGAAACCGGCCTAGATCGGAGGCCAGGGAGGAAGTTCGTCAGTCGACGCCGGTTCACACAGCCACTACAGGGACAGGAGCTACAGCGAGCGGTTTTGGAATACAGTGTCTCGTCCCCGCCCTGCGGAGCTTTAAGTTGCCCAAAGATTTCAAAGGACCCCGCAAGGTGCCTAATTACACAGCCGATTTACCGCCCGAAGCTTGGGTGGAGAGTTACGAGATGGCCATGGAGATGCTGGACGTGGATGAATCGGCTTGCGCCAAATATTTCACTATGATGCTTGAGGGCATAGCCCGGACTTGGCTAAAGGCACTACCTCCGAATTCTATCGGATCATGGGGGGAGCTGCGCAGTCAGTTCATCAAAAACTTCAAGGATACGTGCAAGCAACCTATGTCGGTGATAGATTTAGCAGCATGTGTGCAAGGAGAACAGGAGTCTACAGCAGCTTGGGTACGCAGAGTGGCAGAGATCTTGCACTCCTCAAACGGCATTAACCCGAGCACAGCAATTGTAACATTGGAGAACAATTGCCGGTTTGAATCTTTGAAATTAAAACTCGGACGGCTCAAACGGGAGTGCAATGACATGGGGACTTTGATGAGCGCCCTGGTAAAGTACGGAGACTCAGATAATACCAAGTATCCGGAGTCAGAAGGAGATAAAACAGGGAAGGCCAGCAAGTCTGGTAAACCGGCGCCGGTTAATCCGGTTACTTCAAGCTTTTTGGGCAAACGAAAGGCAGAAAACAGCTCCGATTTTGTTGCCAATACGCAGGTTCAAGGCGGTCTTCAGGTTAATCAGCAGGGTTCCACTCCCCAAACATGCGGAGGAAACCCGGGTTGGGAGCAGGATTTGGATCAACCCTGTCTGAAGCATAGTGGAAGAGGGAGGATTGCAAGACATTCTATAAGAGAATGCCTGTCCCCTATGAAGCCAGGGAACGGCCGTTTTAATCCTCCTAACCGGCCCCCGAACGGCGGTTCAGGGCCCGGATTTTATGGTCCGGGTTATCAAGGAAACAACTCCGGATCAGGATATAGGGGCAACGGCGGCTATCAAGGAAACAACTCCGGATCAGGATATAGGGGCAACGGCGGCTATCAAGGGAACAACGATGGTTATCAATCCCGGCCAGGCGGCCAAAGTAGTCAAGGGAACTACAATGGTCAGGGAAATCAATCGCATCATCAAGGTGGCTACAACAATCAGAATAATCAGCAGCAGGGTCAAGGGAGTTACAATAACCAAGGAAACCAGCAGCAACAGCGTCCGCAGCAACAGCAGCAATCCGGGTTCCAGAGTAATCCGAAGGAGTTGAGCAGCGGTCAATATCATGTTTTCACCACGAGTTTATGTAAGAGGGACCAGAAGGTTTTAAAGTGGGCTGTTAATGCGGTAGAACCGGCGACGCCACAGTTTCTACGATGGTCAGAGCAGCCCATTGTATGGAGCAGAGAGGACCACCCGTTATGGGTAGATAATCCGGGACATTTAGCCTTGGTGGTGGCGCCTCAGGTGGGAGGATACAGGTTTACTAAAGTCCTCATGGATGGAGGTAGCAGTATCAATATATTATATTACGAGACCTTTCGTCGTATGGGTCTGACAGATAAACAGTTAAGGACATCAAACACAGTGTTTCACGGGGTGGTCCCAGGTAAGTCAGCTTATCTAGTTGGTAAGATTGACTTAGAAGTTACCTTTGGGGATGAGCATGATTCCAGATCGGAGATGATCACCTTTGAAGTTGTCAAAATTAAAAGTCCGTATCATGCTTTGTTTGGGAGGACGGTTTATGCTAAATTTATGGCTAGGCCATGTTATGTTTATCTGCAGCTTAAGATGCCGGGTCATAAAGGCACGATTACGGTGCATGGCAGTCGTAAGATAGCAGTGGAATGTGAGGAAGGTGATGCAGCTTATGCAGAAGCGGTATGTGCCACGGAAGAGTTAAAATTTTATAAGGATAATGTTGATCCGGCAGATATGACTCCGCTGAAGAAGCCAACTACCGAGCATGATCCCGCTTTGAAGTTCAAATCACCGGAAGAGACTAAGCAGGTTGATTTTGTGCCTGGAGATTCGTCTAAGCAATTCACCATCAGTGCTAACCTGGATCCTAAATAGGAAAGCGCGCTCATCGAGTTCATCCATGAGAACCGGGATATCTTTGCATGGAAACCTTCTGACATGCCAGGTATACCGAGGGAACTCGCTGAGCACAAGTTAAATATTGATCCGAAGTTTAAACCGGTAAAACAGTATCTGCGCCGCTTTAACGAAAAGAGGCGCAAGGCTATAGGAGAAGAAGTGGCCAGGCTTTTGGCGGCAGGGTTCATAGTGGAAGTTTTTCATCCGGAATGGTTGGCTAATCCGGTGCTGGTTCTAAAGAAGAATGGGAAGTGGAGGATGTGTGTGGACTACACAGACCTCAATAAAGCTTGCCCGACTGATCCTTTTGCTCTGCCTCGCATTGATCAGATTATTGATGCCACAGCAGGGTGTGAGCGGCTGAGTTTTCTGGATGCGTACTCAGGTTATCACCAGATCAAGATGGCAGTTGAAGACCAAGAGAAGACAGCTTTCATAACTCCTTTTGGTGCTTTTTGCTATGTATCTATGCCTTTTGGGCTCAAGTGTGCACAGGCAACTTATCAGCGTTGCGTTCAGAATTGTTTGAAGGGGCAGATAGGAAGGAATGTACATGCTTATGTGGATGACATCGTGGTTAAATCAAAGGAGGAAAGAACAATGATAGAAGACCTCAGAGAAAGCTTTGATAATCTTCGGGCTTACAGGATGATGCTTAATCCGGAGAAATGTGCTTTTGGTGTCCCGGCTGGTAAGCTTTTGGGATTCCTGGTTTCGAACAGGGGAATAGAAGCCAACCCGGAGAAGATCAAGGCCATCACATCTTTGACAAAACCGGCTTGCATTAATGATGTTCAGCGCATAGCTGGCCGGATCACGGCGTTGAGCCGGTTTATCAGTCGCTTAGGTGAAAAGGCGATCCCGCTTTATCAAATGTTGAAGAAAACAGACCGGTTCATTTGGAGTGATGAAGCGAATACAGCGTTTGAGAATCTGAAACAGCAACTAGCGAAACCGCCGGTTTTGGCTGCTCCTATCGATAAAGAGCCTTTGCTGTTATATGTTGCTGCAAACACACGGGCAGTCAGCGTTGCGATTGTGGTTGAGCGCAAGGAAGCAGGGAAGGAACATCCGGTTCAGCGCCCGGTTTACTATGTGAGTGAAGTACTCATCGAGTCTAAGCAAAGATACCCTCATTGGCAGAAATTGGTATATGGGGTGTTCATGGCAAACCGGAAACTGAAGCATTATTTCCAAGGGCATCCAATAACTGTGGTTAGTTCAGCTCCGTTGGGAGATATAATCCAGAATAAAGAAGCCACAGGCAGAATAGCCAAGTGGGCCATTGAGCTCAGTCCGCATGAGTTGAAGTATGTACCACGTACTGCTATAATTCCCAGGCACTGGTCGACTTCATCAATGACTGGACGGAATTACAGACTCCTGAGGAGAAGCCGGATCTCACTTATTGGACGATTCACTTCGACGGTTCAAAGCAGTTGGAGGGCTCGGGGGCCAAAGTTGTCTTAACTTCCCCCAGAGGTGATAAATTTTGTTATGTACTCCGGTTATTATTTCCTTGTACTAATAATGCAGCGGAATATGAGGCGCTGCTCCATGGTTTGCGATTGGCAAAAGAGATGAATTTGAGCCGGGTTAAGTGCCTGGGCGATTCAGACCTAGTGGCACAGCAAGTTTCGGGCAAGTGGGATTCAAGGGATCCCCTCATGGCGGCTTATCGACGAGAGGTTGAAGCGGTCGCAGGACATTTCAAAGGATATCAGGTGGAGCATATAGACCGGCGGAAGAACGAAGCAGCCGACGCTTTAAGCCGGCTAGGATCGCAACGTAAACCGGTACCACCTAACACCTTTTTGGATGAATTGCACAATCCTTCGGTTCAAGTACCTTCAGAGAACGACCTAGCTGTTCCGGATCCAGAGGCACAGTTGGTTGCAGCAACCCATGTTATTCCGGATTGGACGTTTCCCTATTTGGCATATTTAAGCCGAGGAGAGTTACCAGAGGACGAAGATGAAGCACGGCAGGTAATCCGGCGTTCCAAATCTATGACAATTGCCAACGGGGAGCTACACCATCGTAGCACTTCTGGAGTATTTCAACGGTGTGTTTCAGCTGAGGAAGGTTGTGAGATCCTAAGGGAGATTCATGAAGGGGATTGTGGTCATCATGCCGGATCAAAATCTTTAGTGGCTAAAGCTTTCCGACATGGCTTTTATTGGTTAACCGCACATGCAGATGCGGCAGACCTGGTCCGCAAGTGTGACGCTTGTCAGAAGTTCTCAAGACGTGCACTTGTTCCGGCACAGGAACTCCGGATGATACCAATAACTTGGCCTTTTGCAACTTGGGGGCTTGACATGGTTGGTCCTTTGAAGAGATCCCAAGATCAGAAAACTCATCTACTAGTAGCAGTAGACAAGTTTACGAAGTGGGTTGAAGCAGAGCCTATAAGCAAGTGTGATGCGGCAACAGCAGTTAAGTTCATCAAAAAAGTTATATTCCGGTTTGGTTTTCCACACAGCATCATCACAGATAATGGCACTAACTTGTCTCAAGGCAGAAAGGGCAAATCAGGAGATTTTGCGAGGAATCAAACCCAGGCTTATGACACCTTTGCAGAGAACCCCAGGGTGTTGGGTTGAAGAATTACCGTCTGTCCTTTGGAGCATTAACACTACACCCAACCGGTCTACAGGTTATACACCTTTTTTCATGGTTTACGGCGCAGAAGCAGTTCTTCCAAGTGACATACGCCATGATTCACCGAGGGTAGCAGCCTATGTGGAAGCCATTAATGAGGAGTCAAGACAAGACAGTTTGGATCGGTTGGATGAAGAGCGTGATATAGCTACAACACGGTCGGCGATTTATCAGCAAGATCTGCGCAGATATCACAGCCGCCGGATTAGAACCAGGACATTCCAGGAGGGTGACTTGGTACTTCGGCTTATCCAAGATCAAACAGATATGCACAAGCTATCCCCGCCATGGGAAGGGCCCTTTGTGGTCAGTAAGAATTTACACAACGGGTCATATTATTTGGTGGACATTCGAGAACACAAGGATTCACGGACATCAGAAGAGGAGATGAAAAGGCCGTGGAACATTGCTCATCTACGGCCATACTACACCTGAGCCATGGGCTCCAATGTATCCTATGTATATATTATGAATAATGAATAAACCGGCACCCTCGGTAAACCGGGGGCTCAGCCTTTTTTCCATATATATAAATTTTGCGGCAAATAATCATATCAGTTTGTTATCAAGGATCAAATTACAATGTTGGCTGGTTTTAGAAACTAATTTTTGCAGGGTATGTGAAGGAGCGGTAGAACTCTCGGGAACAAGAGATTATATCCGGTTCAAGAAGAGAAAAACCCCATAAAAAAGAAAAAACCTGCAGGGTTAGGAGGAATGTCAAAGGCCCCTGGGGACAGTCCGGTTTGCCCACGTCCCCATGATTGGCTATGTTACGATTTTTTGGGCTCCCTGAACAGTTGATACGCTCATGTTCAATGATGACCCGGCCCCTGGGGACAGTCCGGTTTGCACACGTCCCCATGATTGGCTATGTTACGATCTTTTGGGCTCCCTGAACAGTCGATACGCTCACGTTCAATGATGACCCGGCCCCTTGGGACAGTCCGGTTTGCCCACGTCCCAATGATTGGCTATGTTACGATTATCGGCCCCTTGAACAGTTGATACGCTCACGTTCAATGATTGGCTAGGCCCCTGGGGACAGTCCGGTTTGCCCACGTCCCCATGATTGGCTATGTTATGATTATCGGCCCCTTGAACAGTTGATACGCTCACGTTCAATGATTGGCTAGGCCCCTTGGGACAGTCCGGTTTGCCCACGTCCCAATTGGTATAGGGTGGAACCCTAATCAGCGGACCTTTCACGATTTGGAGGGTGGCACACGATGAACACGGGGAAACACAAGGGGAAGACGGGGAAAACACAAGAGAGAACACTCAAATCAACACGGAAGCAATCACACAAGTGCTAGATTCGCGATACAAGGTCGAGGTACATGATCCAAAGTCAACAACGGTGATACAGATAGTCTTCTCCCGGAGGAGGTCTTGATATCCCTGGGGATCTTCTCCGTTGAAGGAGGTCCTGAATCCGTAGTGGATCTTCTCCGTAGAGGCGCACCGTCTCGTGGGAGAAATCCACACAAGTATCAAATGAGCTAAACCACAGCTGAGTCTAAAGGGAGGAGGTCAACAGTATTTATATTACACACGCGGTCGCCGTCGTAGCGGACGTCCGGGGGTTACCGGACGTCCGGTGGTTCCGGAGGGACCGGACGTCCGGTAATCCTCGGATTTCCGCTATTTAGCTT
>LR738711.1:71361605-71444176 GCA_902687465.1 Secale cereale
CCCCCCCCCCAGGGCGCCTGGAGCCCCTCTGGCCCCACTCTGGCCCTACTTCTACCGCATGGAAGCTTCTGGAGCGCTGATTTTTTATATATTTTTCCCGGAATTTTTCTGGCAATTTAAGTAATGGGAAAACCTGAAATACAAAAATAGCAGAAAACAGAAACTGGCACTGGGGTGCACTGAGTTAATAGGTTAGTCCAAATATGATCAAAAGTGTATGGAAGTGCATAAATATCATAGCAATATCACACAAAAGAGGCATGGAGCAAGAAGAAATTATAGATACGTTTTGGACGTATCAATCATAGAAACTCTTATTTTCTTGTTACGATGATTCTCCACTTCACTCTGAAATTCTTTGAACTTTTCAAATGTTTCAGACTTGTGCTTCATTAAATAGATATACCCATATCTGCTCAAATCATCAGCGAAGGTCAGAAAATAACGATACCCGCCGCGAGCTTCAACACTCATTGGTCCACATACATCTGTATGTATGATCTCCAACAAATCTGTTGCTCGCTCCATTGTTCCGGAGAACGGAGTTTTAGTCATCTTGCCCATGAGGCATGGTTTGCAAGCACCAAGTGATTCATAATCAAGTGATTCCAAAAGTCCATCACTATGGAGTTTCTTCATGCGCTTTACACCATTATGACCTAAACGGCAGTGCCATAAATAAGTTGCACTATCATTATTAACCTTGCATCTTTTGGCTTCAATATTATGAATATGTGTATCACCACGATCGAGATCCAACAAACTATTTTCATTGGGTGTATGACCATCAAAGGTTTTATTCATGTAAACAGAATAACAATTATTCTATGACTTTAAATGAATAATCGTATTGCAACAAATATGATCAAATCATATTCATGCTCAACGCAAATGCCAAATAACATTTATTTAGGTTTTACACTAATCCCAAAAATATAGGGAGTGTGCGATGATGATCATATCAATCTTGGAACCACTTCCAACACACATCGTCACTTCACCTTTAACTAGTCTCTGTTCATTCTGCAATTCTCGTTTCGAGTTACTAATTTTAGCAACTGAACCGGTATCAAATACCTAGGGGTTGCTATGAACACTAGTAAAGTACACATCAATAATCTGTATATCAAAATATACCTTTCTTCACTTTGCCATCCTTCTTATCCGCCAAGTATCTAGGGCAGTTCCACTTCCAGCGACCATTTCCTTTGCAGTAGAAGCACTTAGTTTCAGGCTTGAGTTTTAGCTTTGGGTTTCTTCACGGGAGTGACAACTTGCTTGTCATTCTTCTTGAAGTTCCCCTTCTATCCCTTTGCCCTTTACTTGAAACAAGTGGTCTTGTTAACCATCAACACTTGATGCTTTTTCATGATTTCTACCTTCGCCGACTTCAGCATCGCGAAGAGCTCGGGAATTCCTTTCATCATCCCTTGCATATTATAGTTCATCACGAAGTTCTACTAACTTGGTGATAGTGACTAGAGAACTTTGTCAATTACTATCTTATCTGGAAGATTAACTCCCACTTGAATCAAGTAATTGTAGTACCCAGACAATCTGAGCACATGCTCACTGGTTGAGCTATTCTCCTCCATCTTGTAGGAAAAGTACTGTCAGAATTCTTATACCTCTTGATACGGGCATGAGTTTGAAATACTAATTTCAACTCTTGGAACATCTTATATGCTCCGTGGCATTCAAAACGTTTTTGAAGTCCCGGTTCTAAGCCATAAAGCATGGTGCACTTAAACTATCAAGTAGTCATCATACCGAGCTTTTGTCAAAACGTTCATAACGTCTACATCTACTCCTGCAATAGGTCTGTCACCTAGCGGTGCATCAAGGACATAATTCTCTGTGCAACAATGAGGATAATCCTCATATCACGGAACAATTCCGCATCATTGGTACTAACATTTTTCAACTTAGTTTTCTCTAGGAACATATAAAAAATAAACGGGGAGCAACATCGTGAGCTATTGATCTACAACATAGATATGCTAATACTACGAGGACTAAGTTCAGGATAAATTAAAGTTCAATTTAATCATATTACTTAAGAACTCCCACTTAGATAGACATCCCTCTAGTCATCTAAATGATCACGTGATCCAAATCAACTAAACCATGTCCGATCATCACATGAGATGGAGTAGTTTCAATGGTGAACATCTTATGTTGATCATATCTACTATATGATTCACGCTCGACCTTTCGGTCTCCAGTGTTCCGAGGCCATATCTGCATATGCTAGGCTCGTCAAGTTTAACCCGAGTATTCTACGTGTGCAAAACTGTCTTACACCCGTTGTATTTGAACGTAGAGCTTATCACACCCGATCATCACGTGGTGTCTCGGCACGAAGAACTTTCGCAACGGTGCATACTCAGGGAGAACACTTGTACCTTGAAATTTTGTAAGGGATCATCTTATAATGCTACCATCGTTCTATGCAAAATAATAAGCATAATAAGATAAACATCACATGCAAATCAAAATATGTGACATGATATGGCCATCATCATCTTGTGCTTTTGATCTGCATCTCCAAAGCATCGTCATGATCACCTTTGTCACCGGCGCGACACCTTGATCTCCATCGTAGCATCGTTGTCGTCTCGCCAACTATTGCTTCTACAACTATCGCTACTGCTTAGTGATAAAGTAAAGCAATTACATGGCGATTGCATTTCATACAATAAAGCGACAACCATATGGCTCCTGCCAGTTGCCGATAACTTTACAAAACATGATCATCTCATACAAAACCGTATAACTCATCATGTCTTGACCATACCACATCACAACATGCCCTACAAAAACAAGTTAGACGTCCTCTACTTTGTTGTTGCAAGTTTTACGTGGCTGCTACGGGCTTTAGCAAGAACCGTTCTTACCTACGCATACAAAACCACAACGATATTTCGTCAAGTATGTGCTGTTTTAACCTTCACAAGGACCGGGCGTAGGCACACTTGATTCAGCTAAAGTGAGAGAGACAGACACCCGCCAGTCACCTTTAAGCAACGAGTGCTCATAACGGTGAAACCAGTCTCGCGTAAGTGTACGCGTAATGTCGGTCCGGGCCGCTTCATCTCACAATACCGCCGAAGCAAAGTATGACATGCTGGTAAGCAGTATGACTAGTATCGCCCACAACTTATTGTGTTCTACTCGTGCATATCATCTACGCATAGACCTGGCTCATGATATCACTGTTGGTAAACGTAGTATTTTCAAAATTTTCCTACGATCACGCAAGATATATCTACTAGATGCATAGCAACGAGGGGGAGAGTGTGTCTACGTACCCTCGTAGACCGAGAGCGGAAGCGTCAAGTGACGCGGTTGATGTAGTCGAACTTCTTCGCGATCCAACCGATCAAGCACCGAACGTACGGCACCTCCGTGTTCAGCACACGTTCAGCTTGATGACGTCCCACGAGCTCTTGATCTATTTGAGCTTCATGGGAGAGTTTCGCCAGCACGACGGCGTGGTGACAGATATGATGTATCTACCGGCGCAGGGCTTCGCCTAAGCACTGCAACGGTATGACCGAGGTGTGTTTCTGTGGAGAGGGGCACCGCACACGGCTAAAACAATTCAACTTGTGTGTCCTAGGGTGCCCCCCTACCCCCGTATATAAAGGAGCAAGGGAGAGGCCGGCCCTAGAGGGGGCGCGCCAAGTGTGGGGAGTCCTACTAGGACTCCCAAGTCCTAGTAGGATTCCCCTTTCCTTTCCGGAGTAGGAGAGAAGGAAAGAGGTGGAGAGGGAGAAGCAAAAGGGGGCTGCACCCCTTGTCCAATTCGGACCAGAGGGGGGGCGCGCGCCTCCTTCCTTTTGGCCTTTCTCCTCTATTCCCGTATGGCCCAATAAGGCCCATATACTCCGAAAAATACCCGAATCACTCGGAACCTTTCCGATGTCCGAATATAGTCGTCCAATATATCGATCTTTACGTCTCGGCCATTTCGAGACTCCTCGTCATGTCCACGGTCTCATCCGGGACTCCGACCTCCTTCGGTACATCAAAACTCATAAACTCATAATACCGATCGTCATCAAACGTTAAGCGTGCGAACCCTACGGGTTTGAGAACTATGTAGACATGACCGAGACTCATATCCGTTCAATAACCAATAGCGGAACCTGGATGCTCATATTGGCTTCTACATATTCTGCGAAGATCTTTATCGGTCAAACCGCATAACAACATACGTTGTTCCTTTTGTCATTGGTATGTTACTTGCCCGAGATTTGATCGTCGGTATCTCTATACCTAGTTCAATCTCGTTACCGGCAAGTCTCTTTACTCGTTCCGTAATACATCATCTCGTGCATTACCGAGAGGGCCCAGAGATACCTCTCCGACACTCGGAGTGACAAATCCTAGTCTTGATCTATGCCAACACCACGAACACTTTTGGAGACACCTGTAGAGCATCTTTATGATCACACAGTTACGTTGTGACGTTTGATAGCACACAAGGTGTTCCTACGGTATTCGGGAGTTGCGTATGCTCATAGTCAAAGGAACATGTATAAGTCATGAAGAAAGCAATACCAGTAAAACTAAACGATCATAGTGCTAAGCTAATGGATGGGTCTTGTCCATCACATCATTCTCCTAATGATGTGATCCCGTTGATCAAATGACAACTCATGTCTATGGTTAGGAAACATAACCATCTTTGATCAATGAGCTAGTCTAGTAGAGGCATACTAGGGACACTCTGTTTTGTCTATGTATTCACACATGTACTAAGTTTTCGGTTAATACAATTCTAGCATGAATAATAAACATTTATCATGATATAAGGAAATATAAATAACAACTTTATTATTGCCTCTAGGGCATATTTCCTTCAGATGCATGCTGGATAGAGGCCGATGTGTGGAGTAATAGTAGTAGATGCATAATTGTTTTAGTCTACTTGTCTCAGATGTGATGCCTATATACAATGATCATGCCTAGATAGTCTCATAATTATTCACTTTTCTATCAATTGCTCGACAGTAATTTGTTTACCCGCCGTAGAATATCGCTATCATGAGAGAAGCCACTAGAGAAAACTATGGCCCCGGGTCTATCTTTATCATATTACTTTCCCGTCAACTAGCCTATTTCTGTCGCCGTTGTTTATTTGCTTTCTTTACTTTCTGTTTCTATACCAAAAATACCAAAATATAATTATCATCTCTACTAGATCTCACTATAGTAAGTGACCGTAAAGGGATTGACAACCCCTTATCGCGTTGGCTGCGAAGTTCTTATTTGTTTGTGCAGGTGCGAGGGACTGGCGCGTGGTCTCCTACTGGATTGATACCTTGGTTCTCAAAAACTGAGGGAAATACTTATGCTACTGTGCTGCATCTTCCTTTCCTCTTCGAGGGAATACAACGCAAGCACAAGAGGTAGCAACGAGGCTATAAGAAATCATGCATATGAGGGATCAAAGAAGACTCAAATAACTTTCATGGATATAAAAAGATAGATCTGATCATAAACTCAAAGTTCATTGGATCCCAACAAACAAACCGCAAATGAGTTACATCATATGGATCTCCAAGAGACCATTGTATTGATAATCAAAAGAGAGAGAGGAAGCCATCTAGCTACTAACAACGGACCTATAGGTCTACAAGGAACTACTCACACATCATCCTAGAGGAACCAATGGAGGTGGTAAACCCCTCTATGATGGTGTCTAGATTGGATCTGGTGGTTCTGGACATTGCAGCGGCTGGAATAGAATTTCATCGACTCCTCTAGGGTTTCTGGAATATTTGAATATTTGTAGAGGGAAGAGGCGGTGCGGGAGTCCATCGAGGTGGGCACAACCAACCTGGGCGCGCCCCCTGGCGCGCCCTGGTGGGTTGTGCCCCCCTCGGGGCACCCCCAGGTGCAGCTCTAGCCCATTGGATGTCTTCTGGCCCATAAAAGTTCTCCAAAAACTTTCGTGGTGTTTGGGATCCGTTTGATATTGATTTCCTGTAATGTAAAAACATGCAGAAAACAACAACTGGCACTTGGCACTATGTCAATAGGTTAGTACCAAAAAATGATATAAAATGATTGTAAAACATCCAAGAATGATAATATAACAACATTGAACAACCAAAAATTATAGATACGTTGGAGACGTATCACGGACTGGGTCCGTGATGTGAGGATTGTCCTCATTGCTGCACAGAAGAATTATGTCCTTGATGCACCGCTAGGTGACAAACATATTGCAAGAGCAGGTTAATGTTACGAATGTTTAGCAAATGTTCGATATGATGACTACTTAATAGTTTAGTGCGCCATGCTTTACGGCTTAGAGCCGGGACTTCAAAAACATTTTGAATGCCATGGAGCATATGAGATGTTTCAAAAGCTAAAATTGGTATTTCAGAATCATGCCCATGTCGAGAGATATGAGACCTCTGACAAGTACTTTGCCTACAAGATGGAGGAGAATAGCTCAGCTAGTGAGCATGTGTTCAGAATGTCTGAGTACTACAATCACTTGAATCAAGTGGGAGTTAATCTTCCAGATAAAATAGTGATTGATAGAGTTCTCTAGTCACTATCACCAAGCTACTAGAACTTCGTGATGAACTATAATATTCAAGGGATAACGAAAATGATTCCAAGATCTTCGCGATGATGAAATCGACGAAGGTAGAAACCAAGAAAGAGCATCAAGTGTTGATAGTTAACAAGACCACTAGTTTCAAGAAAAAGAGCAAGGGGAAGAAAGGGAACTTCAAAAGAATGGCAAGCAAGTTGTCACTCCCGAAAAGAAGCCCAAAGTTAAACCCAAGCCTGAAACTGAGTGCTTCTACTTCAAAGGAAATGGTCACTGGAAGAGGAACTACCCCAAATATTTGGCGGAGAAAAGGATGGCAAAGTGAAAAAAGGTATATTTTATATACATATTATTGATGTGTACCTTACTAGTGCTCGTAAGTAGCCTCTTGGTATTTGATACCTATTCGGTCGCTAAGACTAGTAACTCAAAACCGAAGTTGCTGAATAAACAAAGACTAGTTAGAGTGAGGTGACGATGTGTGTTGGAAGTGGTTCCAAGATTTATATGATCATCATTGCACACTCCCTATACTTTCGCAATTAGTGTTAAACATAAATAAATGTTATTTGGTATTTTCGTTGAGCATGAACAAGATTGGATCATGTTTATTGCAATACAGTTATTCATTTAAGTCAGAGAATAATTGTTATTCTGTTTACATGAATAAAACCTTCAATGGTCATAAACCCAAGGTGAATGGTTTATTGAATCTCAATCGTAGTAATACACATATTCATAATATTGAAGACAAAAGATGCAAAGTTGATAACGATAGTGCAACATACCTGTGGCACAGTCGTTTAGGTCATATTGGTGTAAAGCGCATGAAGAAACTCCACGATGATGGGCTTTTGGAATCACTTGATTATGAATCATTTGATACTTGCGAACCATGCATCATGGGCAAGATGACTAAAACTCCACTCTTCGGAACAATGTAGCAAGCAAATGACTTATTGGAAATAATACATACCGACGTATGCGGTCCAATGAGTGTTGAAGCACGCGGCGGGTATCGTTATTTTCCGACCTTCACAGATGATTTGAGTGGATATGGGTAAATCTACTTGATGAAACACAAGTCTGAAACATTTGAAAAGTTCAAAGAATTTCAGAGTGAAGTAGAGAATCGTCGTAACAAGAAAATAAAGTTTCTACAATCTGATCGCGGAGGCGAATATTTGAGTTACGAGTGTGGTCTTCATTTAAAACAATGTAGAATAGTTTCACAGCTCACACCACCTGGAACACCACTGCGTAATGGTGTGTCCGAACATCGTAACCATACTTTATTAGATATGGTGCGATCTATGATGTCTCTTGCTGATTTACCACTATCGTTTTGGGGTTATGCATTAAAGAAAGTTGCATTCGCGTTAAATAGGGCACCTTTTAAATCCATTGAGACGACACCGTATGAACTATGGTTTGGCAAGAAACCTAGGATGTCGTTTCTTAAAGTTTGGGGTTGCCATGCTTATGTGAAAAAGCTTCAGCCTGATAAGCTCGAACCCAAATCGGAGAAGTGCGTCTTTATAGGATACCCAAAAGAAACTATTTGGTACACCTTCTACCACAGATTTGAAGGCAAGATCTTTGTTGCTAAGAATGGATCCTTTCTCGAGAGGGAGTTTCTCTCGAAAGAAGTGAGTCGGAGGATAGTAGAACTTGATGAGTTAATTGTGCCTTCTCTAGAATTGGAAACTAGCTCGTCACAGAAAATCGTTCCTGTGATGCCTACACCAACTAGAAAAGAAGCTAATGATGATGATCATGAAACTTCATATCAAGTTACTACAAAACTTCGTAGGTCAACCCGAGCACAATCCGCACCAGAGTGGTACGGTAATCCTGTTCTGGAAGTCATCTTACTAGACCATGACGAACCTATACAAACTACGAAGAAGCTATGATGAGCTCAGATTCTGATAAATGGCTTGAGGCCATTAAATCTGAGATATGATCCATGTATGAGAACAAAGTGTGGACTTTGGTGGACTTTGGTGGACTTGGCCGATAAATGGCTTAAAGATGAAGACTATCGCTGATAGTAATGTTACTATCTACAAAGCTCGACTTGTCGCAAAAGGTTTTCGACAAGTTCAAGGAGTTGACTACGATGAGACTTTCTCACCCGTAGCGATGCTTAAGTCTGTCCGAATCATGTTAGCAATTGCCGCATTTTATGATTATGAAATCTGGCAAATGGACGGTAAAACTGCATTCCTCAATTGTTTTCTTAAAGAAGATGCAACCAGAAGGTTATGTCGATCCTAAAGGTGCTAACAAAGTGTGCAAGCTCCAGCGAGATCAAGGACTGGTGCAAGCATCTCGGAGTTGGAATATACGCTTTGATGAGGTGATCAAGGCATATGGTTTTATACAGACTTTTGGAGAAGTTTGTATTTACAAGAAAGTGAGTGGGAGCTCTGTAGCATTTCTGATATTATATGTGGATGACATATTGTTGATTGGAAATGATTTAGAATTTCTGGATAGCATAAAAGGATACTTGAATAAGAATTTTTCAATGAATTACCTCAGTGAAGCTGCTTATATATTGGGCATCAAGATTTATAGAGATTGATCGAGACGCTTGATAGGACTTTCACAAAGCACATACCTTGATAAAGTTTTGAAGAAGTTCAAAATGGATGAGTCAAAGAAGGAGTTCTTGCTTGAGTTATAAGGTATGAAGTTGAGTAAGACTCAAAGCCCGACCATGACAGAAAAATATAGAGGGAATGAAAGTCATTCCCTATGCCTCAGCCATAGGTTCTATAAAGTATGCCATGTTGTGTACCAAACCTATTGTGTACCTTGCCATGAGTTTGGCAAGGAGGTACAATAGTGATCGAGGAGTCGATCACTAGACAGCGGTCAAAATTATCCTTACACGACTAAAGAAATATTTCTCGGTTATGGAGGTGATAAAGAGTTCGTCGTAAAGACTTACGTTGATGCAAGCTTTTACATCAATCCAGATGACTCTGAGTCTCAATCTGGATACATATTGAAAGCGGGAGCAATTAGCTAGAGTAGCTCCATGCAGAGTATTGTCAACATAGAAATTTGTGAAATACACGCGGATCTGAATGTGACAGACCCGTTGACTAAACTTCTCTCACAAAGCAAAACATGCTCATACCATAGTACTCTTCGGGTGTTAATCACATGGCGATGTGAACTAGATTATTGACTCTAGTAAACCCTTTGGGTGTTGGTCACATGGCGATGTGAACTATGGGTGCTAATCACATGATGATGTGAACTATCGGCGTTAAATCACATGGCAATGTGAACTAGATTATTGACTCTAGTGCAAGTGGGAGATTGAAGGAAATATGCCCTAGAGGCAATAATAAAGTTGTTATTTTATATTTCCTTATATCATGATAAATGTTTTTTATTCATGCTACAATTGTATTGACCGGAAACCTTGATACATGTGTGAATACATAGACAAAAAATGTGTCCCTAGTGAGCCTCTACTTGACTAGCTCATTGACCAAAGATGGTTAAGGTTTCCTAACCATGGACATGAGTTGTCATTTGATAACGGGATCACATCATTAGGAGAATGATGTGATGGACAAGACCCATCCATTAGCTTAGCATAATGATCATTCAGTTTTATTGCTATTGCTTTCTTCATGCCAAATACATATTCCTCCGACTATGAGATTATGCAACTCCCGGATACCGAAGGAATGCCTTGTGTGCTATCAAACGTCACAACATAACTGGGTGATTATAAAGATGCTCTACAGGTATCTCCGAAGGTGTTTGTTGGGTTGGCATAGATCAAGATTAGAATTTGTCACTCCGAGTATCGGAGAGGTATCTCTGGGCCCTCTCGATAATGCACATCATAAGAAGCCTTGAAAGAAATGTGAAATGAGTTAGTTGTGGGATGATGCATTACAGAACGAGTAAAGAGACTTGCCGGTAACGAGATTAAACTAGGTATGAAGATACCGATGGTCCAATCTTGGGCAAGTAACATACCGATGACAAAGGGAATAACGTATGTTGTCATTATGGTATGACCGATAAAGATCTTCGTAGAATATATAGGAACCAATATGAGCATCCAGGTTCCGCTATTGGTTATTGACCGGAGAAGTGTCTCGATCATGTCTACATAGCTCTCGAACCCGTAGGGTCCACACGCTTAACGTTCGATCACGATTTTGTATTATATGAGTTACGTGATTTGGTGGCTGAGTGTTGTTCGGAGTCCTGGATGACATCACGGACATGCCGAGGAGTCATTAAATGGCCGAGAGGTAAAGATTCATATATAGGACGATGATATTCGGACACCGGAAGTGTTCCGAGGGTACCGGGTACATATCGGGTCACCGGAAAGGAGTTTCAGGCACCCCCGACAAAGATATGGGCTTTATTGGGCCAAAAGTGGGACAGACCAACCCCTAAGGGGCTGGTGCGCCCCATGTAAGCCGAAATAAGGTGGAAAGGAAAGGGGAGAGGAGAGAAAGGAAGGGGAGGGATTCGGCATCCCCCTTCCTTCTCTCGCACCTCCTCCTTCCTTCCCCCTCCATGAAATATGGTAAGGGGGGCCAATAGGATTACGGCCCCAGGTAGGATTCCTCCTACTTGGGCGCCCCCTTGGCTGCCCCCTCTCCCTACCACCTATATATATGAAGCGGGAGGCGCCTAGAACACATGAACATCATTGTTAGTCGTGTGCGGCACCCCCTCCACCGTTTACTCCCACAGTCATAATCTTGTAGTGCTTAGGCGAAGCCCTGCGCGGATCACTTCATCATCACTGTCACCACGCCGTTGTGCTGATGGAACTCATCTACTTCGTCGACACTTTGCTGGATAAAGAGTTCGAGGGATGTCATCGAGCTGAACGTGTGCAGAACTCGGAGGTGCCATACGTTCGGTGCTTGATCGGTCGGAACGAGAAGAAGTTTGACTACATCAACCGCGTTGTCAAACGCTTCCTCTTTTGGTCTATGAGGGTACGCGGACACACTCCCCCCTCTCGTTGCTTTGCATCTCCTGGATAGATCTTGCGTGAGCGTAGATTTTTTTTAAATTGCATGCTACATTTCCCAACAGTTTCGCCCATCTAGAGATGTATTGTCTTGTGGCCCTTATTTTAAAGTTCCACATCTGAATAGCTTTGTGACCAATAGCGGGCCTCTCTCATACATTGTTGATTATGTCTGCAAAGCCTTCTCAGTACAACCATCCCAATTCAAATTTGAAAGGGCGGCGAGCAGATGGGCTTATAGAAATAGAATCAAGAATGATGGGTGCATGATCCGATAGTGCCTCAATACGCTCTAGGGTTCGTAAAGTTACCAAAAGAAATTTTAATTCCCATTCAGTATCCTTGAGTACCCTGTCAAGCTTTTCGTATGTTGGCACACAACAGTTATTTGCCCAAGTGAATTGTCTCCCCGAGATACTGGCTTCCCGAAGATTCAAACTATCAATTACAATACTGAATAGGAAAGGCCAGGGAGATTAAAAGCGATCATTATTTTTCACTTCCTGGTACCTAAGGATATTAAAGTCCCATCCAATAAGCATTGGATGCGGGTTATCCTTGGCCAAGTTCACCAATTCCCGAAGAAAAGTTGATTTATGCTCATCTTGGGCAGCCCCATAGACTGCAACCAGGCTCCATGTAAAATTATCAACCCTGCTTCGATTTCGAAGGTGTAATTTCATGTGAAAATCCCCAGTCGAAAAGGCTAACAAGTCCATGGTTGTGGTTTTTATCCCAAGTAAGATTCCTCCAGACCTTCCATGTGGTAGACAATGCCATGTGAAGTTGAAACCACCTGACAAGTGATCCAAGACATGCGCACGGAAGTCACATTTTCCAGCCTCAGAAATCACCACAAAATCCAACACATGCTCACGCACACAGTCACCGGTGTGTTTGTGTTTAGCCAAGTCTGAAAGACCTCTGCTATTCCAAAACATGCCTCTCATGTGGAAACTCGGGTTGGGGTGGACAACTTCATCTTTTTGGCCGTTTTTTGTTTCTTTTTTGAGGAATGTGATTTAAATTTTTGCAAAGACGCTGTGAAGTCACAATACATGGACCCAGGCCTTGCTTCATCCAATCCAACCTCGGTAACTGCACCAACCAAATGGGAGAGAAGGGGACCATCATATGTGGCATCCACCTCTTCCTCCTCGGTGTCGGGGTTAGGCAAGATACTCGGGCATTTTGGAGAAACCTTTAAACGGTCGATCTCCATATGTTAGAGCACCCCCACCGACAAGCTCACCTCGTTATCATTCTTTCCAATAGAGACACCAGCGTTCTTTAAGGTAGAAGAAATACGAGTGTCTGAAAAGGAAAGAAATGATTTTACTGATGATGTACCTGGCATCGAGTCTAGATTGCGCGTAGCTTGACGGCGCATTGCCTTGCCAGAGCATGCTTGCCGATCTGAGAAGAGCCATCAACGTCTATGTGGTGATAGCTACTATGCCGAAGGGGAGTGGGCATCCCTCCCGATATAGGATTCGTCAGTGTGTCCGGGCAGATTGTCGGTGATGTTGGAGTAGCAGACAGCACGGCAGTCGCGACATATACTGACATCCATCATATTCTAGATTTTGGTACACTCTCATATTCATATTAATTGATGCTTATTTAATATAAAGGTGTACTAGATAAGGGATAATTAATAGACGTGGATAACTGCCACACGTGTGGCACACACCCAACCACACGACCCTGTGTGGTATGCCTAGCAGGTAACCCACACAATCATGTGTGGGCGAACATTAGAATCGCCCACATGTCTTGGGATCTGAAGTGGTTCGGGTTGGAGAGGTAAAGACCCAATCCAGTTTTTTTAGAATGGGGTTATCCTAAATATTACTCCAGCTAAAAGTCCTACTTTTAATGGGTATCCCAACCAAATAATGTTGTTGAATAATAGAGTTGAAAAGAAGCATAATTATTGTGATCACCTCCAACTCTGCTTCAGTTCTCAGGGCACATTATATGGTGTCCCATGATAATCCATGGTTCCATATTACTAGTAACCAGATTATATAGCCAGTTGGAAAATTTAGTCTTGTCGTCGGTACTATTTGGTCTATACACATTGGTCAGATAACATATCGCATTACACATGTTACAAGTAAATTCAATAGTAATCCGAAAGTATGATCGAGTGTATGAGTATTAGAGAGGAAAGAATTGGCGTAATGAGGTCTGTGTTGTATTGAGCCTATAGAGTACAAGGCTTGGAGGGCAAGAAGCCACTTCGAGAGATAAGGAAGGACATGATTGCAAATCATAGTCTACCAAATACAGAGATATGTCTATATACTCTAACATCCCCACCCCAACCCTGGAGTCATAGCGGTAGCGTCGCAGGCAACAATAGCAACACGAGCGGACAAGCCGGAGAGAAACCAAAGGTAGAAGCCGACAGGCTGACATCGTAGCAGGAGCGTCATGGACATTGTCGAATTGTGGACGCATTGAGTGTGGAGGAAGCTGCCAAGGTCCTCAAGCGAGGTGATAACCCTTTGTGCTGAAGTGGAGGTATTCGGCCGAGAGCATGGACATTGGAGCCGTGGTTGAGGTAGCCATGCGAGGGATGCCGTGGTCGATGTCGAGGTCGGAGTCGTCGTGTCGTGGTAGCCAAAGGTGGAGCCGGGTTGCATGGAAATGCTGACGAGTCAGGGATGCAGTTGTGCACTAGGAAGAAGACGGTGAAGTGATCGAGGCAGTTGTCGAGGAGGGGGTCGATGCCAAAGACGAACTTGTCGAAGCTGTTGTAGACGAGGTGCCGCATCGGGTTTGCCAAGTCCTAGGACACGTCCGGGACGTAGTCACGCGTTGGTGTTGTTAGTACCAGGCATGTGTAGAGCGGGAACTAGCACAAGATGTATGCCAAGGGCTAGCAGGGAAGGACCCAATGCCGATTGCGGCCCAAATCGGTGGGGGTACAAGGTGCTGATGTTGACCACGATTGCTGGTGTAGACGAAGTGGTCGGGGAAGATGTTGGCGACGCTAGAAATGAGCTGGTGTTAGACGAAGACAAAGATGTGGTGGGGGACGACATGGACCGTGTGCTGCGGCGCTTTGGTCCGAAGGGGCGACGCAATAGTAGTGTGTGCATTGTTGCAATTGCAGGGAAGACCTCGGGGCTGCGATGTTGGGTCCGAAGGGACGACACAATGGCAACTTGTTGCTCAATCGGCGGAGAAGCATGCATACTCAGTGCCGATCTTTACTAGAACCTGCGAAGGAGCACGTAGAAGGACGCCGCTTGGCCATAAAGCCACCGAGGCCTGGTGCGAATGGCCGGTGTGTGCACGCAGCCCACGCCCTAGCGGGGCGCAGAGGTGCGCAACACAATGCAGTTGGCCAATGCATCACGTGTGTGGCGCCGCCAGGGCCAACAACCTGATGCAACCGCGCATGATGAAGGTGTGGCTGGTTTGGGACTCCCCGATCAGATCACTGCGATGATCACGGGCGCAAAACGACGTGTGGACGGATGTGCGGAGAACAGTTGTTCCGGGATGGCATGTGTTGCATGAGGCCGCCTAGTCGATGAAGAGGTCGATGCAATCGATCCAGAAGTCAGAGTAGAGGCACGCGAGGGTTGACAGGCGGGCGACGCAAATCGATCTTAAATCGGAAAACCAAAAAAACACCGATCAAATGATCGATGAAAGAGAAAATCCTGGATCAATGGATCGGGAAGACTCTCTACACAAGCCGATCAACACGGTCAGTGGACGAACCCTAACTACGGATTGCGCAACCCCAGGTGGACATCATGGAGATCGACCTCCCCGAAGACGGCGTGGTGCAGAAGCGGCGGTTGCTAGGGTTTAGGATTGAGGTAAATCTACTACCATATAACAGTTTCAGACATGAGTGAATTGGCGTAACATGGTGCATGTTGTATTGAGCCTCTCGGGCGGTTTCCATAGAGTACAAGGCTTGGAGGAAAAGACACTGCTCCTATAGATAAGGTAGGAGACGCCAGAGATATGATAGTGGCTTTAAGCATAGCACCATTCCAAATACAATAATACCTCGAGAGGATGTGAAAGATAACGAAAAAGCAAAATGTTTTATCTTTGGCGAATAGAACCGTTATCTTAATAAGTCCTCAAAGTTTTGTGCATTTTTGAGCGGTGATTTCCTTTATCTTTTCAGAGCCCCTCGAATGTTATGTGTGGACAATATTTTGCAAGAATATAGAACTTTTGATCAAGTTGGAATTTACTGTTAAGGAGGGTGTGGGTACATCCGCAAGCAGAAAAAGCACTCTGAAGCATGAACTTCATCATCTTCGTGGTCACCCTTCCCCGTAACAATGCACTACCTCTCTCGAAACCACAATGATCTCCCTTTACCTATCTAAATTAGTATTTGTAGCACTAACGAGAGTCATATTTAGTGATAATTTTGAATCTTCGTAGAAGAAGTTTTTAATTTCTTACTGTGCATTCTTTAAAAAAAAAAGGAGGATGACCCCCGGCCTCTGCATCTAGGAGATGCATACGGCCACTTTATTGATTATTCTCGAAGCCCTTACAAAGTATTACAACAATATGTCTGAATCCGCCATCTTGGCAACATATGCCGCTACTCCTATCCAAATGATGAAGGCGTGCTAGCTGGGCCACTACCCAGACTACTCATCTAAGCCTAACATCAAAATGATCAAGGGGTGCTAGCTGGGCCACTACCCAAACCACTCACCTGAGCCTAACATCAAATGCCGGAAGCCCCAGCCGAGCCATATACCGGGTCTGCGGCACAATCCGGTCTGACGCACTCACATGTGTCGTCGCCGCCATCTTCCACGGGTCTGTCTTCAGAGCAGATATTGAGGCTTCTACCTTGTCAGGCCACTCCGCCATCGACGCCACCTTGACGCCAGACAACGACCTCCACCTGCGCGAGTCCATCACTGCGCATCGGGCGCCGAGTCTCCACTGCACCACGCCGCCGAGATCCGACGTCATCAATGTGAAGGATGAAGTACCGCTCCACCAAGAAAGGCGCCCGCTGGTTCCTCGATCCCGTGCACGCCTCCAAGAATGACGCCCCAAGGAGGAAACGACACCAACGCGCCGCCGTCATCCGATCAACTGATCTAGGGTTTCCCCCGAAGGTAGCGGATAGAGGTCCGGAGCTTCTCCACGGCGATGCCTTCAAGAAGGTAATGACCCCACAAGGTGCCACCAACGCCGGTCTTGGCATCAAGCCGAGCACAAGGTTTTCACCCGGATCCGCTCGAAGAACCTCCATCACGTATTGTGTGCACGGGTCGCCACCGATCTGAGCCGCCACACATGGAGCAGGCCGCACCGGCCAGATCAGATCTGTCCGGAGGACACAACCCGCATGGTGCCGACCCAACCACCAGGCCCTCCATGCCGCCACCGCCGATCCGAGGTCAGAAGGTGTGTCGCCGTAGACCCAGCCGCCGCCTCCGAACGCCGCCACGCAGCCCGAGGCAGGGCCGACTGCCGCACCCCACCGTCGCCGCCCTTGGTCGAGGCTGCAATGACATGTCTTCTTGAATACCTGTGATTGCTTCGCTATGAGAACAAAGACGGTTTTCTCTGCTTAACTTGGGCGATAGATTGGGATATACATTTTTTAGGTGTTAGTGGTTTCACAAGAAAAGGCCTCAAGCTTTCTTCTTCCTCCCACCGGCGCCGCCGCCAGTCCGCCCCATCTCCAATGGCCTTTGGGCCATGGAGGTGCGTAGGACCTCGGCTCCCCGCCGGCAGGAGGTACCTTGTTCTTGTTCTTTTTATGCTCAGTGTCTTGGATGGGTCTGTGTGGCAGCGGTGATGTCCCACAATAGAAATAATGTCTCCTATGTTCTATCCCCGTCGCAACGATGCGTTTAGCATCGTCGTAAGGCATGTGGAGGTGTGTCTCCGTCGGATCTTGCGGCATTCGGTCGGTGTTGGTCTTCGAAGGATCTGCTTGGATCATATCTCCATTCGTCTTAGTTGAGTGTTTGCAGGTTTGATTCTTCCGATCTATGACTTCCTTCATCGGCTATGGTTGCTACTCGGGTGAGCTGGTCCTATGGGGCCTTAGCACGACATATTCCGACTTCCGACAGGTTTAGTCCACAACTTATGATTTTGAGGTAGATCAACTTTGTACTTTGATACGTTCACAATATAAACAAGAGCATGACGTAGGGTTTTATCTCCTCGAGAGGGCCCGAACCTGATTAAAACACGGTGTCCCTTGTCTCCTGGTATCCATCAATCCGATCTCACAGTTCGGGCCCCCCTACCCAAGGTCTGCCGGTTTTGACACCGACACCGGCCTTTGCCGGCAGGGGAGTTCTGTTTTTAGGTGTATTTTTTAGTTTGTTAAGGTTTGTGCCATGTTCAAGAAGACGAGGTGGCGACGGCTTCCTGAAGAAGAAGATAGAATAAAGTTCTCCCCGCCTAGAACCCATCCCGCCGATGCTTCTAGCATTGTTGGAGGCCGTGTGGAGGTGTGTCTTCACTCTTCAGGAGATCTTGTCAGATCAGGTCGGCGTTTGTCTTTGGTGAATCCACTTGAATCCGGTCTCCGATGAGGGAGGAACGATGACGGCATCGTGCCTTTGGTTGTAATCGTTAGGTGGTCAACAAACCTAAACGTAATTTTTTTCTAATATTCTTTATACTACTTTGCCAGTTGATAAATAGATTGAAAGTTCTCTTGCAAAAAAAAGATCATGTAAATTTTTTCTCGCATTGCAAGTACGGGCTGTTTGCAATTACATCATCATGTATTTAGGCGTGGTAGTTAGTTTACTTCCGAAGTTTCCGCGTGCTAAGTCACGTGTTGCGGCAGGAGTCCCGCATTTCTTGGCAAGTTTTGCAATCATGCTAAATCAAATCTGCCGAGCAGTTGCATCCTCATCGATCTCTAGCGAGCCATGGCGTCCGCGCCGCAAAACACGGCGTCGACGCACAGGTCGGCGGTCGTCCGAGGCATGCACGAGTTTCTCATCGTCGGCTACAGCGAGCGTAAGCCTTTCGCCCGCCTCACCAGCGACCCCGCCCGCCTCCTCTACGACCTCATCCACGGCAATGCCCACGTTAGATACCACTCCATCAACTCCGGTGCCTTCCAGGTCAGCAACTACACCTGGGATCTCGTCTGCACCTTCGACGATCAAGACCACCTCGCGTCTATCACCCTCCACCTGCTCAGCACCGACATAACCGAGGACGTGATCGTCACGGCCAGCCTTCAGATCGACGACCCGCGTGGCCAGTGGCCGCCCGCTGTGTGGCGAAGCGACGACGCCTATAGATTCTCCAACGTTTTTATTTCCAAAAATATGAGCTGGAAGCTGTCGCTCCCAGAAGCCTTCTGTGGGCACGAGGAGCGCTACGTCACCGACGACGACCGCCTCACCATCCTGTGCACCATCGGCATTCTCCAAGAGGATGCCCAGACCGCCGCAGAGGCAAGGAAGTGCTTGGTCTCCGTGGTGCCGCCGCCCACCATCCCCCGGGATTTCAAGCAACTTCTACTACGTCCCTCAAAGATCCCCTGCTCATCAATAGTGACCTTCCTCATTGAAGATACCGAGTTCCGCGCCCACAGGCTTGTGCTTGCTATGCGGTCGCCGGTCTTCGCCGCGGAGCTCTTTGGTCTCATGAGGGAGAGCAACACGCAACGTGTCAGGATCGAGGACATGCGTGCCTCCACATTTAGGGCCATGCTCCAGTTCATCTATACTGACGAGTTTCCCATCAAGCCAAACAACAACGAGGAATCAGGATACAGTCGTGATAGTTTCAAAAAGAAATTCATGGCGAAGGGCCGTGAAGCCATGGTGCACAAGCTGCTTGTGGCCGCTGATCGGTATGATCTCGAGAGGCTCAGGCTCATGTGCGAGAACATACTATGCGAGAGCATCGACGTGGCAACTGTCATGACGACTTTGCTGCTAGTGCGGGGCCGCCAAAGGTGTTGTCTGCTCGAGGATTCCTGCATCAAGTACATAACATCTAGTCCTGATGTGTACGATGCGGTGAGGGCGACCAAGGAGTATGAGGAGCTCAAGGAAACATGCAGCTCTTTTATAATTGAGGTCAACGAAAGAGTAGCCACACACAACATGGCCAACCACACTAGCTCCCCTTCTTCCTCCTCCATTATCCGTACAACAGAGAAGAGCACATCCAGGTACAAGTTGGAGGTGGTCCGCGGCACACATGAGTTTACGATCCCCAACTTTACCTCCGTTCAAAGGAGCCATGGTGTTGGCCAAGTAATCACTTCAAACATATTCAACATAGGTGGCTACGATTGGACGGTCAATGTGTACCCGTCTGGGTACTCGGTGGAGGAGGGTGAGGAGCACATATGTGTCTACCTCCGTTTATGGACTGATCCTGGAGCTGCTGGGGTCAAGTTGTCCAAGACGTTCCGGATCGGTGACCCTAATGGCAAATCACGGTCGATTGTGCTTGGTTCGGAAGATATTTTTACCAAGGTACGTGAAACCTGGGGGTTTCAAAAGTTCATCACGGTGAATTCTGCAAAGTCACGATACATAGGGCACAATGGTTCCCTTACAATACGTTGCGACCTTGAAGTCCACACGAAAGCGTGCACTACTAGTACTAGCACCACCATTGCCAAACCTATGATCGTCGTGCCGCCGTCCAACATTGTCAGGCACCTCCAGCAGTTGATGGTGAGCAAGCAATGGTCAGACGTGACATTCTTGGTCCAGGAGAGCGAGATTCGCGCGCATGGGCTCATCATCGCCGTGCGGTCGCCGCTTCTATACGAAATGTTAGTGGCGTCGACAACCAACAGTGTTGTACGGATCGGCGATATGAAGGCCGTTGTGCTCAGGGCCGTACTCCACTTTGTCTATACAGACGAGCTGCTTCTTGTGGATGACACGGTGGTAGCCATAGAAATGTTGGCGGCGGCATGCCGGTTCCGCCTGGACAGGATGAAGGCCATGTGCGAGAATTTGCTCACTCATCTCCTGTCGAAAGACAACGCGTTGAGCACTCTGGAGCTGGCGTATCGACACCATTGCGAGGAGCTCAAGATTTACTGCAGCGAGTTCATCAACCGTGCAATGAAGTGATGATAAAACCTTTTAATCTTCGATATTTACTGTATAGAAAAGGTTTCATCATGAGTAGTTCCACAGCTTTAATATTTCCATAAAAATAATGGTCATAATTTTTGTCAATGGAAGTTGTACAACTGAAGCTTGCAGATTCCACATTCTACGCCTAAGAATTCTTAACGAGTTCAGTCCATGCATATATCGACAAGTTTGAATGTATATATATAATATAATGCATGTACAGTCTAGATCACATGAAACATTTAGCAATCTGTGAGATGATCATCCCTGTGGTCGCTCACCACCCTCAGACCTCAGTATCCCCACTGCACATGTTCATGCAGCCACCCTCAGCAAGTCCTGGAACCCGCTGGCACACTTACCATTTGGCACAGACTTGTGGTACACCGCGTACACCCTTACCGTTTGGCACGGGCTTGAGGTACACTGTGTACACCCTTGGGCGTTGCACGGCAGCGAGGGGGCTTGCGATTTTAGTTGTGTCATGGAGGAGAGGGCTTTTCCCCCAAGAAGGTGTGTTGGATATTAATATGCATGAAAGATAAGTTGTAGAGAAGCAAAAAGCAAACGCTACTCCCTCCGTCCGGAAATACTTGTCATCAAAATGAATAATAGGGGATGTATCTAGATGTATTTTAGTTCTAGATACACCCCTTTTTGTCCATTTTGATGACAAGTATTTTCGGACGGAGGGAGTACTTGTCCTAATATAAACTTCGACATTTCTCGTGGGATGGGTTTGGGCACCACCTTCAGCAGCCCACTGCACATGTTCATGCCGCTGCCACGTACCCCTGACTCCCGAGGGCTTTTCCCCCATGATATTGTGTTACAAAATACGCAAACTTCTTTCATAGACCGAGCTCTCTGGTACCTTCTATATGGAGCTCGGCCTACAAAATGTTAGGAGGTAAGTTGTAGAAGACAAAAGCAAATGCTACGTGTCCCAATTTATTTAAGTTTCTCTAAAACAGTTGGCAATACGTAGCTACAGTGAAGCTATATATATCGATTCCACAAAGTTTCTTTGTAGCTCAGGCTATGTGGTACCCCTTATCTTCACCATCCAATTCTGCATCGCGATCCGTGCGAATGTATTTATCTTTTTTGTTTCTCTCAAACGAGACAACATATGAACTTCAAACTTTGCAGACCGAACAAACATTAGAACATCAATGTGAGAATTTTTTTTCAGAAAACCACACTCCGATTCTAGCAGGTCCAGGTAAACGACATCCATAGTTTAGCACCATTTAGCTGATGTTTAGTGCCAATAATCTAGCGGATTTAGAGGCTGAAGCTATTTATCATAGCACCCTATTTTGCTCTTTTTGTTGGTGTCGTCCCTATTATTGAACCGATACCAATTACTCCTTACCTTGTGCTTGTATTGGAAATGCAGTTGCCCTTTCACCTAAGAACAAACAAATAAGAATAAAACTCTGACCGAAAATATCATGAAGTAACATCAAATCAGGAATCTCCTTAAACATTATCCAGCCATCTAAAATTCCAGGTCGATAGAGATGTTAGGAATCAGTGTTCAAGCACTCGAGGATGACGATGCGGAAGCATGGTTAGCAGGGTCGCCAGAAGCACTTGAGGACGATGGTGTGGAAGTGGGGTGGGTAGCATCGCTCAAAGCACTCAAGGTCAAGGATGATGGTTCAGATGCAAAGTCAACAGTATCACTGGCCTCTTCAACCTTGCTTCTCTTCAGAGCTTCCATTGCTTCACCCAGCATCCCTGTCACCTTCCCTCCTGATAATGGCTCAAGCTGTTCAGCCAGCGGGTACAATTTCTCGCCTTGAATCTGCAAGGAAAACAAAATATACGACCAAACTGAAAATTCACCCTTTCATTGACATAAATGGCTAATATATAAACATGCGTGACAAGTAAAATTTGTAACTGTGAAATTAGCACGTCCTAATATAATTCGATTGTCCTTACGAGATGTTGTTTCTCCGGGTCAGAAGAATCTACAGCAGTGGTAGTGGTGTTCTTGCTTGGAATAGACGGAGCACAAACAGTGCTATCAGTTTGTGCGAAGCCCGGGGGAACCATCACAGAGTTGGTATTCACATTCATACCATTCGGCAAGTATGTAAAGGCTTGGTTGGCATTTGGGTACACCATCTGCATAGTAAAAGCACGAAAGTCTGGTGAATTGACTACTTGTGACATAATCTGAACATGGGCACAGCTGGATGCACTTTGCAAAACCAGCTGATGCGTTAAGGATTAACAAATGGTCATCTCTCACGCGATAATACCTGTTGGTTTAGATTGATTTCTGGATGCATACCATGCCAAGCATGGTGCAGTGGCCTCGGCATGTTATACGTAAATGGCGTCATGCCGCTAGGAACCCAAGGAGTGAAATGTTGTAGTGGGAATTGCTGATACCCCAAGCTTGGAACCTGTGGTGGGAACATGCCAGGCACTCCTGGACCGAAGTAGAACTGATGGGGAGCAAAAATCTGTGGTACTGCGGGTGCTAGAACTCCTGCGTTCTGAATACGAGCAAAGTGTGCCTAGAAATAATGTCATTAGCATTAAGCTTGTGCTGCGTCCCTCTCCCTCGTATATATGTTCTTGACATAGTGGCAGGTCTAATGTTCAAAAATATTCAGTGACACACAGGTGACAAGAGAGAACTTGTTTTACATAACTTTATTTGTATGGTAAAAAGAACATTTTGTTCACACTCATCCACATTGATAGTCAGTCTATGTAATTCTTAGGATGGGACAATAGTAATATACAACGTATTTATAACTGAACATATTTTCTTTTAGTTCATCAGCTTATGTGTAAAAATCAAACAAATAATAAATAATTGGACATGTAGAAGACAGGGACACATAGCAATATTAGAACTCAAACAGCACTTATCAGCATATAAGATTAATTAAAAGGCGTAACAACTTACCAGTTACCACATATCAGCAGAAGGCACCTATATATTGTACAAGATGATCACTTAGGAAATAACAATTTAGACTTACCATTAGCATTGCTCTCCTTTCCTCTTTGCGCTGAGCTACTCCAACATACAATGGTTTTTTGCCGACTATCTTCCTGTTCATTCCGTCAATCTACCACAATGATTAAAGATGATTTAATAACCAGACTAGTCAATTGGACGCGTTGGGCACGTTTGCATACAACTAAACCAAGTATGTTACTTACGGCCTTGCGGACAGCTTCAATAGTTTGAAATGACACAAAGCCATAACCCTTGCTCCTTCCTTGTGAATCAACCATAACCTAAAAAAATGTTGACGGTGAGCCATGATACTAAGAAACAGAATTAGCTAGCAAATAAAGAGAGAAGTACCTTGCAGGACCCTATCTCACCAAAAATTTCAAATAACCCTCTAAGATTTAGATCATTAATATTATCATCTAGATTCTTCACATATAGATTGAGCCCTTCAAACTTTTTGAATTTCTCATTTCTTGCACGCTCAAAGTTTGCTTTCAGCTCTGCTTGTCTTTCTGACTTTTTCTGAGCTCTTCCAACATACAAAATTGTATCATTAATCATCTTCCCATTAAGACTTTTCACAGCTTCTACAGCACATTCTGGTTCCGCATAGTTAACGAATCCGAAGCATCTGGATATTTGATCTCTCATGATTACAGCGCTGGTAATTCTACCAAATGGCGCAAACTCTTGGAGAAGATCATGGTCAGTGAATTCTTGTGGCAAGTTCTTTACATATACATTTGTGTAATTACTTGAGCTGATTTGCTGCCTCTCGTGACGACGAATGAAGAGACCCACAAAAATCTGTTTGCCGTTAACCAACTTGCCGTTCAAGCCGTCGATGGCATTATTGGCAGAAGTCTCATCTGCAAATTGCACAAATCCATATCCTTTTGATTGACCGTTAAAGTGAGTCGCCACTTTGCACGATAGAATACTGCCATAGTGACTAAATATATCACTCAATCTCTTGCCATCAATAGTTGGCTCAATATTTTTTACGAATAAGTTGGCCTTTCCACTCATTCGCATCATTGGGTCCTTATTTGAGAACATAATCCGGATATGCTTCCCGTTGGCAGGCGTAAAATTTAAAGAGTCTAATGCATGTTTGGCTGCAAACCCATCACATACAAAGTTATTAGAGGTACTTGTAATATTAAACTCAAATCCTCTAGTAGGGCAAGCAAACATACAACAGAAAAGAAATCAGGTTAAGATGAAAACAGTAGTGTAGGTATGATATGTAGATGTATAGTACAGCATAGTGATTATATATGACAAGATGTTCATTGAACAGACCATTATGTCAGATGTCTGATATGCAAAGCTAATCCAATTTCATATATGTACAGTTTCACTCTTTACTATTCTGGCAGCGTGCAGCATGAATAAACTGACGAAAATTGACTAGGTTAACTGCGAAATCCACGGGTTAACGTGATCATGCAATCCACCTAGTGTAAAGTAGCATGTTTCAACACCATGGTGCACAAACTAAAAATATCTTAACAAACATTTAGCCCACATTCCATTCTCTCATGTTCATATTTTCCAAATTGCCACAGCAAGTTTATGATGTCATTCAATGGAAACAACAATGAATATTAACTAGAAAATAAACTGCATGAACTAACCTTAAAAAAAAAGTTCTCTCACTAACCAATTCAACTCCCAAATATTATAATATAAATAACATAGACAACACTAATAACAGGAACATGTCCTTTAGTTAGATAGGACCTAATAAGTACATAGATATACATTAATTGTAACCATTGAGTATGCCTGGCTATATTTTTTTAATTATACATGCGATTCCGAGTCGTTTTCCGACAATGTTAACTTCCACGATGATGTTTTACACCATGCATGGTGCACAGTCTACAATGAAAGCATAAGGAAATTTAAGCTTTAATTCCATTCTCTTCTAGTGCAATCTATGAATCTTGGCTAACTTATAAATAAACAGTGTGACCCAATTTAACAAAGAGCTACAATTCCTCTCGCTAACCAATTCAACTCCCAAGAGTTACACCATAAGTAAGATAGACAGCCCCAATAATATTAACATGTCATTTTGTGTATGACAGAAACCCGCAAGTAGAAAAAAGACACTTATCGCAATAATTGTGTGTGCCCACTTGTTTTTCTCGAATAATATATCCGATTTTGAGTTGGCTTCCGACATTCGGCATCATTATTTTCCTGTTCAATTTTGCGCGGTGCACAATCTACAGAGAATTCTGAAAAGGATTCTAGCCCAAATTCCATTCTCTTCTATTTGTAGTGACCAGAAGCAATCTATGAAGCCACTCACTCAGATGGAATCAACAATTAATGTTAGCTAACTTGAAAACAAACCAACCCCAGTTAACAAAAGGCTACAATTCCTCTCGCTTACCAATTTAACTCCCAAGTATTACGGCATAAATAAGATAGACATCAACAATAATTGGAACATGCCATTTTTTGCGACAGAAATATATAGGTAGATAAAAAACATTAATTACAACTGGTGTGTGTGCCTACTATTTTCAAATCATACATCCGATTCCGAGTCGTATTCCGACAGCATTTGTTTCCACCAAGAATTTTTGGCATATCGGAAACACAAATCGGTTACGGATGCAAACAACAACGTCAACAATCGGAAACACGTTCTACAACCTATTGATCAACACACTATCTACGCACATTCCATCAAAGATGAAGACAATGCTCACCCATGCATCTATGAAGCCATTCAATGGAAATAAGAATGAGTCTTTGCTAACTAGAAAACAAACTGCAGGATCCAGCTAATCAAAGATGAATGTTTGCTGATTGATCCAAGGCTTAGATGTTACATTCTAAATAAGATAGACAGCACCAATAGTACAGACATGTCATTTTGTTTAGAAATAAATAAATAAGTAGCTAGATGCACATTAATTGTAACCACACTATGTGAGCCTACTTGTTTTTGCCAAATCATACATCCGATTTGGAGTCGGATTCCGACAATGTTAATTTCGGCATCGATGTTTTACGCCCTGGTGTCCAATCTATAAAAAAACTCTTAACGAAATTTTGTCAAAATTCATTTATCTTCCTAAACGCCACATGCAATCTATTGAGGCATTCCCTCATTGGAAACAACTATGAATCTTGGCTGACTTGGAAACAAATCATGTGACCTAATAATTTAATAAAAACTACAATTCCTCTCGCTAACGATTCAACTCCCAAATGTTACACCGTAAATAAGATAGACAGCCACCAGTAATATGAATATGTCATTTTGTTTACGACATAACTCAACGAACAGACAAGCACACATTAATTGGAACAATTGCATGTGTCTACTTATTTTTCCCGAATCATACATCCGGTTCTTAGTCGGATTCCGACAACACTATTTTCTGCGGCAATTTTCTACCACATGGTGCACAAACTATGGTGTACTCTTAACAGGATTTTAGCCCAGATTCCTATTCTCTTCTGTTCATAATAAACACAAGCAATCCATGTAATCCTTTCACTCGGACACAAACACCAATTAATGTTGGCTAATTCGAAAACAACCAATCCAACTTAACATCAAACTACAATTCAAATCGCCAATCGATTCAATTCCCAAGTGTTACGACCTAAATAAGATAGACATCACTAATAATAGCAACTTGTCAATTTCTTTACGACAGAAATATATGGTATGTAGGTAAACACACATTTAATTGCAAGCACTGTGTGTCCATTCGCTTTTGCCAATCATATATCCTATTCCGAGTCCGATTCCGATAGCATCAGATTCCGCAAACCCGAATCGGTTACGGATTCCAACACTACTCATGTCAGTGACTCGTAGTTGTACAAACTGCAGGTCAACACCACTATCTACGACATTCCATCTAAAGACCCTTGCCTCGGTTTACCAGAACAAGAAAATACCAAAATAGAACTTCAACTGATATGGTGTGCCACATCTTGTATGGGAAATCTAGTAAATCAGACTTCACAGCCAAACAGATCTAAAACCATACAGCGTCGTATGTTCTTTGTATCCCCGATCCAAGCCTGATAATATGAACATGCAAAGAGACGAAGACAAACTCACCGTCCTCCTGACTGTTGAAGTTGACATAACCATAACCGAGTGACCTGCCAGTCACGTCCCGGCAGATACGGAGGGACGCCACGGGCGCCACCTGGGAGAAGATGGCGTATAGTTGCCCTTCCGCCACGCCATCATCGAGGTCGCCGACGTATAGCGAGGCCCTCGAGCCCAACGCCGGGGCCAGCAACGGGCGACTTGCCATTGTGGAATATGGTCGTCAACCAGTGGCCGGCCACAGGATCGATCGATCGATCGAGCAAGCAAAGCTACCGGCTCAAAAGGCAACAGAATACAGTCTCGGAAGGTACAGGATCGATCGACCGATCGAGCAGGGGTGATTTTATCGATGAATGCTCGTGGATAGATATGCTCTCGAGTCGTATATTGGCTTCTCATTAATTGATGAATTAATTTCTTCCTTTCTTTAGAGTACTCCATAATGATAATCAATACGCGCATTAATTTTGGGGTCGAGGAGACGAGTGTGTTTTTGCTGGAGATATCTGCAAGCTGGAGATTGAGATACTAAATTATGGAGTACTCTAAAGAAATTACTAGTAGTACTATACGAATTAGTTCGTTCGATCAGTTTCCAGGGCCATATATCACTACCGTTTAATGTTTGAGATACTAAATTGGATCGAGCGTAGACAGTGTGCTGATGGCTTAGACTCAGTCAAGTTGTGGGCTTAGCATTCTGAAGATTGCGTTAAAAAAAATCAAAGTGCAAAATAGACAAAGATTCAGAGTTTAGCACTACGATACTATGAGTGAGTGTTGCGCTTGAAGGGAACATAAGTTTCCCCTAGCAGCTCTTCAGGCAATGACTAGGGTTGGGTCAGATCGCGCGATTCTACATGTAAGATGTGAGGTCAGCTGACCCCATAACTTTTTTGATGGCAAGCTTAATGTTATTCATATTTATACCAAAAAAATAAGACAATCCAAAAATATTAGTGCATTTGAACCCACAGCCTCCTGGTGTTGGCACCGCCACTACTCAGATCTTGTCCCTGCTTTTGTCTAGGGAAACTACTCCTCGGCCACCGCCACAGTTCCATTTTGAGTTGTTCTGGCTACGTTGGGTTTTGCTGAGGCGGTCAAGTCCAAGTGATTCGAGGCGCTGGACTCCCCCACTGATCGATGTCGGTGTTATACACTTGGCATCAATTGACCAAGTTAGTCAGGCAAATCATGCAGAGTTGGGAGGCTAACCTAGGGAAAGACTTGAGGATCTGCAAGGCGTAGCTCTTTGTGGCCATCCAGTCCTTCGATGACAGGGTAACCACGGCGGGTCTGGATCCAGAGGAATGGATGGAGAGATATACTCTCGAGGATAGCCTCATGATGTTGTTCTGGAATGCGGATATTTACTATCGTCTTTGAGGCCATCTAAATTGGACTCTTAGGGGTGACTCCAACACGGCATACTTCCCGGCTATTGCCAACGACCGTTATTGTCGATCCTCGATTGTAGTCCTTTCGCATTGTCCCATGATGATTCACGACAAGGTGGAGATCCGCTCTCACGTTGATGGTTTTTATAAAAGCCTTTCAACGGTCAGCAATGGGTTGGAGTGAATCTTCGGGAGGATGTATGGCCCTTGGAGATATCTCTGAGGAAGGGGGGGGGGGGTCTGAGGCTCATGAAGCCGCTTTGAAAGATGGAAGTTGAAGCAACAATGAACTCGACGAAACCGGACTCTGGCCCGGGCCCGAATGGGCCTCGTGTCCAATTTTTTATGAAATTTTGGAAGGTCATCAAAGAGTGGTGATGGTTATATTCCAGGATTTCTCTAGTGGAGTGCTCGATGTCAGGTTGATATGTCTGATTGGTCCTTTTATCACGACACGATCATAAACACTTACATACACACACATACACTCATCTTTATGAATGCACGCATACACACCTTATCCATATGAGCTCCTCCAAGATACTGAACTGACACAACATCTTAAGATTGACGACGTCTTCACAAACCTCATAGCCCATGGGAACGTCCCCTTTTACTGAACGAATGTCGCCGGAAAGCTATGCCAGATAAGTTATTGAAAATAAGGTAATTGGGGATCTGTGAAATTTTGTGTCCTATAAAACCGTACAGATTAAAAAAGAAATGCTTGTGACCAAGGTAATTTTTTAGTCCCATTACCGGTAACAGATAGGTTACTTGGAAACCCATGACCTAATAAACATTGATACCGTTCAAAAATTTTGAATTCAAATGTTGGAAGCAAAGACAAATGGTGTCGGCTATGACAGATACTGCATATATAGTTATATACAGCTTTGCTCGGTCATTAGTCTCCTCCTTCGAAAGAAGCTAGAGTTTTGCCTCTTGCCGGCGCCGCCACAGGTCCGCCTCGTCTCCATTGGCCCTAGGGCCATGGGGGCTTAGTGGATCCTGCCAAGGTCCGGCAGAAGGGCTCCGTTGTTAGTCGTTTGTTTGAGTTTTGTTAGGTTTGTGTCCTATTCAGGAAGGTGAGACAGCGGCGGCTCCCTGAAAATGGAATAAAGGTCTCCCTGCCTAGCTCCCGTTCGGGCTGTGCATCTAGCATCATTGTTGGGCGTGTGGAGGTGTGTCTTCGGCGGATCTATCCTCGGTAGATTTGCTCGGATCAGGTTGTTGTTCGTCTATGTTTGTGTGTCTTCGGGTTGGATCCTTTCGATCTACGGTATTCTTCATCGGCCGCAGTTGTTGTTCGGGTACGCTGGTCCTATGGGGCTTTAGCACGACGACTTCCCAACTGTCTACTACATCAAGGCATGCTCGACTCCGACGAGAGAGGGGCGATGACGGTGGCGTGCATTCGGCTCGCTCAATGCTTGTAGTCGTCGCTGGGTGATCTACGGATCTAAATGTATTTTTTATTATTTCTGGTGTTCGTTATATTGCCATGATTGAAGATGAATAGATTGAAAGTTTTCTTGAGAAAAAATCGGATCGTTTTAAAACATCCGCCGGTGTGGCGGCCATAAGATCTATATCCATCCAGTATCTGGCACGGTCCTCATCATTCATTGCAATAAGGGTTGTGTTGTAGAATACTATGCAACAAAGCTTATGTTGTAGAAACCTTTTGCAACATAGGTGATGCTGCAGATTTTTTTTCTCCATTATTTTTGTAACATGGGTCTTGTTGTGGGAGAAATTTTTGCAACACAGATAATGTTGCAGAAAATATTTATATTTTTATCTAGCTTCGTTATTTTTGCAATATGGGTGTCATTGCGGAAGGCAATTTGCAACATGCATTATGTTGCATATACACAGACCCAAAACTTAATACGGCAGCAGAGGCGCACACTCCGAGGGAGGTCAAATCAAAGAGAGCATTGCTATGCGTCCGATTTTGTCCGTATGATTTAAGTTCGACACTGATTAATTAACAGTTGTATATCAAAAAAAAATTTGAGGAACTGTTGTGCATCTTATCTCTTCGTATGAGTCGTGGCCATCCATAATTGTATCATACAAACTGCGTATGTGAAATGGTGGTACGCACAGCTATTTCGAATCAACGAACCAAACTGCTCCAATGGTTGTGGCCTTGTTAGCCGGTCTTACCATCGTACAAATATCGGACGGGGAGCATCATTTTACGCGTGCGGCAGCAGGTTCAATTCTTTGATCACCTCACAGGGTACTAGATGTCTAGATCAAAAAAAGAAAATGAAGAGGCTGCCTACATAAGGAACGAAACTGTTTCTTTTTCCTATCTCAGTAAATATTTAAAGTCCTTATACAAGTGCTCGAGTAAGCGACATCAGCCATTTTATGCAAGTGCCACTGTTTTAAAGGTGAAGCGATTACAAGCACAAGGTGAAATATCTGTTGGGACCGAACTAAAAAGTACTCCCTCCGTAAACTAATATAAGAGCGTTTAGATCACTAATTTATCTGTTGGGACCGAAGTAAAAAGTACTCCCTCCGTAAACTAATATAAGAGCGTTTAGATCACTAATTTAGTGATCTAAACGCTCTTATATTAGTTTACAGAGCGAGTACGAATCAATATATGCCAAACTGGTCGAACAGTGACATGTTTTCACCATATATTTTCCTAAGTCTTGTCAACATGATGAATTGGTGGCAGTGATTTATGAGCTTTGAGCATTGGAGATCGCATCCCAGCTTGGTTAGCTCTAGCGTGCGTAATGCATCTTCTTTCGAGTCGACGAATCTGGCCAGCAAATTCTCGCACATGGACCTCATCCTATCTAGACCGAACCAACACGCCGCAATCAGCATATCTTCAGCTAGCATCACCTCATCTTGGTCAGCATCGTTATGGGCTAGGTGATGAATAGGAGCCAGCTCGTCGGTGTAGATGAAGTGGAGCACGGCCTTGAAGGCTGCAACTGTCATGCCGTCAACCGGTATGACGTGGTCATCCATGTTGCCCATCGTCATCATTTCACATCGGGTCGGTGACCGAGTGGCGATCACAAGGCTGTGTGCCCGCCGCTCGCAACCATCGACAAGGAAACTTATGTCTAACCTGTGCTCGCTCACCAACAACTGCTTTAGGTGTGAGGCAATATCGGACGGTGGCATTGTGGCTCTGGTGCCGACGGTAGTGGTACTAGTGTAGACCCTCTTGGTGATGGAAATATCGCAACGTATGGTAAGGGAGGCATCACGTGCTAGATGCCATGACTTGGCGGATTCAAGGGTGACGAACTTCGCATATCCCCAGTCTGACTTGGTTCTGAAGGTTTTCTCTAAACATTTTATCAAATGTCGTGACTGGCCACTCTGATCATCTAACTTGAAGCCCAATGTGACATTGACACCTTCGGTTCCAGGATCGGTCAACAGCTCGGCGTACACGGAGATGTGCCCTTGTGCCTTCTCTGATGATGACGACGGGTATACCTTTATCTTCCAACTGTAACCACCAACCTGAAAAGGTTCTGAACTGATTTCCTTGCCAACTCGGAACTCCATGCCTCCTTTGCAGAAAGAGAAAACATGGGATTTTAAACTCATGCGTGCCCTCGACCACCTCCAATGAGTAATGTGTGGGCGCGTCCATCTGCGGCTGACTGCTGGAGGAGGAAGGAGCACTGGAGCACATGTTATGAACCATGTTGAGGGCTGCTACTTTCTCGGCGACCTCGAGTACGAAAGAGCAACAACTCTCCTTCAGCTCCTTGTAGTCCTCTGTCGCCATCACGACGGCGCACACAGCAGGATCGGATGCCATCTAATCGATGCAGGAGGCCTCCACCGCCCGGCAGCTATGCCGGCCATAGACCTCCATCAATGTTGACATGACTGACCGGGCGCCCATGCTCTCGGACAATACGTTATTGCACATGAGCCTCAAGCTTTCGATATGGTACCAATCTACCGCCACAAGTAGGTTGAGCGCCATAGCCACACGACCACCATCAGCGCACTTCAATTCGAGCTGATCGGTGTAGATGAAGTGCAGCATAGCCTTGAAAGTGGGGGCGCTTATATCATGGACCCGTACTGTGCTCTTTGTCGTCTGCCACCGGAACTCAGCCGGGCTCAATCGCGCGCCGTTGTTGTCACACCCTGATTTTCATGTCACTTTGCTTAAGCTAATTTTCATGTTAAAAATATGGATTTGCAAAAACTTTTGAGTGTTTTTGACTTTGCTTGATTTGACTTTTGTCTGCTGTTTGCTAGTGCTCTAAAAATCAAATAAATCCTCCAACTCTTATACTTCATCTCCTTGACCCAAAACCTTTTCCCAATGATCATGCCATGTGTATAGACCAGTATAGAATTTTCTTATAAAAATATTTTGGCCAAATAGTATTTTCTAAAATTAGTTTTCCAAAAACCCCTGAATTGAGGTTTGCACTGCAAGTACCTTATTTAGGGTGTGAAAAATCTTTCAAAAAGTATATTTGGATCCTATTAGGTATAGGACTCCCAGAAACAACAAAAGTATAATTTTAAAAGTTATTTTTATATTTTATTTAAAAGCTTTTTCTTAAGGCCAGAAATGGTCTTTTATAGGAAAAAATTATTTAATCATTTCAAAAATATTTGCCAAAATTCAGGGAGACTCATAGGACATATATTGTCCATATATAAGAGTTTCAGCACATGGTCATGTTCAAAATATTGGACAAATCCTTCCAAAACCCTTTCTGGATATTTCAAGCTTTTGAAATATTTACAAAGGAAATATTCTCCAAAAATTCCAGGGAAATTCTATCATGTCATATATGACATATTTGATGATCTTGCAAAGCCTCATGCCTTGAAGATCAAGAAAACATCCTCAAACCCCTTCAAAACCATTCTGTCCATATTTAAAGTTTGAGCAACTCTACATTGCCAAACTTGTCCTAATGCTCTCAAATTTGGTGCACATGCTAGAATGGCCTAATAAGGCAACTAGACCAAATGGCACAAGATTTGGAATAGAGCAACTTGATCAGATCACCCCAAAACCACTTCTGTTCAAATTCAAATTTGAACAACTTTACATTGTCAACTTTTTATCTGGAGCCTCAAACTTTGTGGGCATGTTCATAACCCCAAATGATGATGCTAAACCAAGTGGTGCATCAAGGGGAGATGAATTGCTTGACTCAAACATGGTGAAACCATTTCTGTTGATTTCTAGGGTTCACCAAAGTTACATTGGCCACTTTGCCCAAATGAGCTCAAATTTGGTGTAGGGGCCTAATTATATGTGACATTTGATCCTGTTAAGTCCCATGTCAAGTGGATGTCATTTGCTTGACCAAACACTGATCAAACACCTTCTGTTCATTTACCAAAACCTGTGTTTGGACCTCTTTTACTTTTTCTCCTTACCTCAAATTCTTACCACAGCCTATTCTGATCATCATCTACCCCCAGTAACATTCCCATGGCCTCAGCTCAATTATTGGAGGGGGTAAAACCCCAATTTACACTGCTGGACAGCAGGTTTCACCCTCTTCCTCACCTCCCTCCTCATCCAAGTGGTTCCCCAGAGCATCCAAGACCTCCACGCCATTGTTTACTACTCCCTAGCACTACTGGACACTGGGGGACACGGCCTGGAAAGCAAAGACACGAGCATGCCGGCCAAAGGCGCGCTCTGGAGCACGCTACAGTGCACCGAGGCACTGTAGCTCGGCCCTCCCGAGGCTTCCAGGCGGCCTTGGGCAGAGTGGGCGTGTCCATCGAGGTCCCCTCGACGTCCGCAACCTGCCGGGCTGTCGGTCTTATCCTCCCCGGTCCTCCTCCTCTCTCTTCACGAGCTCGCCCGTGCGCGCCCTGGACCGTGCTCACGGTGCACCGCAGCTGCCCCTATAAGAGGCCTCCCCCCGAGCGCCCCTTGCTTCTTCTGGACCCTCCTCTCTCCCGTGCACCTCCCAGACATCCCCAACCTCCCTCCCGTGGCCTCCTACCCCCTCCATGGCCGGAGTGCCGCCGCCGGCCTCTGCTCTGATTCGGGCAATGGGGGACTCCCCCGCTCCTCCTCTCCCCACCTGTAGAAGCGCCAGAGCCCGGTGACCCTATCCCCCTCTTCTCCCAATGCTCCGAGGCACCGTGCCTCCCCTTCTCGCAGACGCCCGAGTGGCCATCCGCCATGGCTCGTGCTGGGGCCGCCTCGGCCGTCGTCCGCTGGCCTCAGCCCATCTCCTGGATGCGCCGCTCCCCGGGGATCCCTCCGGTGGCCGCACCTTGGCCGGAGGTGGCCTGTGCCGCCGGGGACGGGCGCCGGCGTCGCGCGGCCCGACCCTCCCCTCCCCTCTGTTGCGGGAGTGGGAGGAGGAAGACGACCCTGCGGAGGGGGCCCACCTGGCAGCGACCCGGCCAGCAGGGCCCAGCCGTTTAAGTGGAAACGGCAACGGCGCAGCCCGCCTTCCCCGCGCGGAAGCGCATCGCCGAAAGGCGCCTCCGACGTCACCGCTCCCCCCTGTGCACGCGGCCGAGCCATGGGCCGGCCCAGTTTCTATGCGGCCATCCTCCGCCCAGTGTGCAGCATAAGGGTATAACCCCTATTCCTTTCCCTTTTTCTTTACCCAGTCAACTTCAAAAATGCCTAGAATATTCAAATGAACTCCAAACTTGATGATTCAAATTTCCTATGACTCCATAAATCATGCTATATCTGTTGGTACAACATGCACATTATTCCAGAAACTTTTCCTACACAAATATTTATCAAATGCCCATTTTCCACTTTCTGTGATTGACTTTAGAAAATCACAAAGAGCTCATTTTTGATTCAAATGCAGTGATTCAAATTCCTAGATGCTTGTCATGTCCAAACTTAGTTTTGGAACATTTTTAATAATAGCTTCTGTACCCCACCAAATATTGAGCCATTTCTTCATATTTATCAGTTTTGCAAAATATTAGGAAATTCATTTCAAATCCAAATCCAGTGAAACCAACTCCTAAATGCTTCTAAAATCATGACTTGATGATGGGTACCTTTGCTCATCATTCAAGGAAATGTTTCTGTATACTTCTTCCAAATCCATAAACCCTTTGGTTCCATCATATTGGAATGTTCCAAATCACCCATTGATCCAATACCTATGAAACCACCTTGGTCATTTCTAATATGACCAGAGGTATCCTAGAAAAGTCCAACTCCTATTTTTAGAGCACTTTTATTGTTGCTTTGATTGTGTTGCTTATTATGATTGTTTCCATCGTTAGTTGACGTAATAAACGGAGTATTCGGAGATGGACCAGAAGATTTGAAGACTCTGAAGAATAAGGCAAGCAGCCCTTTGACCATGTTCAAGAAACCTTTTTTATGCATGTCTCATAGCACCTTATTATTCAATGCATCGGAATCATGTTGAGGTGGAAACCACTTTGGTTGCTACCTTTGTTACTTTACTGTTGAAACTTGCATCAAACATGACCCTACCTTCCTATGAGGGTTATGTGGGTGGTAGTAGATAGATGTATGCTATAGTAGTTGGCTACGCAAAATGGGTCGGGGTTATGCATTGAGTAAACAAGTGTGGTCTGACATACTTGCAAATGACCCAGTGGGTGCCACTAATGCCCCTGGGAGTTGATGAAGAGCTAGGGCACTACTTGGTGAAGAAGTAGTGTGCCGAGGCTTGACGGAAGTGTTGTTTACAGAGATGGATTAGATTTATGTGTGACTACCGTCCCAACCAAACATGCGCAACCACTCTACCCTTACATGGGAAAGGGCATTATTGATTACCTAGGTCGATACTAGCATGGTGCCCGCATTACTAGTGACGGGGGTGACATGAGGTCACTCTCGGGACGGGGTCGCGCTTGGATAGGCGGCCATGACTGTCTTTACAGGGCACCGGACACACCGTTGGTACCCCGTGCTTGTGATATGTGATGAATACGGAGCGAGTCTCCACAAACTTTGAGATGTGAAATGTTTGGCACGGGGCTGCTACCAATCGAGTGGACTCTATGTTAGTGTCGTCTAGGGAAAGATAGTGATCGGGTGCTTACCCCGGGTACTTGAGGTACCGCGGGTCGTGGATGACACGGAAGTTCCCCGGATCTTGTGGGTAAAGTGTGCAACCTCTGTAGAGTGTCAAACTATTCGAATAGCCGTGTCCACGGTCAAGGACAGTTGGGTGGTGCTACTTAGACTATGTCCATAAGTTTCTAGGAAACAACACGATTCAGAGATATTATTGATGTGATTGTGAGAAAGTTACAATGAGCTTGAGCATGAGTTGATTACAACTCCTTCTCGATAATGAAGTCTGTGACCTCCTGATACTTGTTACAGACACATGCATATCCATGTTATATGTTGATCATACTTGCATATGAAAAACTAGATTTCCGCAAAACTACCAATTTAGTAGTAGAGCCTTGCATAAATTATTCTGTTATCACACTTGGGTTGCTTACGAGTACATTCAATGTACTCATTGGCTTGCCACTGGTTATTTTATTGGCCAGGCATGAGAGAACAGGTTATGATGAAGACTTCTTGGTGACGAGCATGCGAGCTAGGACGCTTCCCAGTCAGAATGCCTGTAGGGTTAAGGCAGATGGCATGGGTCCATGTTGTCATTGAGGATTTCCGCTGCGATGATATACTCAAGACTTGACCATTATGGTCCTATTTGTGTAACACGGTATGTAAGGATGTAAGACTCTTGTTATTCAGCTTCTGTGTGTTCAGTGAGCATTGATCTCTGGGATCACTGTACACGTGCATTCGGTGATCACGACTTATGAGTCGGGGTCCCCACAGTTCTATAGGCCCAAATTCCGTATCAAACGTCAGCAATTTCCAAGTCTTCTCCGAGGTGTACCTTCAGGAAGAGCCATCAGTGGACTTGTTCCGGGATTTTTTTCCACTTAAACCGTCGGACTGAGTTCACTGTCGGACCACATCAAGAACTGGGTGGTGTTAGAATTCAGAAGAGAAGAGATGTGGTTTTTCCTCATGCTGCTCTCCATACACACCCCAAGGATTGGAATCCGTCCTGGTTTTATTGCAAGGATACCTTGCCTGAAGGAGAAAGTCCACTGCCGGGTTACCGCGAACACCGTCTTCCGGAAGATCATCCCTTGCCACAACGTCTTACTTCCTCCGAGAGAGCCCGGTTTGCCCCTCAGCTTGCCAAACTCAAGGCCTTTATGGCCAATGGTTTGACCGGAGTCGACTTCGTTCGTTGTTGGCTTGCCTGGAGTATCCTTCCTTTGAGCCGGCGCTCTGGTCTCATGTATCAGTATACCGGAAAGCCGGATGATCCTCAATGCCACATCGACGTAATACTTCCTGAGAAGGATGTTATTGAATCTGCCTAAAAGATGCTCAACATCTCTCTGGAAGAATGTAGCCAAACCGGATTGGCCCCATATTACAAGAAGAACAAACTGCCAGCCGTAAGTTTTACCCTCTTCTGTCTGCGTCTAATCCGTCCGTATGAATTACCCCTTGTATTTATTTTTCCCTTTCTGCATAGGCCGACGATCCATTTTGGAAGAGAAAATCTCAGGATAAGTCAGGTAAACAGCCACGCCGGAAGACGTGCGCTGTCAAATAGAAGAAGGCAGCTGCTGGCTCCGGTTCACATCTTGAGGAAGATGATCCGGATTCTGAGGTATGATTTGATCTTGATATGTTTTCATCTCTTTTATCCAGATTTATGTTAACAGTGTCTTTTCACAGGATTTGGCTGAAGGTGATAAAGCGGCAGAAGTTGAGGTAATCTCTCTTTCTTCAGATTCTGAACCGCCGGTGCCCAAGATTCGTAAGGCATCTCGGAAGTACCCTTTTTCTCATCCTTACGCGCAACTGGACCCCAATTTTCTATTGAAGAAGCAGCAACATGAAGCCCGCCGGACTACACGCCATAGTGGCCATGTAGTCGAGTCTTCCGGAATATCTCTCACTCCGGCTCGGAGGCGCCGCTCTGAGGTTTTACTTTCTCCAACTCTTCTTCATCCCAAGGCCGGACTTATACGCAAACCACTTAAACCGTCTGATCCTAACTATCAGGAGACACCTTTATCATCTTCCGGCGAATCGACTGCCACACAGGTCCCAATTCTGAAAACTGTCCCTGGGTAAGTCTTTTATCTCATCTGGTTTACCTTTGTATTTGCCTTTATGACTCTGATTTCTTTTTCAATTCCTTTCAGCAAGCCCATGCCTAGCAAAAAGGCAAAGGCCAGCAAAATGGCTGCTGAGACTTCTACTGCTGATCCGGTAGCTGATCCGGATGAAGTCATCCCTCCAGAAAACGAGCCTGCCATTCAATTGGATGATCCTGCTCCCATGGACCATGATTACACTGCTGCTCCTGAAGGTACAAATGCTGAAGATGTTCTTGAACCGGCAAGTCCTGTCCGGGCTAGTCCTCCTCAGAATAGTCCGGCTCCTGCTAGCCCGGCTTGTACTGCCGCTCCTTCACAGCCGGCCGCTGCTTCTTCTCCGAATATTCAGATAACCGGTACAGGTTTTACCGCTCCTGCTGAGCCTATCGTTTTAGCCAAGCATACTGCTAAAGCGGAGAAACTTCAACAAGAGAAGGGCAAGTGGAGCACGGACTTGTCCAATTATGCTGAACTGAGCGCCCAGGAACTTTATTTCGGGTATTTGAATCGGCTTCATACCAGCCGTGAATATGAAATGGGCTTGGTTAACATGATGAAGGACAAATATGAGGTATCTTTGCCTTTGCCTTCTTCGTATTTCTATCTATGTCATGGTAGCCCCCAAGTTCCGGTTTAGCTTTGTTGTAGGTGAACCGGTACTTCCAAATGTATGGAAGATGAACTTACATTAGCCCCCAAGTGCCAGGGTCATAATTTATTTTATGTACCTGGGACTTGTCTGAATCTCTCTTTCGATACTTCAACTGCCCATTAGCCCCCAAGTGTCAAGTGGATAACTTGCTTATGTGCTTGAGACTTGTCTTTAATTGTCACCTTTTGATACTTCAACTGTCCATTAGCCCCCAAGTGTCAAGTGGATAACTTGGTTATGTGCTTGAGACTTGTCCGAACTTTTATTTACTCCACTTGACTTTCTTGCAAGCTGACTTGACCCGAAGGGACGCAAAAATAACTGAGCTCCGGAATAGAATTGCGGTAACTGAAACTGCTGCTGCCAAGGCCAAAGATTTCTTCACTACTGAACAATTGAAGAAATACTTTGAAGCGGAGCGGACAACCTAGGAAGTGCAGAGGAATGCTCTTGAAAAAAGAGCAAAGGATGCTGAAGAGGCCCTCAAACCGGTGACAAAAGAGCTGACCGGTTTAAGGCAGCAAATAGAGCTTATGACCACTGTCGTCTTTGGTAAATACTTAACTTGCATGTGTTTGCATCTCTGCAATCTTATTCCGCTCCGGTTTAACTGTGATGATCATATGTAGGGCGACGCGTCACTCATCTTGGATCTGGAAGAAACTCAAGGATTATAAGTGCGATGTCTTTTCATAAAGCGGCCCCCACCACTATCCAAGGTACTTTAGAGAAGCTTTCTATACTGCCTGTACGCTTGGAAGAGGTGAAGAAATCTGCTACACGGGTCGGTTCTCTTGTAGCGCTGACCAGGGCCAAAGCATGGGTTCTGGACTTTGATCCGTAAGAAGCTATGAACGGGTACCCCAGCACCAAGGAAGATGGATCGGCCTTCTCTGGCAAAGACCTTCATGCTTTGACTAAAGAAATGCGTCCCCTTGCCAGCAAGCTTGCTGATGAATCAGATTTGACCAGGTACCATCTGGCGTATGACTTAAAGAATGAGCGGGTGGATCGGCCGGTTTATGATATCGAAAATCTAATCCCACTAGTGCGTCCCATACTTTCGCTCCAGATGTTGACCCGTCTGATCTTATTACTGAGGAGATGTACTTTCGTGCTTTATCAAAGATCGACTGGCGCGTTCCTGCTTTTCAACCGCTTCAAGAAGATGAAGAAGCACCGGAACAAGTTGATCCTCAGCCTTCGCAGCGGGAAGAAGAAGCATAAGCCGCTCAGTTTAACTTTAGCTGCTGTACTCTTTTGTCGAGAAAAACTTTAATCCGTTCAGGCTTGCCGTGCCTTGTAATAGGATAGCTCGAAATAGTGTCCGTCTTAATCCGGATGTCACAGCTTTGCTTTGGCGTCTGCCAATTTGAATCCTTTGTTTGCTATGGTTTATCTGTATCTGCATAGATAACATTGAAAAAAATGCCCTGGCGGTTTACCGCCAGACCGATTAAAGTGCTCTCATATGTTTATATATATCGCACGAGTATCTGTTTTATACCAAAAATAACTTCATACCTTTGATTAAGCATGCTTGATATCCTTAATCCGGCGAGCATTGTAGTTTCTGATGAAGCTCTTGGCTCGTTGGGGTGGACCCAATAATTGCTCCGGGTTATAATAACTACCGGTTTAAATAATGCTGGAGCTCTATGTCCAGACTTTTGAAAATATGTGGTCAACTTTGAAGTTGTCCAGCTCCGGATCAAAAAACCATAGAAAACACATGAAAAATCACAAACACAAAAACACAGGTTGCAAATAAGACCATGTAGTCAAGGCTTTTTACGAGCTGCCAGGCTCCATATGTGCCAATCAAAGGGTGCGACCCAAAGGGCTATGACTCTTTTTCTTTTGGCATCAAAGGATGTACTCCAAGGGGCAAGAAATATTGCATTTGCCATCAAAGGAAGTACTCCTAGGGACAAGAACTTTTCTTTTGCCATCAAAGGGATGTATCTTCCAAGGGGCAAGAAATATTGCATTTGCCATCAAAGGAAGTACCCTAGGGACAAGAACAAATTTTCTTTTGCCATCAAAGGGAATGATCAACCAAGGGGCAAGAAATATTGCATTTGCCATCAAAGGAAGGTTCCCTAGGGACAAGAATAGTTTTTTCTTTTGCCATCAAAGGGAGTGATCAACCAAGGGGCAGGAAATATTGCATCTGCCATCAAAGGAAGGTTCCCTAGGAACAAGAACAGGTTTTTTCTTTTTCCATCAAAGGGAGTGATCAACCAAGGGGGGGGGAAATATTGCATCTAGCATCAAAGGAAGGTTCCCTAGGGACAAGAACAGGTTTTTTTCTTTTGCCATCAAAGGGAGTGATCAACCAAGGGGCAGGAAATATTGCATGTGCCATCAAAGGAAGGTTCCCTAGGGACAAGAACAGGTTTTTGCCAATCGATGGAGTTTATCCAAAGGGCGCTTGATACGAAGATACTTATGTAGACCGGACCAGAAAAGACTTTTAGTGAGGATTCACATGTGATCCGTAGCCCCCTAGTTTGGTCCCTTCTGCATAAAATAGTTTACTTCGAAATATCTGTAATAATTTTCACAGGACATATATTTAGAAGAAAAAAAGGCTGATCCCCCGGTTTACCAAGGGTGCCGGTTTATTCATTAATCATAATATATACATAGGATACAACAGAGCTCATGGCTCAAGTGTAGTAGGGCCGCAGGAGAGCGATGTTCCACGACCTCTTCGTCTCTTCTTCTGATGTCCGTGAGTCTTTGTGCTCTCGAACGTCCACCAGGTAATATGAACCGTTGTGCAGGTTCTTGCTGACCACAAAGGGCCCTTCCCAAGGTGGGGATAGCTTGTGCATATCTGTTTGGTCCTGGATGAGCCGGAGTACCAAGTCCCCCTACTGGAACGTCCTGGTTTTAACCCGGCGGCTATGATATCTGTGCAAGTCCTGCAGATAAATCGCAGATCATCCTGCTGCTATGTCACGCTCTTCATCTAGCCGGTCCAAACTGTCCTGTCTTGCCTGCTCATTGGCTGCTTCAACATAAGCCGTCACTCGTGGTGAATCATGGCGGATATCGCTTGGAAGAACCGCTTCAGCACCGTACACCATGAAGAAAGGTGTATAACCTGTGGACCTGTTCAGCGTAGTATTGATGCTCCAGAGGACAGAAGGTAACTCCTCAACCCAGCACCCTGGTGTTCTTTGCAAGGGAGTCATAAGCTGGGGCTTGATACCTCGCAAAATCTCTTGATTGGCCCTTTCAGCTTGACCATTGGATTGAGGGTGAGCTACAGAAGACACATCTAGGCGAATATGCTCCGTTGACAAAACTGTTCCATCTCTCCTTTGGATAAATTGGTGCCATTGTCTGTGATGATGCTGTGTGGAAAGCCAAACCGGAAAATTACCTTTTTGATGAATTTAACCGTTGTTGCCGCATCACACTTGCTCACAGGCTCTGCCTCAATCCACTTCGTAAACTTATCCATAGCAACCTGCAGATGAGTTTTTTGGTCTTGGGATCGTTCAAAAGGCCCAACTATATCAAGCCCCCAAGTCGCAAAGGGCCAAGTAATTGGTATCATCCGCAGCTCCTGTGCCGGAACAAGAGCACGTCGTGAAAATTTCTGGCAAGTATCGCACTTCCGGACTAAATCCTCCGCATCAGCATGGGCTGTCAGCCAATAGAACCCATGTCGAAAAGCTTTAACCACCAAGGATTTGGAACCGGCATGATGACCACAATCCCCTTCATGAATCTCTCGAAGGATGTCACAGCCTTCCTCGGATGATACACACCGCTGAAACGCTCCAGAAACACTGCGATGGTGAAGTTCCCCGTTTACAATTGTCATGGATTTGGATCGCCGGATTATATGCCTTGCTTCAATCTCATCATCTGGCAACTCTCCACGGCTTAGATATGCCAAGTACGGGAGCGTCCAATCCGGAATAACATGAAGTGCCGCAACCAACTGCGCTTCCGGATCAGGAACAGCCAAATCCTCCTCCGATGGTATCTGAACTGATGGATTGTGCAGCTCATCCAAAAACGTGTTCGGTGGTACCGGTTTACGCTGAGAACCCAGCCGGCTTAGAGCATCGGCCGCTTCATTTTTCCGCCGGTCTATGTGATCCACCTGATATCCTTTAAAATATCCCGCGACTGCTTCAACTTCTCTTCTGTAAGCTGCCATGAGAGGGTCTTTAGAATCCCACTTGCCAGATACTTGCTGTGCCACTAAATCTGAATCACCAAAACACTTGACCCGGCTCAAGTTCATCTCCTTAGCCATCCACAGGCCATGAAGCAATGCCTCATATTCTGTTGCATTATTAGTATAAGGAAACATTAGACGGAGGACATAACAGAATTTGTCACCTCGCGGGGAAGTTAACACAACTCCAGCCCCCGAGCCTTCTAATTGTCTTGAACCGTCAAAGTGAATAGTCCAGTATGTATGATCCGGCTTTTCCTCTGGTGCTTGCAACTCTGTCCAATCATTGATAAAATCTACCAATGCTTGTGATTTGATAGCGGTGCGTGGCACATACTTCAACCCGTGTGGGCTAAGCTCAATGGCCCACTTTGCGACTCTGCTCGTGGCTTCTCTGTTCTGGATTATATCCCCCAACGGAGCTGAACTGGCGACAGTTATTGGGTGGCCTTGGAAGTAATGCTTCAACTTCCGGTTTGCCATGAACACGCCATATACCAGCTTCTGCCAATGTGGGTACGTTTGTTTGGATTCAATAAGAACCTCATTGACATAATAAACCGGACGTTGAACCGGATACTCCTTTCCTGCTTCTTTGCGCTCGACCATGATTGCCACGCTAACTGCCCGTGCATTGGCGGCCACGTATAACAGCAACGGCTCCTTATCAACGGGGGCAGCAAGGACTGGTGGCTCCGCTAGTTGCCGCTTTAACTCCTCAAACGCACCATTTGCCTCATCGCTCCATATAAACCGGTCTGTCTTTTTTAGCATTTGATAAAGCGGGATTGCCTTCTCTCCTAGACGACTGATGAATCGGCTCAACGCTGTAATCCGGCCGGTGATACACTGGACATCATTGATGCAAGCTGGTTTAGTCAGGGACGTGATTGCCTTGATTTTATCCGGATTGGCTTCTATTCCTCTGTTCGACACCAAGAAACCAAGGAGCTTGCCCGCCGGAACACCGAAAGCACACTTCTGCGGATTAAGCATCATTTTATAGGCCCGAAGGTTATCAAAGGTTTCCTTGAGGTCCTCTATCAATGTCTCCTCTTTCCTTGACTTCACCACGATATCATCCACATAGGCGTGAACATTTTTTCCTATCTGCCCCTTAAGACAGTTCTGTACGCAACGCTGGTAAGTTGCTTGGGCACTCTTGATCCCAAAAGGCATAGATACGTAGGAAAAGGCACCAAAAGGAGTTATGAAAGCTGTCTTCTCTTGGCCCTTGACTGCCATCTTGATCTGGTGATACCCTGAATATGCATCCAAAAAACTTAGCCGCTCACATCCCACTGTAGCATCAATGATCTGATCAATACGAGGGAGAGCAAAAGGATCGGTTGGACAAGCTTTGTTTAGGTCTGTGTAATCCACACACATTCTCCACTTTCCATTTTTCTTTAACACCAGCACCGGATTCGCCAACCACTCCGGGTGGAACACTTCAACTATGAACCCTGCGGCCAAAAGCCTGGCCACTTCTTCACCTATAGCCTTGCGCCTTTCTTCGTTAAAGCGGCGCAGATACTGCTTGACCGGTTTGAACTTTGGATCAATATTAAGACTGTGCTCAGCGAGTTCCCTCGGTATACATGGCATGTCAGAAGGTTTCCATCCAAAGATATCCCGGTTCTCATGGATGAACTCGATGAGTGCGCTTTCCTATTTAGGGTCAAGGTTAGCGCTGTTAGTGAACTTCTTGGATGAATCGCCTGGCACAAAGTCGACTTTCTTGGTTTCCTTTGCCGATTTAAACTTCAACGCCGGATCATGCTCTGTAGTTGGCTTCTTCAACGGGGACATATCTGCCGGATCAACATTGTCTTTGTAAAATTCAATTCCTCCGTAGCACATACTGCCTCTGCATAAGCAGCGTCTCCTTCCTCGCACTCCAATGCGATCTTGCGACTTCCATGAACCGTGATGGTTCCCTTGTGACCCGGCATCTTGAGCTGCAGATAAACATAGCACGGTCTAGCCATAAACTTGGCGTAAATCGGCCGTCCAAACAGGGCATGATAGGGGCTCTGGATCTTTACAACTTCAAAGGTTATCGTCTCTGACTTGGAATCCTGTTCATCTGCAAAGGTAACTTCTAGGTCAATTTTCCAACTGGGTAAGCTGATTTACCTGGCACTACTCCATGAAATACCGTGTTTAACTGTCTTAACTTCTTATCCGTCAGCCCCATGCGACGGAAAGTCTCGTAATATAAGATATTGATGCTGCTGCCGCCATCCATGAGAACCTTGGTGAATTTGTAGCCACCCACCTGTGGTGCCACCACTAAGGCCAATTGGCCCGGATTATCGACCCGCGGTGGGTGATCCTCTCTGCTCCACACAATAGGTTGTTCCGACCAGCGCAGGAATCGTGGTACTGCTGGTTCAACCGTGTGGACCGCCCGCGTTAAAACTTTCTGATCTCGTTTGCACAAACTCGTGGTGAACACATGATACTGTCCAGTACTCAGCTCCTTCGGATTACTCTGATATCCGGATTGCTGCTGCCGCTGACGCTGCTGATTGCCTTGGTTGTTGTGATTACCCTGGCCCTGCTGTTGGTTGCCTTGGTTATTGTAACCGCCCTGACCATACTGATGGCTGCCTTGGTTATTGTAACCGCCCTGACCATACTGATGGTTGCCTGAGTGGTAGCCATTGTTGCCGCCATGATATCCTGATCCGGAGCCATTACCCTGGTGACCCGGCCCATGAAACCCGGGGCCTAAACCGCTGCCCGGTGGTCCGTTGTTGAATCTGGCCCGGTTCATGGCCTCCATCATGACCCGGCATTCCCCCCATGTGTGTTTAGCTGGGCGTTCCTCAGTGATGTGCTTCGGGCAAGGCTCATTCAACTGTCACTACAGATTAATGAATCCTCCGCCGCTCTATGGAGGCGGTCTATTCTTGTTGCGTTGAAAGCTTCCTTGAACCTTGGTATTGGCCGCAAAATCAGAGCCACCTTCTGCCTTTCGCTTACCGTTGATGCTTGCTCCGACCGGACTAGCCTGCGCCGGTTTACCGGGCTTATTTGCTTTTCCGGACTTATCCCCATCCGCTTCTGGGTACTTAGTGGTGTCAGAGTCCCCATACTTCACTAGAGCGCTCATGAGTGTTCCCATGTCATTGCAATCCCGCTTGAGCCGTCCCAACTTCAGTTTCAGAGACTCAAACCGGCAATTGTTTTCCGGTGTTACTATCGTCGTACTGGGACTGATACCGTTCGAAGAGTGTAAGATTTCTGATACTCGCCGCACCCATGCGCTCGTAGGCTCCTGATCTCCTTGTATACACGCCGCTAGGTCTACTACTGACATTGGCTATTTGCACGTGTCCTTGAAATTTTTAATAAACTGGCGGCGCAACTCACCCCATGATCCGATGGAGTTAGGTGGTAAGCCCTTTAACCATGTCCGGGTTGTACCCTCAAGCATCATGGTAAAATATTTTGCGCATGCCGCTTCATCTACGTCCAGCATCTCCATAGCCATCTCATAGCTCTCAATCCAAGCCTCTGGAGCCAGATCTGCTGTGTAGTTAGGCACCTTTCGTGGACCTTTGAAGTCCTTGGGTAACCTTACGCTTCGTAAAGCGGGAATGAGACACTGCACTCCAAAGGAAATCGACGTGACTCCCGTCTCTGCTGTGGTTGTGTGAACCGGCGTCGTTTGGCGGATGTCCTCGCGGGCCGTAGGTCTAGCCCGGTTTACCGCTTCCTGGGCTTGCGCCTCTGCGCCTGCCGGATTATCCTGTCTGTGACGGTGTCGCCTCCGTTCACTACTGGATACCTCCGGTTCATCCCAATGCCTAGTATAACTCCGGCTGTGGCGGGGTGTTGAATGAAGTCTCTCCCTGCTGTGGGAGTACGCCTGCTGCTGTGTCAATGCTGTGTCGAGCAGATCCTTGACCCTGCGTGCTTCCATCGCCACGGGGGATGTCCCCTCAATGGGTAAAGCGGCCAGGCGTGAAGCGGCAGCGACAATGTTATCCAGGGGGTTTGAGTAGTGGCCAGGAGGAGTGGGGATGTGAGGCGTGGGTATAACCCGTCGATCTTGCTCCGCAGTGGGTTGTTGAACCGGTGCACCTGTCGCTGGGGCTCCCCTCCGGTTTACCTCCGGATTATTGCTGGCTCCCGCTCCTGGCGTACCAAAGAGATTCATCGCCTCATAGACCGGCGGTAGACGAGTCTGATACCTTATGTTCCTTACTCCCTACGCAGAGACCTGATCCATCCTGAGCCGGAAAGCCTGAGAATCCAGCTCTGTCTGCCTTGTTGCTATCATGGCTTTTTCTGCATTTAGATCCTGCCTGGCTTGTTCGATCCGGCCCTTCAGCTGAAGGATTTCTGCATCGTGTTGCGCCTTGTCAGCTGGAGCCACCACTGCTACTGCCCGGGTTGTCAACTCCTCTACTAAGGCGGATAGAGCGTCAGAGGGCGAGGGGGCTTGGCCGCTCCCCCCTGCACTAGCCTCTACTGTGAACGCCCCGGTCACCGTGGCCTGCGGCGTAGATTATGATCCGGCCATAAAGACAGCCACCCGGTTTGGCAGATCAAAAGGGTCCGGAATACTATCCCCGTCGGACACACCCTCAGACCGGCCGTCCCGCAACAGATACAAGGATTCAGTCTCTCCGGATGAAGATTCATCGTCGGAATAGATAACTGTCTCACCACCAGAATCCGATCCGTCCTCGGCTTGGACTCCATGTATTGTTCCAACGAAAACGCGCTTCACGGCAGGCTGAATCCGGGCCGATCTCGCACGCTGAGCCGCCTCAATGATGTTGGGGAAGATGTCCGGCTCAGGTCCCGGTTCACCAATCTTGCCGATGAACACGTGGATGCCGCCGAAGGGAACCCGGTACCCGTATTCTATTGAATTGGCCTCCGGGCCCCAGCCTGCATCGTCGATGTAGATCTGGCCACGGCGACTCTTGGTCATCCGGTCGACCGCGTAGCCCTTGAGTCCTTCAAAGCTGCCCTTCAAGAACTCGAAACCATCGTGCGATAGCCCCACGGTGGGCGCCAACTGTCGTGGAATTAGCACAGCAGATGTCCGGTTTAGAGGACTTAGGTGTGGAGCCATCGCGCAGGTTAGCTTGAAGAGGTTAAAAGCACACAAAGGACACAGAGGGTTTATACTAGTTCGGCCCCTTCGATGAAGGTAAAAGCCTACGTCTAGTTTGGTTTGGTATTGCTTGGGCGTGGATGAACAGGGAGCAGATTGCTTGCCTGTCTCTCGACGGATTGTTGCTTGTCCCTGAACCGTCGCCGGGCCGTTCCTTTCTATAGGAGGCAACGCCCGGTCCGGTTTACAGAGTCCCGAGGCCGGCTCATAATCGTGTCTGCCTCGGTCTCTATTCTTTATTCCTTGTGTCTCAAGTTACATGATAGGACGGTTTACAAACCGTAAACTTTACACATGGGCCCTAAGCCTTCATGGGCCGTAACCTCTACTGAGTTTATAACTACACAGCTACATTACCATAATCCGGATCTCCCTAGCCGGTTTATATCTGCTAGTAATATCCCTCACATGTTGGATGCTTGATAATTGTTTTGAGACACGAGGATAGTGATATTAGGGTCATGCTAGTGGAGTTATTATGAAATTGAGAAATACGTGTGTTAAGGTTAGTGATTCCCGTAGCATGCACGTATGGTGAACCGTTATGTGACTAAGTTAAAGCATGAGGTATTTTTAGAGTGTCAACCTTTGTGTGGAGGTCGGGGGCGCGCGATGGTTAACTCCTACCAACCTCCACCCTAGGAGCATGCGTTGATTTCTTTGTTTTGATGACTCATAAATTTTTGCAATAAGTATATGAGTTCTTATGACGAATGTTGAGTCCATGGATTATACGACTCTCACCCTTCCACCATTGCTAGCCTCTCTTGTACCGCGCAACTTTCGCCGGTGCCATAAACCCACTATATATCCTTCCTCAAAACAGCCACCATATTTTTCCTCAAAACAGCCACCATACCTACCTATCATGGCATTTCCATAGCCATTCCGAGATATATTGCCATGCAACTTTCCACCGTTTCGTTTATATGACACGCATCATATTGTCATATTGCCATGCATGATCATGTAGTTGACATCGTATTTGTGGCAAGGCCACCATGCATAATCTTTTCATACATGTCACTCTTGTTTCATTGCACATACCGGTACACTGCCGGAGGCATTCATATAGAGTCATACTTTGTTGTTGTAGTATCGAGTTGTAATATTGTGTTGGAATGAAAGTGTGATGATCATCATTTTTAGAGCATTGTCCCATGGGAGGAAAGGCTGAATCTATAAAGCCCCTCCGCAAAAAAAAGGAAAAAAAGAAAGGCCAAAGAAAAAAATAAAAGGCCCAAAAAGAAAAGAAAAAAAAGGAAAAAAAGAAAAGAAAAAGGGACAATTGCTACTATCCTTTTCCACACTTGTGCTTCAGAGTAGCACCATGTTCTTCACTGTAGAGAGTCTCATGTTTAGTCACTTTCATATACTAGTGGGAATTTTCATTATAGAACTTGGCTTGTATATTCCAACGATGGGAATCCTCAAATGCCCCAGGTCTTCGTGAGCAAGCAAGTTGGATGCACACCCACTAGTTTCTTTTGTTGAGCTTTCATTCATATTTAGCTCTAGTGCATCCGTTGCATGGCAATACCTACTCACTCACATTGATATTTATTGATGGGCATCTCCATAGCCCGTTGATACGCCTAGTCGATGTGAGACTATCTCCCTCTTTTTGTCTTCTCCACAACCACCTCTATTCCACCCATAGTGTTATATCCATGGCTCACGCTCATGTATTGCGTGAAAGTTGAAAGGTTTGAAAATATAGAGTATGAAAACAAATGCTTGGCTGAAATCGGGGTTGTGCATGATATGAATATTTAGTGTGATAATAAGGGAGCATAGCCAACACTATATAATTTTGTAGGGATAACTTTATTTAGCCATAGTATTTTGAGAAGACATGATTGCTTTGTTAGTATTGCTTGAAGTATTGTTATTTCTTATGTCAATATAGACTTTTGTCTAGAATCTTTAAGATCTGAACATTCATGCCACAATTAAGAGAATTACATTGAAAAACTATATTGGTTAGAATTCCACATCAAAAATTCTTTCTTTATCATTTACCTACTCGAGGACGAGCAGGAATTAAGCTTGGGGATGCTTGATACGTCTCCAACGTATCTATAATTTTTTATTGTTCCATGCTATTATTTATGAAGTCTTGGATGTTTAATGGGCTTTATCATTCACTTTTATATCATTTTTGGGACTAACCTACTAACCCAAAGGCCCAGTCTAGATTGCTGTTTTTTGCCTATTTCAGGGTTTTGGAGAAAAGGAATATCAAACGGAGTCCAAACGGAATGAAACCTTCGCGAGAGATATTTTTGGAGGAAATCACGCTCGGGAGTCTTCGGGGCAAAGTCAGGGGACGTGGGACCAGCCCTCGAGGGTGGGGGGCGCGCCCCCCTACCTCGAGGCTAGCCCACACGGCCCCCGGTGCCCTCCTTTTTCCTATATATACCTACGTACCCCAGAAACTCCATACGCAGAGAGAAAACCCTAATTCCACCACCGTAGCTGTTGTTCCCATGGAGATCCCATCTTGGAGCCTGTCCCGGGAGGGGGATCCATCACGGAGGCCTTCATCATCATCTTCATCGCCCTCACCATGAGTTTTGAGTAATTTACCACAGATCTTCAGGTCCATAGCTAGTATCTAGATGGCTTCTTCTCTCTCTCCGGATCTCAATACAAAGTTCTCCTCGGTCTTCGAGGAGATCTATTCGATGTAATCTCTTTTTGCGGTGTGTTTGTCGAGATCTGATGAATTGTGAGTTTATGATCAGGGTTATCTATGAAAGATATTTGGTTCTTCTCTGAACTTTTTATGTGTGCTCATAATATCCTTGCAAGTCTCTTCGAATTATTGGTTTGGTTTGGCCTACTAGATCTATAGTTCTTGCAATGGGAGAAGTGCTTGGCTTTGGGTTCAATCTGGCGGTGTCCTTTCCCAGTTACAGTAGGGGCAGCAAGGCACATACTGTATTGTTGCCATCGAGTATAAAAAGATGGGGTTTTCATCATATTTCTTGAGTTTATTCCTCTACATCATGTCATCTTGCTTAAGGCGTTACTCTGTTCGTATGAACTCAATACACTAGATGCTGTTGGGAAACGTAGTATTTTAAAAAATTTCCTACGATCACGCAAGATCTATCTACTAGATGCATAGCAACGAGGGGGAGAGTGTGTCTACGTACCCTCGTAGACCAGGAGCGGAAGCGTCAAGTGACGCGGTTGATGTAGTCGAACTTCTTCGCGATCCAACCGATCAAGCACCGAACGTACGGCACCTCCGCGTTCAGCACACGTTCAGCTTGATGACGTCCCACGAGCTCTTGATCCAGTTGAGCTTCACGGGAGAGTTTCGCCAGCACGACGGCGTGGTGACAGATATGATGTATCTACCGGCGCAGGGCTTCGCCTAAGCACTGCAACGGTATGACCGAGGTGTGTTTCTGTGGAGAGGGGCACCGCACACAGCTAAAACAATTCAACGTGTGTGTCCTAGGGTGCCCCCTGCCCCTGTATATAAAGGAGCAAGGGAGAGGCTGGCCCTAGAGGGGGCGCGCCAAGTGTTGGGAGTCCTACTAGGACTCCCAAGTCCTAGTAGGATTCCCCTTTCCTTTCCGGAGTAGGAGAGAAGGAAAGAGGTGGAGAGGGAGAATGAAAAGGGGGCTGCACCCCTTGTCCAATTCCGACCAGAGGGGGGCGCGCGCCTCCTTCCTTTTGGCCTTTCTCCTCTATTCCCTTATGGCCCAATAAGGCCCATATACTCCAAAAAATACCCGAATCACTCGGAACCTTTACGATGTCCGAATATAGTCGTCCAATATATCGATCTTTACGTCTCGACCATTTCAAGACTCCTCGTCATGTCCCCGGTCTCATCCGGGAGTCCGAACTCCTTCGGTACATCAAAACTCATAAACTCATAATACCGATCGTCATCAAACGTTAAGCGTGCGGACCCTACGGGTTCGAGAACTATGTAGACATGACCGAGACTCATATCCGGTCAATAACCAATAGCGGAACCTGGATGCTCATATTGGCTCCTACATATTCTACGAAGATCTTTATCGGTCAAACCGCATAACAACATACGTTGTTCCTTTTGTCATTGGTATGTTACTTGCCCGAGATTCGATCGTCGGTATCTCTATACCTAGTTCAATCTCGTTACCGGCAAGTCTCTTTACTCGTTCCGTAATACATTATCTCGTGACTAACTCATTAGTCTTTTGCTTGCAAGGCTTATTATGATGTGCATTACCGAGAGGGCCCAGAGATACCTCTCTGACACTCGGAGTGACAAATCCTAGTCTTGATCTATGCCAACACCACGAACACTTTTGGAGACACCTGTAGAGCATCTTTATGATCACCCAGTTACGTTGTGACATTTGATAGCACACAAGGTGTTCCTACGGTATTCGGGAGTTGCATAATCTCATAGTCATAGGAACATGTATAAGTCATGAAGAAAGCAATAGCAGTAAAACTAAACGATCATAGTGCTAAGCTAACGGATGGGTCTTGTCCATCACATCATTCTCCTAATGATGTGATCCCATTGATCAAATGACAACTCATGTCTATGGTTAGGAAACATAACCATCTTTGATCAATGAGCTAGTCTAGTAGAGGCTTACTAGGGACACTCTGTTTTGTCTATGTATTCACACATGTACTAAGTTTCCGGTTAATACAATTCTAGCATGAATAATAAACATTTATCATGATATAAGGAAATATAAATAACAACTTTATTATTGCCTCTAGGGCATATTTCCTTTAGTCTCCCACTTGCACTAGAGTCAATAATCTAGCTCACATCGCCATGTGATTTAATACCGATAGTTCACATCGTTATGTGAATAACACCCATAGTTCACATCGCCATGTGACCAACACCCAAAGGGTTTACTAGAGTCAATAATCTAGTTCACACCGCTATGTGATTAATACCCAAGAGTAATAAGGTGTGATCATGTTTTGCTTGTGAGAGAAGTTTAGTCAACGGGTCTGTCACATTCAGATCCGTATGTATTTCGCAAATTTCTATGTCTACAATGCTCTGCATGGAGCTACTCTAGCTAATTGCTCCCACTTTCAATACGCATCTAGATTGATACTTAGAGTCATCTGGATTTAGTATCAAAGCTTGCATCGGCGTAACCCTTTACGACAAACTCTTTATCACCTCCATAATCGAGAAACATTTCCTTAGTCATCCAGTTACTAAGGATAATTTTGACCGATGTACAGTGATCTACTCCTGGATCACTATTGTACCCCCTTGACAAACTCATGGCAAGGTATACAACATGTTTGGTACACAACATGGCATACTTTATAGAACCTATGGCTGAGGCATAGGGAATGACTTTCATTCTCTCTATATTTTTCTGCCGTGGTCTGGCTTTGAGTCTTACTCAACTTCACACCTTACAAGTCAGGCAAGAACTCCTTCTTTGACTGATCCATTTTGAACTACTTCAAAATCTTATCAAGGTATGTACTCATCGAAAGTCTTATCAAGCGTCTTGATCTATCTCTATAGATCTTGATGCCCAATATGTAAGCAGCTTCACCAAGGTCTTTCTTTGAAAAAATCCTTTCAAGCACTCCTTTATGCTTTCCAGAAAATTCTACATCATTTCCGATCGACAATATGTCATTCACATATACTTATCAGAAAGGTTGTAGTGCTCCCACTCACTTCTTGTAAATACAGGTTTCACCGCAAGTCTGTATAAATCTATATGCTTTGATCAACTTATCAAAGCGTATATTCTAACTCCGAGATGCTTGCACCAGTCCATAGATGGACCGCTGGAGCTTGCACATTTTGTTAGCACCTTTAGGATTGACAAAACCTTCTGGTTGCATCATATACAAGTCTTCTTTAATAAATCCATTAAAGAATGCAGTTTTGTTATCCATTTGCCAGATTTCATAAAATGCGGCAATTGCTAACATGATTCGGACAGACTTAAGAATCGCTACGGGTGAGAAATTCTCATCGTAGTCAACTCCTTGAACTTGTTGAAAAACTTTCGCAACAAGTCAAGCTTTGTAAATAGTAACATTACCGTCAGCGTCAGTCTTCCTCTTCAAGATCCATTTATTTTCGATGGCTTGCCGATCATCGGGCAAGTCAACCAACGTCCACACTTTGTTCTCATACATGGATCCCATCTCAGATTTCATGGCCTCAAGCCATTTTGCGGAATCTGGGCTCATCATCGCTTCCTCATAGTTCGTAGGTTCATCATGGTCCAGTAACATGACTTCCAGAATCGGGTTGCCGTACCACTCTGATGCGGAACGAACTCTGGTTGATATACGAAGTTCAGCAGAAACTTGATCTAAAGTTTCATGATCATCATCATTAGCTTCCTCACTAATTGGTGTAGGAATCACTGGAACTAGTTTCTGTGATGTTCCACTTTCCAATTCGGGAGAAGGTACAATTACCTCATCAAGTTATACTTTCCTCCCACTCACTTCTTTCGAGAGAAACTCCTTCTCTAGAAAGGATCCACTCTTAGCAACAAAGACCTTGCCTTCGGATCTGTGATAGAAGGTGTACCCAATAGTTTCTTTTGGGTATCCTATGAAGATTTACTTCTCCGATTTGGGTTCGAGCTTATCATGTTGAAACTTTTTCACATAAGCATCGCAGTCCCAAACTTAATGAAATGACAGCTTAGGTTTCTCGTCAAACCACAGTTCAAACGGTGTCATCTCCACGGATTTAGATGGTGCCCTATTTAACGTGAATGTAGTTGTCTCTAATGCATAACCCCAAAAGCGATAGTGGTAGATTGGTAAGAGACATCATCGATCGCACCATATCTAATAAAGTACGGTTATGACGTTGGGACACACCATTACACTGTGGTGTTCCAGGTGGCGTGAGTAGTGAAACTATTTCACATTGTTTTTACTGAAGGCCAAACTCGCTAACTCAAATATTTTACCTCTACGATCATATCATTGATGGCTTCTCGCCCCTCGTTGGTTACCCCAAGTGGAAGGTTTGAGATGTAGCGTAGCGGTAGTTTTCCCTTGGCAAAGATACCAAGGATCGAATCCCGTGAGACTCCGAGGGTCGACAAGAAGGTGTCAATAGCGCCAGAGACTTTCGCTTGATAGGACCTACACACAGATACAAATAACTTTCTCCCAACGAGTACAAAGAGGTTGTCAATCCCTCCGGCCTTGTCGTTTACAAAGGATCAAACGCAAGAGATAATAGTGATAGGTATGACTGCAACTAGTAAATAAGAACAGGAAGTAAATAACGGGTGTGATCAGTGATGGTAATATGGACCGGGGTCCCATGATGTTCACTAGTGATGTCTCTCTCCCAAAAGACGATAAAACAGCTAAGCGAGGTAAACAAATTACAGCTGGGCAATTGACAGGATTATGTGCGCAAACCAATGCTAACTATGCTGTAAGAAAGGTAGAGGCTCAAAAGCATGGGCGGTACGCCAAGGCAAGTAGACCGAAATCCATCTGCATCTACTACTAATCATCCACCTTGAGATATCTGTCCAGAACATCTCGCTGGTATTAAGTTGTGAGTCCCACCCATAGTGTAAACTCAAAGCAACAGACAACTACATTAAAAGAACTTTGCGTAAAGTAAACAATCCTTGCACCCGCAAGTACAAGCACCGTTGTTTCCCCCTTGTGACAACAGCACATCCCCTAGACTCATGTTTCTGTCACTCAAGCTAGTCATCGAGGGGCATGAACCCACAATCAAGCATAACGTTCCCTCTTGGAGTTACTACCTACTACTTGGCCAAAGCAATAAACAGCAATGGAGAACATGCAAGAATTACTCAAGAACATAAATATAAAAGAGGTGAATCAAATATATTACTCACACACAATCTGAACATAATCTCATAATCCATCGGATCCCAGCAAACTCATCATAGCAACAGCATAAGGATTACATATGTGCCTCGATCATGTAGGGCAGCTCACGAGGTTTAATCAATGAAGAACAAAGAGGGGAGGAGAACATCACATAGCTACTGGTCATGGACCCATGGTCCAAGGGGGACTACTCACAACTCATCCGGGAGGCGTCCATGGTGGTGGAGAAGCTCCCGGTGGTGGTTCTCCCCTCCGGCAGGGTGCCGGGAAGAGTTCTCCTGGTGCTACCGATCTTGGAAGGGCGGCGGCGGCGGAACAGAGATGAGATCGCGAAAAAGGGTTCCGTCCTCGAGGGTTTCGGGACGCGATGTAAATATATGCCAAAGGGGGTCACCAGAGGAGGTATGGGGGGCCCAGGCGCCCCCCTGGCGCGGCCAGGGGTGGGCCCCCCCCCCCAGGGCACCTGCAGCCCCTCTGGCCCCACTCTGGCCCTAGTTCTGCCGCATGGAAGCTTCTGGAGTGCTGATTTTTTATATATTTTTCCCGGAATTTTTCTGGCAATTTAAGTAATGGGAAAACATGAAATACAAAAACAGCAGAAAACAAAAACTGGCACTGGGGTGCACTGAGTTAATAGGTTAGTCCAAATATGATCAAAAGTGTATGAAAGTGCATAAATATCATAGCAATATCACACAAAAGAGGCATGGAGCAAGCAGAAATTATAGATACATTTTGGACGTATCAACATCCCCAAGCTTAATTCCTGCTCGTCCTCGAGTAGGTAAATGATAACAAGCATAATTTCTGTGGTGACATGCTATCAACCATATAAGAACTTTTACAGTCACATGACAAATGCTTACTGAGATAATGAATCTTTAGTAATTAAGTTGCCTCATGAGAATATCACAAAGAACTGAAAGTTTTACAATATGATACTGAAACACCCAATAGATTTGTAGTGAGCATGGTGTGCAAACATGACAAAGTGATACCTCGCTTGCCCCCTTTAGTGAAGCAAAACATAAATGGAGGAGCACCTCCGAAGTTTAAGTGACGACTAGATACAATGATTTCAGAATAAGCGATATCATAATCATGCAGAAGACAATGGTACTTTGGGACAATGCACATTACACTCAGAATGACAATCATGCTCTCAATAGTTGGTGCTTTGAAGAAGGTGGAGACTCTCGAACCGTGGATTTTGATGGCAAGGATGAAAACCCGTGGTTGGAAGCAAAGACTAAACATGTACCAGAGCTCTTGGTTTTTTTAAAAACAGAGGTAAAAATGATTTTTGGGAGATGCATATTTCGTCAACGAATGCTAGTAGATAACTCAATTACTTCTCGAGCTGGACAAGTTTCGAGGAACGGCTCCCGCTCGGGGACGATCACATCCCCTTAATCTCCTTTGTTTATCACTGCCAAAGTTTTCTGATTTCTCATGAACAAAGCGTGAAGGAGGTTTTGTTTGTTGTATATATCTTTTATGAGCCGGGCGCACTCATGCCAGTTCCTTCTCGTATTAGGGGTTTGCAGATTAGACATGCAATCCCGGGGTAAAACTTGTCCAACTTAAAAAGATCATGAATTAACTACTACTTCCTCATGAGCTAAAACAGAGGCACAAAATAGAAATGTTTTTGAATAATTTTGAGATGGTACAAGAAATTCTTCGTTAGGAATGGCAAGTAAATACCATATATAGGAAGGTATGGTGGACTCATATGGCATAACTGGTTTAAAGGATTTTGGATGCACAAGCAGTCAGTCCGCTTAGTACAGGTGAAGGCTAGCAAAAGACTGGGAGCGACCAACTAAGAGAGCAATGACGGCCACAATCATGCAGAGCGACAAAGCAACATTGAATCGGGCATGGAAGTTATATCGCTACTCAGAAGTTAAAGATCATCAAGGCTTGATAGACTTTCTTTACAGTCTTAAATATGCGTGAGCATATGCCAAGTCAATCAAAATAAATTCTTGGAGGAAGATATCACTAAACCATACCACATCATAGGCAAACAAATCATGCTGGTACTTCAATAACACATTGAGAACCCCCAGCTATTTGAGACTAACCATAAGAAAACATGAACTACTAAGCACCATTATGCACATAGCATTTTTATCATAGACATATCAACCAGTGCCACAGAAGCCAACTCTCTTAACAAGATAAGCATGATAACTCAAGAGAGTTCCAGAAGCAACCAACTAAACAAAAGCTCTTTAAAAACAAAAGCATGAAAACTAAGAGCTAAACATGACAGTAGCTATTGAAAGACAAAGAACATACACAGCAAAGATAAACATGAAAATCCTATGTTGTGTTCTAGGTTGAAGAGGAGCGTGTTTCTCTCCCACACAAAGAAAGCTGGGTTCTAACTCGTTATGAAAATCAAGCAAAGCTAAAGAAAACTAAAAAGGAAATTAAAAGCAAGACGCTCCAAGCATAGCACATAACGCATGAAGTGATTAAAATATAGTGGAACGAAAGACGAACTGATAATTGTTGATGGAGAAGGGGATGCACGGGGGCATCCCCAAGCTTAGACGCTTGAGTCTTCTTGAATATTTCTTGGGGCTGCACCGGGGCATCCCCAAGCTTGAGCGTTTGACCCTCCTGAATCTTTTTATCATCTTACCTCGCACACTTGAAAACTCCCTTCATACATAACTCATCATAATCTGATTAGCGAGGTTAGTACCCATAATAAAATAATTTTTCCTTGCTGGTAATAAGGATAATCTTGAAGATCTACTGTTTCTCAAGATTGCCAAAAGGTTTTTGCAAAGAAAAAGCAAGCTAAAGGTTTGCAAAACGAAGAAAAGGCAAAACAGGACAGAATTTGTGAAAAACAGACCAGCAGGTAGTAAATAATTTTTTCGGGGCACTTCTGCAACTCAAATCAAAAAACTTAGAACAGATGCCCGAAAGCCAATTGTATAGAGCACGCTGTCGAAAAAATTCAGACCAAAAAGATGATCTGGTGATTTTATACAAATTTTTCTGTCCAAGGACATAATCTGTTTCCTGGACAGCACGTCACAACTTTTGAACTTTCTTGCAATCAGAGGCTAAACTTGGCACAAAGCTGAAAAGTAAAGATACAATGATGATGCTACTGTAGTAACAAACATCAAGACACAACAAAAGAAAAATAAAACTTTATTCATTGTGGGCTGCCTCCCAAAAGCGCTTTCTTTTATGCCTTTAAGCTAGGCATAATGCAAAGAGATCAAGTTTTATCAAGAGTAAAAGAATAGCTAGCCCGTATAACGGACTCAAAAGGTAACTTAATCTTCTTTCTAGGGAAGTGTTCCATCCCTTTCTTGAGAGGAAATTGGAATTTTATATTCCCCTCTTTCATGTCAATGATAGCACCAACGGTGCGAAGAAAAGGACATCCCAAAATAATTGGACAAAAGGTTCACATTCAATATCCATAATAGTAAAATCAATGGGAACATAATTGTCATTGACAATGATAAGAACATCGTCGATCCTCCCCAAAGGTTTCTTTATGGAAGAATCAACAAGACGAACACCAAAAGAACAAGAATCAAAAGGTTTCAATTTAAGCGTATCATATATTCTTTTGGGCATAACGGAGGTACTAGCTCCAACATCACATAAAGCATAGCAAGAGAAGTTATTCAACTTAATTTTAATCATAGGTTCCCAACCATCTTCTAGCTTTCTAGGTATGGAGGCTTCTACCCTAAGCTTCTCCTCCCTAGCTTGGATGAGAGCATTAGTGATATGCTCTGTGAAGGCAAGGTTAAGTGTGCTAGTGCGGGGATCTCTAGACATCTTGTGAAGAAAATCAATAACTTCAGAAAGGGTGCAATTATCAAAATCAAGGTCACTACTATCAAGTAAAGTGGTAGTGGTGTCCTTTAGGCTCACTTGTTTGGTAGCTTCTATGGTCATAGGAGTTTCTACGGTTGAGGTCATAGCATCACCATTAATAGGTCCAATGGGACCAGGAGTGCATTGGGTGCTAAGAGTTTGGATATCCTCAACAACTTGGATAGTAGCAACAGTGTGGTGGGTAGGAAGGCTCTTAATTCTATCTTCTTCCTCCTTTTCTCTAGCCCATCTCTCTTTAAGTTTAGCCAACATCCTAATGTTTTCATTAATTTGCACTTGAATAGCATTCATAGGAGTGGTCTTCCTCTCCTCAAGAGGAGAAGTTCTAATTTTAAGCAACTCTACCTCATGGGCTAAATTGTCTACCTTCAAAGAGAGATTATCTAGTTTTGCTAGTTTTTTTTCTACATTCTTATTGAAGGCTTTTTGGGTAGTGATGAAATCTTTAAGCATAATCTCTAGTTCAGAAGTGGAGTTCTTGGTGCTAGGATAAGCATTGTTGTTCCCATAGGAATTAGAGGGGAACGGTCTAGGGTTGCTACCAAAATTACTCCTATAAGCATTGTTATTGAAATTGTTCTAGAGATAAAGTTCACATCTACTTGATCTTGAGCAATCAAAGAATTTAAAGGAACATCACGAGGATCAATAGAAGATTGCTTGGAAAGTAGAGACATGATCAAGTCAACTTTTTCATTTAGGGAGGAAATCTCCTCGACAGAGTTTACATTCCTACCTGTTGGAGCGCGTTCGGTGTGCCATTGGGAATAATTGGTCATCATCTCATCGAGAAGCTTCGTGGCAGCACCAAGTGTAGTTGACATAAAGGTTCCTCCCGCGGCCGAATCTAACAAGTTCCGCGAGGTAAAGTTCAAGCCTGCATAAAAAGTTTGGATAACCATCCAAGTAGTCAAACCATGAGTAGGGCAGTTCTTGACAAGAGATTTCATGCGTTCCCAAGCTTGGGCAACGTGTTCATTATCCAATTGTTTAAAATTCATTATGTTACTCCTTAGTTGGATAATTTTAGCAGGTGGATAGTACTTCCCAATAAAGGCATCCTTGCACTTGTCCCAAGAATCTATGTTATTCCTAGGCAAGGATTGAAACCAAATTTTAGCTCCTCCTCTCAAGGAGAAAGGAAAAAGCTTAATCTTAACAATATTACCATCTATTTCTTGGTACTTTTGCATATCACAGAGTTCAACAAAATTATTTAAGTGCAAAGCAGCATCATCTCCAGCACCGGAGAATTGATCTTTCATAACTAGGTTTAGTAAAGCAGGTTTAATTTCATAAGAAGGTGCTGAAGTGGCAGGTGTAGTAATAGGCGTGCAGATAAAGTCATCGTTGTTATGACAAGTGAAGTCACACAACTTGGTGTTCTCGGTGGAACCCATAGCAGCAACAAGCAAGATAACTATTTTTGTGATTTTTGATAAAAGAAACTAAAGCAAAAACTGAAAGGTAAACTAACAAGACTAAAAAGCAAAGATAAAAGATAGCGTGCAACTCCCCTATCTTGAAGAGTGGAGTCCCCGGCAACGGCGCCAGAAAACTTTGCTTGATGGCTTATCGCCCCTCGTTGGTTACCCCAAGTGGAAGGTTTGAGATGTAGCGTAGCGGTAGTTTTCCCTTGGCAAAGATACCAAGGATCGAATCCTGTGAGACTCCGAGGGTCGACAAGAAGGTGTCAATAGCGCCAGAGACTTTTGCTTGACAGGACCTGCACACAGATACAAATAACTTTGCTCCCAACGAGTACAGAGAGGTTGTAAATCCCTCCGGCCTTGTCGTTTACAAAGGATCAAACGCAAGAGATAATAGTGATAGGTATGACTGCAACTAGTAAATAAGAACAGGAAGTAAATAACGGGTGTGATCAGTGATGGTAATATGGACCGGGGTCCCATGATGTTCACTAGTGATGTCTCTCTCCCAAAAGACGATAAAACAGCTAAGCGAGGTAAACAAATTACAGCTGGGCAATTGACAGGATTATGTGCGCAAACCAATGCTAACTATGCTGTAAGAAAGGTAGAGGCTCAAAAGCATGGGCGGTACGCCAAGGCAAGTAGACCGAAATCCATCTGCATCTACTACTAATCATCCACCTTGAGATATCTGTCCAGAACATCTCGCTGGTATTAAGTTGTGAGTCCCACCCATAGTGTAAACTCAAAGCAACAGACAACTACATTAAAAGAACTTTGCGTAAAGTAAACAATCCTTGCACCCGCAAGTACAAGCACCGTTGTTTCCCCCTTGTGACAACAGCACATCCCCTAGACTCATGTTTCTGTCACTCAAGCTAGTCATCGAGGGGCATGAACCCACAATCAAGCATAACGTTCCCTCTTGGAGTTACTACCTACTACTTGGCCAAAGCAATAAACAGCAATGGAGAACATGCAAGAATTACTCAAGAACATAAATATAAAAGAGGTGAATCAAATATATTACTCACACACAATCTGAACATAATCTCATAATCCATCGGATCCCAGCAAACTCATCATAGCAACAGCATAAGGATTACATATGTGCCTCGATCATGTAGGGCAGCTCACGAGGTTTAATCGATGAAGAACAAAGAGGGGAGGAGAACATCTCATAGCTACTGGTCATGGACCCATGGTCCAAGGGGGACTACTCACAACTCATCCGGGAGGCGTCCATGGTGGTGGAGAAGCTCCCGGTGGTGGTTCTCCCCTACGGCAGGGTGCCGGGAAGAGTTCTCCTGGTGCTCCCGATCTTGGAAGCGCGGCGGCGGCGGAATAGAGATGAGATCGCGAAAAAGGGTTCCGTCCTCGAGGGTTTTGGGACGCGATGTAAATATATGCCAAAGGGGGTCACCAGAGGAGGTAAGGAGGGCCCAGGCCCCCCCCCCCCCCGCGCGGCCAGGGGTGGGGCCGCCGCCCCCAGGGCGCCTGGAGCCCCTCTGGCCCCACTCTGGCCCTACTTCTGCCGCATGGAAGCTTCTGGAGCGCTGAATTTTTATATATTTTTCCCGGAATTTTTCTGGCAATGTATGTAATGGGAAAACCTGAAATACAAAAATAGCAGAAAACAGAAACTGGCACTGGGGTGCACTGAGTTAATAGGTTAGTCCAAATATGATCAAAAGTGTATGGAAGTGCATAAATATCATAGCAATATCACACAAAAGAGGCATGGAGCAAGAAGAAATTATAGATACGTTTTGGACGTATCAATCATAGAAACTCTTATTTTCTTGTTACGATGATTCTCCACTTCACTCTGAAATTCTTTGAACTTTTCAAATGTTTCAAACTTGTGCTTCATTAAATAGATATACCCATATCTGCTCAAATCATCAGCGAAGGTCAGAAAATAACGATACCCGCCGCGAGCTTCAACACTCATTGGTCCACATACATCTGTATGTATGATCTCCAACAAATCTGTTGCTCGCTCCATTGTTCCGGAGAACGGAGTTTTAGTCATCTTGCCCATGAGGCATGGTTTGCAAGCACCAAGTGATTCATAATCAAGTGATTCCAAAAGTCCATCACTATGGAGTTTCTTCATGCGCTTTACACCATTATGACCTAAACGGCAGTGCCATAAATAAGTTGCACTATCATTATTAACCTTGCATCTTTTGGCTTCAATATTATGAATATGTGTATCACCACGATCGAGATCCAACAAACTATTTTCATTGGGTGTATGACCATCAAAGGTTTTATTCATGTAAACAGAATAACAATTATTCTATGACTTTAAATGAATAATCGTATTGCAACAAATATGATAAAATCATATTCATGCTCAACGCAAATGCCAAATAACATTTATTTAGGTTTTACACTAATCCCGAAAGTATAGGGAGTGTGCGATGATGATCATATCAATCTTGGAACCACTTCCAACACACATCGTCACTTCACCTTTAACTAGTCTCTGTTCATTCTGCAATTCTTGTTTCGAGTTACTAATTTTAGCAACTGAACCGGTATCAAATAACCAGGGGTTGCTATGAACACTAGTAAAGTACACATCAATAATCTGTATATCAAAATATACCTTTCTTCACTTTGCCATCCTTCTTATCCGCCAAGTATCTAGGGCAGTTCCACTTCCAGTGACCATTTCCTTTGCAGTAGAAGCACTTAGTTTCAGGCTTGAGTTTTAGCTTTGGGTTTCTTCACGGGAGTGACAACTTGCTTGTCATTCTTCTTGAAGTTCCCCTTCTATCCCTTTGCCCTTTACTTGAAACAAGTGGTCTTGTTAACCATCAACACTTGATGCTTTTTCATGATTTCTACCTTCGCCGACTTCAGGATCGCGAAGAGCTCGGGAATTCCTTTCATCATCCCTTGCATATTATAGTTCATCACGAAGTTCTACTAACTTGGTGATAGTGACTAGAGAACTTTGTCAATTACTATCTTATCTGGAAGATTAACTCCCACTTGATTCAAGTAATTGTAGTACCCAGACAATCTGAGCACATGCTCACTGGTTGAGCTATTCTCCTCCATCTTGTAGGAAAAGTACTGTCAGAAGTCTTATACCTCTCGACACGGGCATGAGTATGAAATACTAATTTCAACTCTTGGAACATCTTATATGCTCCGTGGCATTCAAAACGTTTTTGAAGTCCCGGTTCTAAGCCATAAAGCATGGTGCACTTAAACTATCAAGTAGTCATCATACCGAGCTTTTGTCAAAACGTTCATAACGTCTACATCTACTCCTGCAATAGGTCTGTCACCTAGCGGTGCATCAAGGACATAATTCTCTATGCAACAATGAGGATAATCCTCATATCACGGAACAATTCCGCATCATTGGTACTAACATTTTTCAACTTAGTTTTCTCTAGGAACATATAAAAAATAAACGGGGAGCAATATCGTGAGCTATTGATCTACAACATAGATATGCTAATACTACGAGGACTAAGTTCATGATAAATTAAAGTTCAATTTAATCATATTACTTAAGAACTCCCACTTAGATAGACATCCCTCTAGTCATCTAAATGATCACGTGATCCAAATCAACTAAACCATGTCCGATCATCACGTGAGATGGAGTAGTTTCAATGGTGAACATCTTATGTTGATCATATCTACTATATGATTCACGCTCGACCTTTCGGTCTCCAGTGTTCCGAGGCCATATCTGCATATGCTAGGCTCGTCAAGTTTAACCCGAGTATTCTACGTGTGCAAAACTGTCTTACACCCGTTGTATTTGAATGTAGAGCTTATCACACCCGATCATCACGTGGTGTCTCGGCACGAAGAACTTTCGCAACGGTGCATACTCAGGGAGAACACTTGTACCTTGAAATTTTGTAAGGGATCATCTTATAATGCTACCGTCGTTCTATGCAAAATAATAAGCATAATAAGATAAACATCACATGCAAATCAAAATATGTGACATGATATGGCCATCATCATCTTGTGCTTTTGATCTCCATCTCCAAAGCACCGTCATGATCACCTTTGTCACCGGCGCGACACCTTGATCTCCATCGTAGCATCGTTGTCGTCTCGCCAACTATTGCTTCTACAACTATCGCTACTGCTTAGTGATAAAGTAAAGCAATTACATGGCGATTGCATTTCATACAATAAAGCGACAACCATATGGCTCCTGCCAGTTGCCGATAACTTTACAAAACATGATCATCTCATACAAAACCGTATAACTCATCATGTCTTGACCATATCACATCACAACATGCCCTGCAAAAACAAGTTAGACGTCCTCTACTTTGTTGTTGCAAGTTTTACGTGGCTGCTACAGGCTTTAGCAAGAACCTTTCTTACCTACGCATACAAAACCACAACGATGTTTCGTCAAGTATGTGCTGTTTTAACCTTCACAAGGACCGGGCGTAGGCACACTTGATTCAGCTAAAGTGAGAGAGACAGACACCCGCTAGTCACCTTTAAGCAACGAGTGCTCATAACGGTGAAACCAGTCTCGCGTAAGCGTACGCGTAATGTCGGTCCGGGCCGCTTCATCTCACAATACCGCCGAAGCAAAGTATGACATGCTGGTAAGCAGTATGACTAGTATCGCCCACAACTTATTGTGTTCTACTCGTGCATATCATCTACGCATAGACCTGGCTCATGATATCACTGTTGGTAAACGTAGTATTTTCAAAATTTTCCTACAATCACGCAAGATCTATCTACTAGATGCATAGCAACGAGGGGGAGAGTGTGTCTACGTACCCTCGTAGACCGGGAGCGGAAGCGTCAAGTGACGCGGTTGATGTAGTCGAACTTCTTCGCGATCCAACCGATCAAGCACCGAACGTACGGCACCTCCGTGTTCAGCACACATTCAGCTTGATGACGTCCCACGAGCTCTTGATCTATTTGAGCTTCACGGGAGAGTTTCGCCAGCACGACGGCGTGGTGACAGATATGATGTATCTACCGGCACAGGGCTTCGCCTAAGCACTGCAACGGTATGACCGAGGTGTGTTTCTGTGGAGAGGGGCACCGCACACGGCTAAAACAATTCAACTTGTGTGTCCTAGGGTGCCCCCCTACCCCCGTATATAAAGGAGCAAGGGAGAGGCCGGCCCTAGAGGGGGCGCGCCAAGTGTGGGGAGTCCTACTAGGACTCCCAAGTCCTAGTAGGATTCCCCTTTCCTTTCCGGAGTAGGAGAGAAGGAAAGAAGTGGAGAGGGAGAAGGAAAAGGGGGCTGCACCCCTTGTCCAATTCGGACCAGAGGGGGGCGCGCGCCTCCTTCCTTTTGGCCTTTCTCCTCTATTCCCGTATGGCCCAATAAGGCCCATATACTCCGAAAAATACCCGAATCACTCGGAACCTTTCCGATGTCCGAATATAGTCGTCCAATATATCGATCTTTACATCTCGGCCATTTCGAGACTCCTCGTCATGTCCCCGGTCTCATCCGGGACTCCGAACTCCTTCGGTACATCAAAACTCATACACTCATAATACCGATAGTCATCAAACGTTAAGCGTGCGGACCCTACGGGTTTGAGAACTATGTAGACCTGACCGAGACTCATATCCGTTCAATAACCAATAGCGGAACCTGGATGCTCATATTGGCTTCTACATATTCTGCGAAGATCTTTATCGGTCAAACCGCATAACAACATACGTTGTTCCTTTTGTCATTGGTATGTTACTTGCCCGAGATTCGATCGTCGGTATCTCTATACCTAGTTCAATCTCGTTACCGGCAAGTCTCTTTACTCGTTCCGTAATACATCATCTCGTGACTAACTCATTAGTCTTTTGCTTGCAAAGCTTATTATGATGTGCATTACCGAGAGGGCCCAGAGATACCTCTCCGACACTCGGAGTGACAAATCCTAGTCTTGATCTATGCCAACACCACGAACACTTTCGGAGACACTTGTAGAGCATCTTTATGATCACCCAGTTACGTTGTGACGTTTGATAGCACACAAGGTGTTCCTACGGTATTCGGGAGCTGCGTAAGCTCATAGTCAAAGGAACATGTATAAGTCATGAAGAAAGCAATGGCAGTAAAACTAAACGATCATAGTGCTAAGCTAATGGATGGGTCTTGTCCATCACATCATTCTCCTAATGATGTGATCCCGTTGATCAAATGACAACTCATGTCTATGGTTAGGAAACATAACCATCTTTGATCAATGAGCTAGTCTAGTAGAGGCATACTAGGGACACTCTGTTTTGTCTATGTATTCACACATGTACTAAGTTTTCGGTTAATACAATTCTAGCATGAATAATAAACATTTATCATGATATAAGGAAATATAAATAACAACTTTATTATTGCCTCTAGGGCATATTTCCTTCAGATGCATGCTGGATAGCGGTCGATGTGTGGAGTAATAGTAGTAGATGCATAATTGTTTTAGTCTACTTGTCTCAGATGTGATGCCTATATACAATGATCATGCCTAGATAGTCTCATAATTATTCACTTTTCTATCAATTGCTCGACAGTAATTTGCTTACCCGCCGTAGAATATCGCTATCATGAGAGAAGCCACTAGAGAAAACTATGGCCCCGGGTCTATCTTTATCATATTACTTTCCCGTCAACTAGCCTATTTCTGTCGCCGTTGTTTATTTGCATTCTTTACTTTCTGTTTCTATACCAAAAATACCAAAAATATAATTATCATCTCTACTAGATCTCACTATAGTAAGTGACCGTAAAGGGATTGACAACCCCTTATCGCGTTGGCTGCGAAGTTCTTATTTGTTTGTGCAGGTGCGAGGGACTGGCGCATGGTCTCCTACTGGATTGATACCTTGGTTCTCAAAAACTGAGGGAAATACTTATGCTACTGTGCTGCATCTTCCTTTCCTCTTCGAGGGAATACAACGCAAGCTCAAGAGGTAGCAACGAGGCTATAAGAAATCATGCATATGAGGGATCAAAGAAGACTCAAATAACTTTCATGGATATAAAAAGATAGATCTGATCATAAACTCAAAGTTCATTGGATCCCAACAAACAAACCGCAAATGAGTTACATCATATGGATCTCCAAGAGACCATTGTATTGATAATCAAAAGAGAGAGAGGAAGCCATCTAGCTACTAACAACGGACCTGTAGGTCTACAAGGAACTACTCACACATCATCCTAGAGGCACCAATGGAGGTGGTAAACCCCTCCGTGATGGTGTCTAGATTGGATCTAGTGGTTCTGGACATTGCGGCGGTTGGAATAGAATTTCATCGACTCCTCTAGGGTTTCTGGAATATTTGAATATTTGTAGAGGGAAGAGGCGGTGCGGGAGTCCACCGAGGTGGGCACAACCAACCTGGGCGCGCCCCCTGGCGCGCCCTGGTGGGTTGTGCCCCCTCGGGGCACCCCCAGGTGCAGCTCTGGTCCATTGGGTGTCTTCTGGCCCATAAAAGTTCTCCAAAAACTTTCGTGGTGTTTGGGATCCGTTTGATATTGATTTCCTGTAATGTAAAAACATGCATAAAACAACAACTGGCACTTGGCACTATGTCAATAGGTTAGTACCAAAAAATGATATAAAATAATTGTAAAACATCCAAGAATGATAATATAACAACATTGAACAACCAAAAAATATATATACGTTGGAGACGTATCACTGACTGGGTCCGTGATGTGAGTATTGTCCTCATTGCTGCACAGAAGAATTATGTCCTTGATGCACCGCTAGGTGACAAACATATTGCAAGAGCAGGTTAATGTTACGAATGTTTAGCAAATGTTCGATATGATGACTACTTAATAGTTTAGTGCGCCATGCTTTACGGCTTAGAGCCGGGACTTCAAAAACATTTTGAATGCCATGGAGCATATGAGATGTTTCAAAAGCTAAAATTGGTATTTCAGACTCATGCCCATGTCGAGAGATATGAGACCTCTGACAAGTACTTTGCCTACAAGATGGAGGAGAATAGCTCAGCTAGTGAGCATGTGTTCAGAATGTCTGAGTACTACAATCACTTGAATCAAGTGGGAGTTAATCTTCCAGATAAAATAGTGATTGATAGAGTTCTCTAGTCACTATCACCAAGCTACTAGAACTTCGTGATGAACTATAATATTCAAGGGATAACGAAAATGATTCCAAGCTCTTCGCGATGATGAAATCGACGAAGGTAGAAACCAAGAAAGAGCATCAAGTGTTGATAGTTAACAAGACCACTAGTTTCAAGAAAAAGAGCAAGGGGAAGAAAGGGAACTTCAAAAGAATGGCAAGCAAGTTGTCACTCCCGAGAAGAAGCCCAAAGTTAAACCCAAGCCTGAAACTGAGTGCTTCTACTTCAAAGGAAATGGTCACTGGAAGAGGAACTACCCCAAATATTTGGCGGAGAAAAGGATGGCAAAGTGAAAAAAGGTATATTTGATATACATATTATTGATGTGTACCTTACTAGTGCTCGTAAGTAGACCCTTGGTATTTGATACCTATTCGGTCGCTAAGACTAGTAACTCAAAACCGAAGTTGCTGAATAAACAAAGACTAGTTAGAGTGAGGTGACGATGTGTGTTGGAAGTGGTTCCAAGATTTATATGATCATCATCGCACACTCCCTATACTTTCGCAATTAGTGTTAAACATAAGTAAATGTTATTTGGTATTTTCGTTGAGCATGAACAAGATTGGATCATGTTTATTGCAATACAATTATTCATTTAAGTCAGAGAATAATTGTTATTCTGTTTACATGAATAAAACCTTCAATGGTCATAAACCCAAGGTGAATGGTTTATTGAATCTCGATCGTAGTAATACACATATTCATAATATTGAAGACAAAAGATGCAAAGTTGATAATGATAGTGCAACATACTTGTGGCACAGTCGTTTAGGTCATATTGGTGTAAAGCGCATGAAGAAACTCCACGATGATGGGCTTTTGGAACCACTTGATTATGAATCATTTGATACTTGCGAACCATGCATCATGGGCAAGATGACTAAAACTCCACTCTTCGGAACAATGTAGCAAGCAAATGACTTATTGGAAATAATACATACTGACGTATGCGGTCCAATGAGTGTCGAAGCACGCGGCGGGTATCGTTATTTTCTGACCTTCACAGATGATTTGAGTGGATATGGGTAAATCTACTTGATGAAACACAAGTCTAAAACATTTGAAAAGTTCAAAGAATTTCAGAGTGAAGTAGAGAATCGTCGTAACAAGAAAATAAAGTTTCTACAATCTGATCGCGGAGGCGAATATTTGAGTTACGAGTGTGGTCTTCATTTAAAACAATGTAGAATAGTTTCACAGCTCACACCACCTGGAACACCACTGCGTAATGGTGTGTCCGAACATCGTAACCATACTTTATTAGATATGGTGCGATCTATGATGTCTCTTGCTGATTTACCACTATCGTTTTGGGGTTATGCATTAAAGAAAGTTGCATTCACGTTAAATAGGGCACCTTTTAAATCCATTGAGACGACACCGTATGAACTATGGTTTGGCAAGAAACCTAGGCTGTCGTTTCTTAAAGTTTGGGGTTTCCATGCTTATGTGAAAAAGCTTCAGCCTGATAAGCTCGAACCCAAATCGGAGAAGTGCGTCTTTATAGGATACCCAAAAGAAACTATTTGGTACACCTTCTACCACAGATTTGAAGGCAAGATCTTTGTTGCTAAGAATGGATCCTTTCTCGAGAGGGAGTTTCTCTCGAAAGAAGTGAGTGGGAGGAATGTAGAACTTGATGAGTTAATTGTGCCTTCTCTAGAATTGGAAAGTAGCTCATCACAGAAAATCGTTCCCGTGATGCCTACACCAACTAGAAAAGAAGCTAATGATGATGATCATGAAACTTCATATCAAGTTACTACAAAACTTCGTAGGTCAACCAGAGCACAATCCGCACCAGAGTGGTACGGTAATCCTGTTCTGGAAGTCATCTTACTAGACCATGACGAACCTATACAAACTACGAAGAAGCTATGATGAGCCCAGATTCTGATAAATGGCTTGAGGCCATGAAATCTGAGATATGATCCATGTATGAGAACAAAGTGTGGACTTTGGTGGACTTTGGTGGACTTGGCCGATAAATGGCTTAAAGATGAAGACTATCACTGATAGTAATGTTACTATCTACAAAGCTCGACTTGTCGCAAAAGGTTTTCGACAAGTTCAAGGAGTTGACTACGATGAGACTTTCTCACCCGTAGCGATGCTTAAGTCTGTCCGAATCATGTTAGCAATTGCTGCATTTTATGATTATGAAATCTGGCAAATGGACGGTAAAACTGCATTCCTCAATTATTTTCTTAAAGAAGATGCAACCAGAAGGTTATGTCGATCCTAAAGGTGCTAACAAAGTGTGCAAGCTCCAGCGGGATCAAGGACTGGTGCAAGCATCTCGGAGTTGGAATATACGCTTTGATGAGGTCATCAAGGCATATGGTTTTATACAGACTTTTGGAGAAGTTTGTATTTACAAGAAAGTGAGTGGGAGCTCTGTAGCATTTCTGATATTATATGTGGATGACATATTGTTGATTGGAAATGATTTAGAATTTCTGGATAGCATAAAAGGATACTTGAATAAGAATTTTTCAATGAATTACCTCAGTGAAGCTGCTTATATATTGGGCATCAAGATTTATAGAGATTGATCGAGACGCTTGATAGGACTTTCACAAAGCACATACCTTGATAAAGTTTTGAAGAAGTTCAAAATGGATCAGTCAAAGAAGGAGTTCTTGCTTGAGTTATAAGGTATGAAGTTGAGTAAGACTCAAAGCCCGACCACGACAGAAAAATATAGAGGGAATGAAAGTCATTCCCTATGCCTCAGCCATAGGTTCTATAAAGTATGCCATGTTGTGTACCAAACCTATTGTGTACCTTGCCATGAGTTTGGCAAGGAGGTACAATAGTGATCGAGGAGTCGATCACTAGACAGCGGTCAAAATTATCCTTACACAACTAAAGAAATATTTCTCGGTTATGGAGGTGATAAAGAGTTCGTCGTAAAGACTTACGTTGATGCAAGCTTTTACATCAATCCAGATGACTCTGAGTCTCAATCTGGATACATATTGAAAGCGGGAGCAATTAGCTAGAGTAGCTCCATGCAGAGTATTGTCAACATAAAAATTTGTGAAATACACGCGGATCTGAATGTGACAGACCCGTTGACTAAACTTCTCTCACAAAGCAAAACATGCTCATACCATAGTACTCTTCGGGTGTTAATCACATGGCGATGTGAACTAGATTATTGACTCTAGTAAACCCTTTGGGTGTTGGTCACATGGCGATGTGAACTATGGGTGTTAATCACATGATGATGTGAACTATCGGTGTTAAATCACATGGCAATGTGAACTAGATTATTGACTCTAGTGCAAGTGGGAGATTGAAGGAAATATGCCCTAGAGGCAATAATAAAGTTGTTATTTTATATTTTCTTATATCATGATAAATGTTTTTTATTCATGCTACAATTGTATTGACCGGAAACCTCGATACATGTGTGAATACATAGACAAAAAATGTGTCCCTAGTGAGCCTCTACTTGACTAGCTCGTTGATCAAAGATGGTTAAGGTTTCCTAACCATGGACATGAGTTGTCATTTGATAACGGGATCACATCATTAGGAGAATGATGTGATGGACAAGACCCATCCATTAGCTTAGCATAATGATCATTCAGTTTTATTGCTATTGCTTTCTTCATGCCAAATACATATTCCTCCGACTATGAGATTATGCAACTCCCGGATACCGAAGGAATGCCTTGTGTGCTATCAAACGTCACAACATAACTGGGTGATTATAAAGATGCTCTACAGGTATCTCCGAAGGTGTTTGTTGGGTTGGCATAGATCAAGATTAGGATTTGTCACTCCGAGTATCGGAGAGGTATCTCTGGGCCCTCTCGATAATGCACATCATAAGAAGCCTTGAAAGAAATGTGAAATGAGTTAGTTGTGGGATGATGCATTACAGAACAAGTAAAGAGACTTGCCGGTAACGAGATTAAACTAGGTATGAAGATACCGATGGTCCAATCATGGGCAAGTAACATACCGATGACAAAGGGAATAACGTATGTTGTCATTATGGTATGACTGATAAAGATCTTCGTAGAATATATAGGAACCAATATGAGCATCCAGGTTCCGCTATTGGTTATTGACCGGAGAAGTGTCTCGATCATGTCTACATAGCTCTCGAACCCGTAGGGTCCACACGCTTAACGTTCGATCACGATTTTGTATTATATGAGTTATGTGATTTGGTGGCTGAGTGTTGTTCGGAGTCCTGGATGACATCACGGACATGCCGAGGAGTCATTAAATGGCCGAGAGGTAAAGATTCATATATAGGACGATGATATTCGGACACCGGAAGTGTTCCGAGGGTACCGGGTACATATCGGGTCACCGGAAAGGAGTTTCAGGCACCCCCGGCAAAGATATGGGCTTTATTGGGCGAAAAGTGGGACAGACCAACCCCTAAGAGGCTGGTGCGCCCCATGTAAGCCGAAATAAGGTGGAAAGGAAAGGGGAGAGGAGAGAAAGGAAGGGGAGGGATTCGGCATCCCCCTTCCTTCTCTCGCACCTCCTCCTTCCTTCCCCCTCCATGAAATATGGTAAGGGGGGCCAATAGGATTACGGCCCCAGGTAGGATTCCTCCTACTTGGGCGCCCCCTTGGCTTCCCCCTCTCCCTACCACCTATATATATGAAGGGGGAGGCGCCTAGAACACATGAACATCATTGTTAGTCGTGTGCGGCACCCCCTCCACCGTTTACTCCCACAGTCATAATCTTGTAGTGCTTAGGCGAAGCCCTGCGCGGATCACTTCATCATCACTGTCACCACGCAGTTGTGCTGATGGAACTCATCTACTTCGTCGACACTTTGCTGGATAAAGAGTTCGAGGGATGTCATCGAGCTGAACGTGTGCAGAACTCGGAGGTGCCGTACGTTCGGTGCTTTATCGGTCGGAACGAGAAGAAGTTTGACTACATCAACCGCATTGTCAAACACTTCCGCTTTCGGTCTATGAGGGTACGCGGACACACTCCCCCCTCTCGTTGCTTTGCATCTCCTGGATAGATCTTGCGTGAGCGTAGATTTTTTAAAAATTGCATGCTACGTTTCCCAACAGTTTCGCCCATCTAGAGATGTATTGTCTTGTGGCCCTTATTTTAAAGTTCCACATCTGAATAGCTCTGTGACCAATAGCGGGCCTCTCTCATACATTGTTGATTATGTCTGCAAAGCCTTCTCAGTACAACCATCCCAATTCAAATTTGAAAGGGCGGCGAGCAGATGGGCTTATAGAAATAGAATCAAGAATGATGGGTGCATGATCCGATAGTGCCTCAATACGCTCTAGGGTTCGTAAAGTTACCAAAAGAAATTTTAATTCCCATTCAGTATCCTTGAGTACCCTGTCAAGCTTTTCGTATGTTGGCACAGAATGGTTATTTGCCCAAGTGAATTGTCTCCCCGAGATACTGGCTTCCCGAAGATTCAAACTATCAATTACAATACTGAATAGGAAAGGCCAGGGAGATTAAAAGCGATCATTATTTTTCACTTCCTGGTACCTAAGGATATTAAAGTCCCCTCCAATAAGCATTGGATGCGGGTTATCCTTGGCCAAGTTCACCAATTCCCGAAGAAAAGTTGATTTATGCTCATCTTGGGCAGCCCCATAGACTGCAACCAGGCTCCATGTAAAATTATCAACCCTGCTTCGATTTCGAAGGTGTAATTTCATGTGAAAATCCCCAGTCGAAAAGGCTAACAAGTCCATGGTTGTGGTTTTTATCCCAAGTAAGATTCCTCCAGACCTTCCATGTGGTAGACAATGCCATGTGAAGTCGAAACCACCTGACAAGTGATCCAAGACATGCGCACGGAAGTCACATTTTCCAGCCTCAGAAATCACCACAAAATCTAACACATGCTCACGCACACAGTCACCGGCGTGTTTGTGTTTAGCCAAGTCTGAAAGACCTCTGCTATTCCAAAACATGCCTCTCATGTGGAAACTCGGGTTGGGGTGGACAACTTCATCTTTTTGGGCGTTTTTTGTTTCTTTTTTGAGGAATGTGATTTAAATTTTTGCGAAGACGCTGTGAAGTCACAATACATGGACCCAGGCCTTGCTTCATCCAATCCAACCTCGGTAACTGCACCAACCAAATGGGAGAGAAGGGGACCATCATATGTGGCATCCACCTCTTCCTCCTCGGTCTCGGGGTTAGGCAAGATACTCGGGCATTTTGCAGAAACCTTTAAACGGTCGATCTCCATATGTTAGAGCACCCCCACCGACAAGCTCACCTCGTTATCATTCTTTCCAATAGAGACACCAGCGTTCTTTAAGGTATAAGAAATACGGGTGTCCGAAAAGGAAAGAAATGATTTTACTGATGATGTACCTGGCATCGAGTCTAGATTGCGCGTAGCTTGACGGCGCATTGCCTTGCCAGAGCATGCTCGCCGATCGGAGAAGAGCCGTCAACGTCTATGGGGTGATAGCTACTATGCCGAAGGGGAGTGGGCATCCCTCCCGATATAGGATTCGTCAGTGTGTCCGGGCAGACTGTCGGTGATGTTGGAGTAGCAGACAGCACGGCAGTCGCGACATATACTGACATCCATCATATTCTAGATTTTGGTACACTCTCATATTCATATTAATTGATGCTTATTTAATATAAAGGTGTACTAGATAAGGGATAATTAATAGACGTGGATAACTGCCACACGTGTGGCACACACCCAACCACACGACCCTGTGTGGTATGCCTAGCAGGTAACCCACACAATCATGTGTGGGCGAACATTAGAATTGCCCACATGTCTTGGGATCTGAAGTGGTTGGGTTGGAGAGGTAAAGACCCAATCCAGTTTTTTTAGAATGGGGTTATCCTAAATATTACTCCAGCTAAAAGTCCTACTTTTAATGGGTATCCCAACCAAATAATGTTGTTGAATAATAGAGTTGAAAAGAAGCATAATTATTGTGATCACCTCCAACTCTGCTTCAGTTCTCAGGGCACATTATATGGTGTCCCATGATAATCCATGGTTCCATATTACTAGTAACCAGATTATATAGCCAGTTGGAAAATTTAGTCTTGTCGTCGGTACTATTTGGTCTATACACATTGGTCAGATAACATATCGCATTACACATGTTACAAGTAAATTCAATAGTAATCCGAAAGTATGATCGAGTGTATGAGTATTAGAGAGGAAAGAATTGGCGTAATGAGGTCTGTGTTGTATTGAGCCTATAGAGTACAAGGCTTGGAGGGCAAGAAGCCACTTCGAGAGATAAGGAAGGACATGATTGCAAATCATAGTCTACCAAATACAGAGATATGTCTATATACTCTAACATCCCCACCCCAACCCTGGAGTCATAGCGGTAGCGTCGCAGGCAACAATAGCAACACGAGCGGACAAGCCGGAGAGAAACCAAAGGTAGAAGCCGACAGGCTGACATCGTAGCAGGAGCGTCATGGACATTGTCGAATTGTGGACGCATTGAGTGTGGAGGAAGCTGCCAAGGTCCTCAAGCGAGGTGATAACCCTTTGTGCTGAAGTGGACGTATTCGGCCGAGAGCGTGGACATTGGAGCCGTGGTTGAGGTAGCCATGCGAGGGATGCCGTGGTCGATGTCGAGGTCGGAGTCGCCGTGTCGTGGTAGCCAAAGGTGGAGCCGGGGTTGCATGGAAATGCTGACGAGTCAGGGATGCAGTTGTGCACTAGGAAGAAGACGGTGAAGTGATCGAGGCAGTTGTCGAGGAGGGGGTCGATGCCAAAGACGAACTTGTCGAAGCTGTTGTAGACGAGGTGCCGCACCGGGTTTGCCAAGTCCTAGGACACGTCCGGGACGTAGTCACGCGTCGGTGTTGTTAGTACCAGGCATGTGTAGAGCGGGAACTAGCACAAGATGTATGCCAAGGGCTAGCAGGGAAGGACCCAATGTCGATTGCGGCCCAAATCGGTGGGGGTACAAGGTGCTGATGTTGACCACGATTGCTGGTGTAGACGAAGTGGTCGGGGAAGATGTTGGCGACGCTAGAAATGAGCTGGTGTTAGACGAAGACAAAGATGTGGTGGGGGACGACATGGACCGTGTGCTGCGGCGCTTTGGTCCGAAGGGGCGACGCAATAGTAGTGTGTGCATTGTTGCAATTGCAGGGAAGACCTCGGGGCTGCGATGTTGGGTCCGAAGGGACGACACAATGGCAACATGTTGCTCAATCGGCGGAGAAGCATGCATACTCAGTGCCGATCTTTACTAGAACCTGCGAAGGAGCACGTAGAAGGACGCCGCTTGGCCATAAAGCCACCGAGGCCTGGTGCGAATGGCCGGTGTGTGCACGCAGCCCACGCCCTAGCGGGGCGCAGAGGTGCGCAACACAATGCAGTTGGCCAATGCATCACGTGTGTGGCGCCGCCAGGGCCAACAACCTGATGCAACCGCGCATGATGAAGGTGTGGCTGGTTTGGGACTCCCCGATCAGATCACTGCGATGATCACGGGCGCAAAACGACGTGTGGACGGATGTGCGGAGAACAGTTGTTCCGGGATGTCATGTGTTGCATGAGGCCGCCTAGTCGATGAAGAGGTCGATGCAATCGATCCAGAAGTCAGAGTAGAGGCACGCGAGGGTTGACAGGCGGGCGACGCAAATCGATCTTAAATCGGAAAACCAAAAAAACACCGATCAAATGATCGATGAAAGAGAAAATCCTGGATCAATGGATCGGGAAGACTCTCTACACAAGCCGATCAACACGGTCAGTGGACGAACCTTAACTACGGATTGCGCAACCCCAGGTGGACATCATGGAGATCGACCTCCCCGAAGACGGCGTGGTGCAGAAGCGGCGGTTGCTAGGGTTTAGGATTGAGGTAAATCTAATACCATATAACAGTTTCAGACATGAGTGAATTGGCGTAACATGGTGCATGTTGTATTGAGCCTCTCGGGCGGTTTCCATAGAGTACAAGGCTTGGAGGAAAAGACACTGCTCCTATAGATAAGGTAGGAGACGCCAGAGATATGATAGTGACTTTAAGCATAGCACCATTCCAAATACAATAATACCTCGAGAGGATGTGAAAGATAACGAAAAAGCAAAATGTTTTATCTTTGGCGAATAGAACCGTTATCTTAATAAGTCCTCAAAGTTTTGTGCATTTTTTAGCGGTGATTTCCTTTATCTTTTCAGAGCCCCTCGAATGTTATGTGTGGACAATATTTTGCAAGAATATAGAACTTTTGATCAAGTTGGAATTTACTGTTAAGGAGGGTGTGGGTACATCCGCAAGCAGAAAAAGCACTCTGAAGCATGAACTTCATCATCTTCGTGGTCACCCTTCCCCGTAACAATGCACTACCTCTCTCGAAACCACAATGATCTCCCTTTACCTCTCTAAATTAGTATTTGTAGCACTAACGAGAGTCATATTTAGTGATAATTTTGAATCTTCGTAGAAGAAGTTTTTATTTTCTTACTGTGCATTCTTTAAAATAAAAAAAGGAGGATGACCCCCGGCCTCTGCATCTAGGAGATGCATACGGCCACTTTATTGATTATTCTCGAAGCCTTTACAAAGTATTACAACAATATGTCTGAATCCGCCATCTTGGCAACATATGCCGCTACTCCTATCCAAATGATGAAGGCGTGCTAGCTGGGCCACTACCCAGACCACTCATCTAAGCCTAACATCAAAATTATGAAGGGGTGCTAGCTGGGCCACTACCCAAACCACTCACCTAAGCCTAACATCAAATGCCGGAAGCCCCAGCCGAGCCATATACCGGGTCTGCGGCACAATCCGGTCTAACGCACTCACATGTGTCGTCGCCGCCATCTTCCACAGGTCTGTCTTCAGAGCAGATATTGAGGCTTCTACCTTGTCAGGCCACTCCGCCATCGACGCCACCTTGACGCCAGACAACGACCTCCACCTGCGCGAGTCCATCACTGCGCATCGGGCGCCGAGTCTCCACTGCACCACGCCGCCGAGATCCGACGTCATCAATGTGAAGGATGAAGTACCGCTCCACCAAGAAAGGCGCCCGCTGGTTCCTCGATCCCGTGCATGCCTCCAAGAATGACGCCCCAAGGAGGAAACGACACCAACGCGCCGCCGTCATCCGATCAACTGATCTAGGGTTTCCCCCGAAGGTAGCGGATAGAGGTCCAGAGCTTCTCCACGGCGATGCCTTCAAGAAGGTAATGACCCCACAAGGTGCCACCAACGCCGGTCTTGGCATCAAGCCGAGCACAAGGTTTTCACCCGGATCCGCTCGAAGAACCTCCATCACGTATTGTGTGCACGGGTCGCCACCGATCTGAGCCGCCACACATGGAGCAGGCCGCACCGGCCAGATCAGATCTGTCCGAAGGACACAACCCGCATGGTGCCGACCCAACCACCAGGCCCTCCATGCCGCCACCGCCGATCCGAGGTCAGAAGGTGTGTCGCCGCAGACCCAGCCGCCGCCGCCGAACGCCGCCACGCAGCCCGAGGCAGGGCCGGCTGCCGCACCCCACCGTCGCCGCCCTTGGCCGAGGCAGCAATGACATGTCTTCTTGAATACCTGTGATTGCTTCGCTATGAGAACAAAGACGGTTTTCTCTGTTTAACTTGGGCGATAGATTGGGATATACATTTTTTAGGTGTTAGTGATTTCACAAGAAAAGGCCTCAAGCTTTCTTCTTCCTCCCACCGGCGCCGCCGCCAGTCCGCCCCATCTCCAATGGCCTTTGGGCCATGGAGGTGCGTAGGACCTCGGCTCCCCGCCGGCAGGAGGTACCTTGTTCTTGTTCTTTTTATGCTCAGTGTCTTGGTTGGGTCTTTGTGGCAGCGGTGATGTCCCACAATAGAAATAATGTCTCCTATGTTCTATCCCCGTCCCAACGATGCGTTTAGCATCGTCGTAAGGCATGTGGAGGTGTGTCTCCGTCGGATCTTGCGGCATTCGGTCGGTGTTGGTCTTCGAAGGATCTGCTTGGATCATATCTCCATTCGTCTTAGTTGAGTGTTTGCAGGTTTGATTCTTCCGGTCTATGACTTCCTTCATCGGCTATGGTTGCTACTCGGGTGAGCTGGTCCTATGGGGCCTTAGCACGACATATTCCGACTTCCGACAGGTTTAGTCCACAACTTATGATTTTGAGGTAGATCAACTTTGTACTTTGATACGTTCACAATATAAACAAGAGCATGACGTAGGGTTTTATCTCCTCGAGAGGGCCCGAACCTGATTAAAACACGGTGTCCCTTGTCTCCTGTTATCCATCAATCCGATCTCACAGCTCGGGCCCCCCTACCCAAGGTCTGCCGGTTTTGACACCGACACCGGCCTTTGCCGGTAGGAGAGTTCTGTTTTTAAGTGTATTTTTTAGTTTGTTAAGGTTTGTGCCATGTTCAAGAAGACGAGGCGGCGACGGCTTCCTGAAGAAGAAGATAGAATAAAGTTCTCCCTGCCTAGAACCCATCCCGCCGATGCTTCTAGCATTGTCGGAGGCCGTGTGGAGGTGTGTCTTCACTCTTCAGGAGATCTTGTCGGATCCGGTCGGCGTTTGTCTTTGGTGAATCCACTTGAATCCGGTCTCCGATGAGGAGGAACGATGACGGCGTCGTGCCTTTGGTTGTAATCGTTAGGTGGTCAACAAACCTAAATGTAATTTTTTTCTAATATTCTTTATACTACTTTGTCAGTTGATAAATAGATTGAAAGTTCTCTTGCAAAAAAAAAAAAAAAAGATCATGTAAATTTTTTCTCGCATTGCAAGTACGGGCTGTTTGCAATTACATCATCATGTATTTAGGCGTGGTAGTTAGTTTACTTCCGAAGTTTCCGCGTGCTAAGTCACGTGTTGCGGCAGGAGTCCCGCATTTCTTGGCAAGTTTTGCAATCATGCTAAATCAAATCTGCCGAGCAGTTG
>LR738711.1:71455149-71487843 GCA_902687465.1 Secale cereale
GGATTATTCTATCAGGAACTCCGTTCCAAAATATCTTTGCATAACTTTGTACCAAAATGCCCCGGTTACTTCTGGCAAATGATGAAGTCATGGAATTCTTCAATACTTTGACCCCCGACTGCTCGGCGATCCACAACCCTAGACCCCCGACTGCTAGGCAACCTCTCGACCCCTCGCCCTTCGGCCTCTCGGTCCCTCGACGACCCTCGACCCCGGCCCCCCCTAATGTCGAAGTTATCGGGGAGGGTGTATATCGACATAGACATATCCGATAAAAAAAGAGGAAGAAGAAGAAAAAAGGAACCGCTAGAGGAGAAGATCGAAGAAAAAAAAAGAAAAAAAAAAAGGAGAAGAAGAAAGGAATAGAGGAGAAGAAGAGAAAATTTCTCTTCTTCTCCTCTATTCCTTTCTTCTTCTCCTCTTTTTTTCTTTTTATCTTCTTCTTATTTATTTCTCCTCTTCTTCCTCTCCTCTTCTTCTTTCTTTCCTCTTTCTTATTTTCTTCTTTCCTATCCTTCTTTTTCTAAATTTGTAACTTTTGCATATATAAAACTTTCTATATATATTTAGCATATATAAACAAAAAACTATATAGCCACATACACATATATATACATCACATATACACACATCACATATATACAGCAACTTCCTAAGAAAAAATATATTTATATACACATAAATATATATTTAACATATATATTTAGCAAATCCTAAGAAAAAAAAAAGATATACACATACATATAAATACAGCAACTATATACAGCAACTATATATACTGCAATTTCCTAAGAAAATTCCTAAGAAAAAAAAATATACACATATATACATATATATACACAGCAACTATATATATATATACAGCAATATATATTAAACATATAAAAAAAAGGGAGCCGGCCCTCACATCGGCAGGGCGGCGCGACGGCGGCGGGGCGGGGCGGCGACGAGGCGGCGTCGGGGCGCGGCGGCGCGACGGCGGCGGGGCGGGGCGCGCGGCGGCGCGGGGCGCGCGACGTACGGGCCGGCCGGGGGGCGCGGAGACGGCGCGGGGACCAAGAATAACCGTCCCTGCATATTATTGAGTCCCTTCCAAGCGTGCCTTTTCCAGTCAGTCTGCCCTCGTACCGCGATTTAGGGAGACCTATCTTATTAAGGCCAGGAATGAAGTCAACACAAAACCCGATGACATCCTCTGTTTGATGGCCCATGGAGATGCTTCCTTCTGGTCTGGCGCGGTTACGGACATATTTCTTTAGGACTCCCATGAACCTCTCAAACGGGAACATATTGTGTAGAAATACGGGCCCCAGAATGACAATCTCGTCGACTAGATGAACTAGGACGTGTGTCATGATATTGAAGAAGGATGGTGGGAACACAAGCTCGAAACTGACAAGACATTGCGTCACATCACTCCTTAGCCTTGGTACGATTTCTGGATCGATCACCTTCTGAGAGATTGCATTGAGGAATGCACATAGTTTCACAATGGCTAATCGGACGTTTTCCGGTAGAAGCCCCCTCAATGCAACCGGAAGCAGTTGCGTCATAATCACATGGCAGTCATGAGACTTTAGGTTCTGGAATTTTTTCTCTGCCATATTTATTATTCCCTTTATATTCGACGAGAAGCCAGTCGGGACCTTCATACTGAGAAGGCATTCAAAGAAGATTTCTTTCTCTTCTTTCGTAAGAGCATAGCTGGCAGGACCTTCATACTGCTTCGGAGGGATGCCGTCTTTTTCGTGCAAACGTTGCAGGTCCTCCCGTGCCTCAGCTGTATCTTTTGTCTTTCCATACACGCCCAAGAAGCCTAGCAGGTTCAAGCAAAGGTTCTTCGTCACGTGCATCACGTCGATTGAAGAGCGGACCTCTAGGTCTTTCCAGTAGGGTAGGTCCCAAAATATAGATTTCTTCTTCCACATGGGTGCGTGTCCCTCATCGTCATTCGGAACAGCTAGTGCGCCGGGGCCCTTTCCGAAGATTACGTGTAAATCATTGACCATAGCAAGTACGTGATCACCGGTACGCATGGCGGGCTTCTTCCGGTGATCTGCCTCGCCTTTGAAATGCTTGCCTTTCTTTCGACATTGATGGTTGGTCGGAAGAAATCGACGATGGCCCAGGTACACATTCTTCCTGCACTTGTCCAGGTATATACTTTCAGTGTCATCTAAACAGTGCGTGCATGCGTGGTATCCTTTGTTTGTCTGTCCTGAAAGGTTACTGAGAGCGGGCCAATCGTTGATGGTCGCGAACAGCAACGCCTTTAGGTCAAATTTCTCCTGTTTGTGCTCATCCCACGCACGTACACCGTTTCCATTCCACAGCTGTAAAAGTTCTTCAACTAATGGCCTTAGGTACACATCAATGTCGTTGCCGGGTTGCTTAGGGCCTTGGATGAGAACTGGCATCATAATGAACTTCCGCTTCATGCACATCCAAGGAGGAAGGTTATACATACATAGAGTCACGGGCCAGGTGCTGTGATTGCTGCTCTGCTCCCCGAAAGGATTAATGCCATCCGCGCTTAGAGCAAACCATACGTTCCTTGCGTCCTTTGCAAACTCCTCCCAGTACTTTCTCTCGATTTTTCTCCATTGCGACCCGTCAGCGGGTGCTCTCAACTTCCCGTCTTTCTTACGGTCCTCACTGTGCCATCGCATCAACTTGGCATGCTCTCTGTTTCTAAACAAACGTTTCAACCGTGGTATTATAGGAGCATACCACATCACCTTCGCAGGAACCCTCTTCCTGGCGGGCTCGCCATCAACATCACCAGGGTCATCTCGTCTGATCTTATACCGTAATGCACCGCATACCGAGCATGCGTTCAGATCGTTGTATGCACCGCGGTAGAGGATGCAGTCATTAGGGCATGCATGTATCTTCTGCACCTCCAATCCTAGAGGGCATACGACCTTCTTTGCTGCGTATGTACTGTCGGGCAATTCGTTATCCTTCGGAAGCTTCTTCTTCAATATTTTCAGTAGCTTCTCAAATCCTTTGTCAGCCACAGCATTCTCTGCCTTCCACTGCAGCAATTCCAGTACGGTACCGAGCTTTGTGTTGCCATCTTCGCAATTGGGGTACAACCCTTTTTTGTGATCCTCTAACATGCGATCGAACTTCAGCTTCTCCTTTTGACTTTCGCATTGTGTCCTTGCATCGACAATGACCCGGCGAAGATCATCATTTGGTTCCTCTTGATCTTCAGCAGCTTCACCCGTTGCAGCATCATTGGGCACATCGTCTGGTTCCTCTTGATCTTCACCAGCTCCCCTCATTGCAGCATCACCGTATTCAGGGGGCACATAGTTGTCATCGTACTCTTCTTCTTCGCCGTCTTCCATCATAACCCCTATTTCTCCGTGCCTCGTCCAAACATTATAGTGTGGCATGAAACCCTTGTAAAGCAGGTGGGAGTGAAGGATTTTTCGGTTAGAGTAAGACATCGTATTCACACATTTAGTGCATGGACAACACATAAAACCATTCTGCTTGTTTGCCTCTGCCGCATTTAGAAACTCACGCACGCCCTTAATGTACTCGGAGGTGTGTCTGTCACCGTACATCCATTGGCGGTTCATCTGCGTGCATTTATATATAATTAAGTGTGTCAAAAACCATTACAGAACATCATAAATAGATAATTAAGTGACCAAATGGATAAAAGTTCATCATCACATTAAAACCAAAGTACATACATATATAGTTCTCATCTAACAACATATAGCTCTCCATACACATCGAAACAATGTAAAACATTTCAACGCGAAAACAAATGCTATCATAATCGCAACCAAGGTAACAATTGATCCAACGGCATAATGATACCAAGCCTCGGTATTAATGGCATATTGTCTAATCTTTTTAATCTTCAACCGCATTGCATCCATCTTGATCTTGTGATCATCGACGACATCCGCAACATGCAACTCCAATATCATCTTCTCGTCCACAATTTTTTTTATTTTTTCCTTCAAGAATTTGTTTTCTTCTTCAACTAAATTTAACCTCTCGACAATAGGGTCCATCTTGATCTTGTGATCATCGATAACTTCCGCAACATGCAACTCCAATTCCATCTTCTCCTCCTCCATTTTTTCCAATTTTTTCTTTAACGAAATGTTTTCCTCTTCAACTAAATTTAACCTCTCCACAAGAGGGTCGGTTGGAATTTCCGGTTCAACTACCTCCTAGACATAATAAAACATCTATGCATGTCAGGTTGGTCGGCATAACTATCATAAGCACTAAAACAAATAGTTATAAATTAAAGATAATATACCACATCCGAATCGTAGACCGGACGAGGGCCCACGTGGGCGGATATCAAAACCATCGCACTATATAATAACAAGCAATAATAAACGTAAGAAAATTAGACAAATATCTATCTAAAGCAATAATAAAAGTAAGAAAAGCATGGACATAACAAGAGGCTCACCACGGTGGTGCCGGTGACGAGATCGGCGGGGGCGATCGACGGCGGTGAAGACGGGGACGGGACGTGACGGACCTCTAAACCTAGACAAATCTCGGAGAAAATAGAGCTTCGAGAGGAGAAAAGCTTAACTAGTGTGGCTCGGGCATTCCACCGAACACGTTGTGTGCATAGGAGGTGAGCTAGAGCACCACTAACCCCTCTCCCCCTCGGCCAGAAAAAAAAACAGAGCAGTGAGCTCTGCTCTTGAGTGAGGGGGTTTATATAGGCAACTCACTGGTCCCGGTTGGTGCTACAAACCGGGGCTAAAGGGGTGCCTTTGGTCCCGGTTCATAACATCAACCGGGACCAATAGTGGTGGGCCAGGAGCAAGAGCCATTGGTCCCGGTTTTTAGCTCCAACCGGGACCAATAGGTCCAGACGAACCGGGACCAATGGCCCACGTGGCCCGGCCGGCCCCCTGGGCTAACGAACCGGGTCCAGTACCCCCATTGGTCCCGGTTCTAGATTGAACCGGGGCTAATGGGCTGGACCAATGCCCTGTTTTCTACTACAGTGCCCGAGGATCCGAGCCCCACAGCATCGAGGCCCTGGAGTACAAACCAACCCCGCACTCAATCGCTACAGTGTTGCTCCCTCTTCAGGCCTCTCTCTCCCGCACAACACAACACCTAAACCTAAACCTAGGTCCCAGCCGTCGCCTGCTGCTGTAATATGCTCATATTTTTTCTTTCAAATGTTGTTGTTTTCATTGACTGCTTGTGGGGACGGGTTCCCCGTGGGTTTTGAAAACCCGATGGGTTTAGGGGACGGGCAAAAATTTAACCCCGAGCACGTTGATGGGGACGGGGACGGGTTTGTGATATTCTCGTGGGATGGGTTTGGGCACCACCTTCAGCAGCCCACTGCACATGTTCATGCCGCTGCCGCGTACCCCTGACTCCCGAGGGCTTTTCCCCCATGATATTGTGTTACAAAATACGCAAACTTCTTTCATAGACCGAGCTCTCTGGTACCTTCTATATGGAGCTCGGCCTACAAAATGTTAGGAGGTAAGTTGTAGAAGACAAAAGCAAATGCTACGTGTCCCAATTTATTTAAGTTTCTCTAAAACAGTTGGCAATACGTAGCTACAGTGAAGCTATATATATATCGATTCCACAAAGTTTCTTTGTAGCTCAGGCTATGTGGTACCCCTTATCTTCACCATCCAATTCTGCATCGCGATCCGTGCGAATGTATTTGTCTTTTTTGTTTCTCTCAAACGAGACAACATATGAACTTCAAACTTTGCAGACCGAACAAACATTAGAACAATGTGGGAATTTTTTTTCAGAAAACCACACTCCGATTCTAGCAGGTCCAGGTAAACGACATCCATAGTTTAGCACCACTTAGCTGATGTTTAGTGCCAATAATCTAGCGGATTTAGAGGCTGAAGCTATTTATCATAGCACCCTATTTTGCTCTTTTTGTTGGTGTCGTCCCTATTATTGAACCGATACCAATTACTCCTTACCTTGTGCTTGTATTGGAAATGCAGTTGCCCTTTCACCTAAGAACAAACAAATAAGAATAAAACTCTGACCGAAAATATCATGAAGTAACATCAAATCAGGAATCTCCTTAAACATTATCCAGCCATCTAAAATTCCAGGTCGATAGAGATGTTAGGAATCAGTGTTCAAGCACTCGAGGATGACGATGCGGAAGCATGGTTAGCAGGGTCGCCAGAAGCACTCGAGGACGATGGTGTGGAAGTGGGGTGGGTAGCATCGCTCAAAGCACTCAAGGTCAAGGATGATGGTTCAGATGCAAAGTCAACAGTATCACTGGCCTCTTCAACCTTGCTTCTCTTCAGAGCTTCCATTGCTTCACCCAGCATCCCTGTCACCTTCCCTCCTGATAATGGCTCAAGCTGTTCAGCCAGCGGGTACAATTTCTCGCCTTGAATCTGCAAGGAAAACAAAATATACGACCAAACTGAAAATTCACCCTTTCATTGACATAAATGGCTAATATATAAACATGCGTGACAAGTAAAATTTGTAACTGTGAAATTAGCACGTCCTAATATAATTCGATTGTCCTTACGAGATGTTGTTTCTCCGGGTCAGAAGAATCTACAGCAGTGGTAGTGGTGTTCTTGCTTGGAATAGACGGAGCACAAACAGTGCTATCAGTTTGTGCGAAGCCCGGGGGAACCATCACAGAGTTGGTATTCACATTCATACCATTCGGCAAGTATGTAAAGTCTTGGTTGGCATTTGGGTACACCATCTGCATAGTAAAAGCACGAAAGTCTGGTGAATTGACTACTTGTGACATAATCTGAACATGGGCACAGCTGGATGCACTTTGCAAAACCAGCTGATGCGTTAAGGATTAACAAATGGTCATCTCTCACGCCATAATACCTGTTGGTTTAGATTGATTTCTGGATGCATACCATGCCAAGCATGGTGCAGTGGCCTCGGCATGTTATACGTAAATGGCGTCATGCCGCTAGGAACCCAAGGAGTGAAATGTTGTAGTGGGAATTGCTGATACCCCAAGCTTGGAACCTGTGGTGGGAACATGCCAGGCACTCCTGGACTGAAGTAGAACTGATGGGGAGCAAAAATCTGTGGTACTGCGGGTGCTAGAACTCCTGCGTTCTGAATACGAGCAAAGTGTGCCTAGAAATAATGTCATTAGCATTAAGCTTGTGCTGCGTCCCTCTCCCTCATATATATGTTCTTGACATAGTGGCAGGTCTAATGTTCAAAAATATTCAGTGACACACAGGTGACAAGAGAGAACTTGTTTTACATAACTTTATTTGTATGGTAAAAAGAACATTTTGTTCACACTCATCCACATTGATAGTCAGTCTATGTAATTCTTAGGATGGGACAATAGTAATATACAACTTATTTATAACTGAACATATTTTCTTTTAGTTCATCAGCTTATGTGTAAAAATCAAACAAATAATAAATAATTGGACATGTAGAAGACAGGGACACATAGCAATATTAGAACTCAAACAGCACTTATCAGCATATAAGATTAATTAAAAGGCGTAACAACTTACCAGTTACCACATATCAGCAGAAGGCACCTATATATTGTACAAGATGATCACTTAGGAAATAACAATTTAGACTTACCATTAGCATTGCTCTTCTTTCCTCTTTGCGCTGAGCTACACCAACATACAATGGTTTTTTGCCGACTATCTTCCTGTTCATTCCGTCAATCTACCACAATGATTAAAGATGATTTAATAACCAGACTAGTCAATTGGACGCGTTGGGCACGTTTGCATACAACTAAACCAAGTATGTTACTTACGGCCTTGCGGACAGCTTCAATAGTTTGAAATGACACAAAGCCATAACCCTTGCTCCTTCCTTGTGAATCAACCATAACCTAAAAAAATGTTGACGGTGAGCCATGATACTAAGAAACAGAATTAGCTAGCAAATAAAGAGAGAAGTACCTTGCAGGACCCTATCTCACCAAAAATTTCAAATAACCCTCTAAGATTTAGATCATTAATATTATCATCTAGATTCTTCACATATAGATTGAGCCCTTCAAACTTTTTGAATTTCTCATTTCTTGCACGCTCAAAGTTTGCTTTCAGCTCTGCTTGTCTTTCTGACTTTTTCTGAGCTCTTCCAACATACAAAATTGTATCATTAATCATCTTCCCATTAAGACTTTTCACAGCTTCTACAGCACATTCTGGTTCCGCATAGTTAACGAATCCGAAGCATCTGGATATTTGATCTCTCATGATTACAGCGCTGGTAATTCTACCAAATGGCGCAAACTCTTGGAGAAGATCATGGTAAGTGAATTCTTGTGGCAAGTTCTTTACATATACATTTGTGTAATTACTTGAGCTGATTTGCTGCCTCTCGTGGCGACGAATGAAGAGACCCACAAAAATCTGTTTGCCGTTAACCAACTTGCCGTTCAAGCCGTCGATGGCATTATTGGCAGAAGTCTCATCTGCAAATTGCACAAATCCATATCCTTTTGATTGACCGTTAAAGTGAGTCGCCACTTTGCACGATAGAATACTGCCATAGTGACTAAATATATCACTCAATCTCTTGCCATCAATAGTTGGCTCAAGATTTTTTACGAATAAGTTGGCCTTTCCACTCATTCGCATCATTGGGTCCTTATTTGAGAACATAATCCGGATATGCTTCCCGTTGGCAGGCGTAAAATTTAAAGAGTCTAATGCATGTTTGGCTGCAAAACCATCACATACAAAGTTATTAGAGGTACTTGTAATATTAAACTCAAATCCTCTAGTAGGGCAAGCAAACATACAACAGAAAAGAAATCAGGTTAAGATGAAAACAGTAGTGTAGGTATGATATGTAGATGTATAGTACAGCATAGTGATTATATATGACAAGATGTTCATTGAACAGACCATTATGTCAGATGTCTGATATGCAAAGTTAATCCAATTTCATATATGTACAGTTTCACTCTTTACTATTCTGGCAGCGTGCAGCATGAATAAACTGACGAAAATTGACTAGGTTAACTGTGAAATCCACGGGTTAACGTGATCATGCAATCCACCTAGTGTAAAGTAGCATGTTTCAACACCATGGTGCACAAACTAAAAAAATCTTAACAAACATTTAGCCCACATTCCATTCTCTCATGTTCATATTTTCCAAATTGCCACAGCAAGTTTATGATGTCATTCAATGGAAACAACAATGAATATTAACTAGAAAATAAACTGCATGAACTAACCTTAAAAAAAAGTTCTCTCACTAACCAATTCAACTCCCAAATATTATAATATAAATAACATAGACAGCACTAATAACAGGAACATGTCCTTTAGTTAGATAGGACCTAATAAGTACATAGATATACATTAATTGTAATCATTGAGTATGCCTGGCTATATTTTTTTAATTATACATGCGATTCCGAGTCGTTTTCCGACAATGTTAACTTCCACGATGATGTTTTACACCATGCATGGTGCACAGTCTACAATGAAAGCATAATGAAATTTAAGCTCTAATTCCATTCTCTTCTAGTGCAATCTATGAATCTTGGCTAACTTATAAATAAACAGTGTGACCCAATTTAACAAAGAGCTACAATTCCTCTCGCTAACCAATTCAACTCCCAAGAGTTACACCATAAGTAAGATAGACAACCCCAATAATATTAACATGTCATTTTGTGTATGACAGAAACCCGCAAGTAGAAAAAAGACACTTATCGCAATAATTGTGTGTGCCCACTTGTTTTTCTCGAATAATATATCCGATTTTGAGTTGGCTTCCGACATTCGGCATCATTATTTTCCTGTTCAATTTTGCACGGTGCACAATCTACAGAGAATTCTGAAAAGGATTCTAGCCCAAATTCCATTCTCTTCTATTTGTAGTGACCAGAAGCAATCTATGAAGCCACTCACTCAGATGGAATCAACAATTAATGTTAGTTAACTTGAAAACAAACCAACCCAAGTTAACAAAAGGCTACAATTCCTCTCGCTTACCAATTTAACTCCCAAGTATTACGGCATAAATAAGATAGACATCAACAATAATTGGAACATGCCATTTTTTGTGACAGAAATATATAGGTAGATAAAAAACATTAATTACAACTGGTGTGTGTGCCTACTATTTTCAAATCATACATCCGATTCCGAGTCGTATTCCGACAGCATTTGTTTCCACCAAGAATTTTTGGCATATCGGAAACACAAATCGGTTACGGATGCAAACAACAACGTCAACAATCGGAAACACGTTCTACAACCTATTGATCAACACACTATCTATGCACATTCCATCAAAGATGAAGACAATGCTCACCCATGCATCTATGAAGCCATTCAATGGAAATAAGAATGAGTCTTTGCTAACTAGAAAACAAACTGCAGGATCCAGCTAATCAGAGATGAATGTTTGCTGATTGATCCAAGGCTTAGATGTTACATTCTAAATAAGATAGACAGCACCAATAGTACAGACATGTCATTTTGTTTAGAAATAAATAAATAAGTAGCTAGATGCACATTAATTGTAACCACACTATGTGAGCCTACTTGTTTTTGCCAAATCATACATCCGATTTGGAGTCGGATTCCGACAATGTTAATTTCGGCATCGATGTTTTACGCCCTGGTGTCCAATCTATAAAAAAACTCTTAACGAAATTTTGTCAAAATTCATTTATCTTCCTAAACGCCACATGCAATCTATTGAGGCATTCCCTCATTGGAAACAACTATGAATCTTGGCTGACTTGGAAACAAATCATGTGACCTAATAATTTAATAAAAACTACAATTCCTCTCGCTAACGATTCAACTCCCAAATGTTACACCGTAAATAAGATAGACAGCCACCAGTAATATGAATATGTCATTTTGTTTACGACATAACTCAACGAACAGACAAGCACACATTAATTGGAACAATTGCATGTGTCTACTTATTTTTCCCAAATCATACATCCGGTTCTTAGTCGGATTCCGACAACACTATTTTCTGCGGCAATTTTCTACCACATGGTGCACAAACTATGGTGTACTCTTAACAGGATTTTAGCCCAGATTCCTATTCTCTTCTGTTCATAATAAACACAAGCAATCCATGTAAGCCTTTCACTCGGACACAAACACCAATTAATGTTGGCTAATTCGAAAACAACCAATCCAACTTAACATCAAACTACAATTCAAATCGCCAATCGATTCAATTCCCAAGTGTTACGACCTAAATAAGATAGACATCACTAACAATAGGAACTTGTCAATTTCTTTACGACAGAAATATATGGTATGTAGGTAAACACACATTTAATTGCAACCACTGTGTGTCCATTCGCTTTTGCCAATCATATATCCTATTCCGAGTCCGATTCCGATAGCATCAGATTCCGCAAACCCGAATCGGTTACGGATTCCAACACTACTCATGTCAGTGACTCGTAGTTGTACAAACTGCAGGTCAACACACTATCTACGACATTCCATCTAAAGACCCTCGCCTCGGTTTACCAGAACAAGAAAATACCAAAATAGAACTTCAACTGATATGGTGTGCCACATCTTGTATGGGAAATCTACTAAATCAGACTTCACAGCCAAACAGATCTAAAACCATACAGCGTCGTATGTTCTTTGTATCCCCGATCCAAGCCTGATTATATGAACATGCAAAGAGACGAAGACAAACTCACCGTCCTCCTGACTGTTGAAGTCGACATAACCATAACCGAGTGACCTGCCAGTCACGTCCCGGCAGATACGGAGGGACGCCACGGGCGCCACCTGGGAGAAGATGGCGTATAGTTGCCCTTCCGCCACGCCATCATCGAGGTCGCCGACGTATAGCGAGGGCCTCGAGCCCAACGCCGGGGCCAGCAACGGGCGACTTGCCATTGTGGAATATGGTCGTCAACCAGTGGCCGGCCACAGGATCGATCGATCGATCGAGCAAGCAAAGCTACCGGCTCAAAAGGCAACAGAATACAGTCTCGGAAGGTACAGGATCGATCGACCGATCGAGCAGGGGTGATTTTATCGATGAATGCTCGTGGATAGATATGCTCTCGAGTCGTATATTGGCTTCTCATTAATTGATGAATTAATTTCTTCCTTTCTTTAGAGTACTCCATAATGATAATCAATACGCGCATTAATTTTGGGGTCGAGGAGACGAGTGTGTTTTTGCTGGAGATATCTGCAAGCTGGAGATTGAGATACTAAATTTTTTTTTTTTTTTTTTGAGACCCAAGGGGTAACAGGCTACCCAATGGTAGGACTACATTCAGCCATTAGCATTTCTCTAAGTTTCTCCGGGACGTCCGCAATTAGTGTTCTGTTGCCCGCTGTCCTTGCCAAAGAGGCTAGCTCATGGGCCACCTTGTTCCGGCTCCTCCCAATCACACTTACCTTGTGATCAGCAAATAACCTGAGCATTTGTTTGATATCCATCATGACAGAGTAGCACTCCGAGAGACTTGTCAAGTTGCTTTTTAACTCTCTGCCGACTGTTGTATTGTCAGTTTCTACTATGACCTTCCCTCTGTAGCGTTTTGCTAGTTCCTGTAGGCCACATAGGACAGCTTCTGCCTCAGCTTCTTCCACAGATTTACAGTTTTTCAAAGTTTGGCATACCGAGATATAGGCGAGGCCTTGCGAATTCCTTGCAATCGCTCCAGCCCAGCTATCCCCTGTGTTCACTAGGAAGGCAGCATCTGAATTCAGTTTTGCCCACCCAGCTGGAGGAGGTGACCAGGCCACGTCATGGGTATTTTCCGCTCTTGGTCCGATTCTGGTCGGCTGTAAGCATCCCGTAGCGTCCTCTTTGTCAGTCAGAGTCTGGGCTTCTCTAATTTCTGCTTCGTACCTGACAAGGGATCGCACGGCTCCGGTTACAGTTTCTTTCCCAGCAGCATGGATGATATCATTTCGAAGGTTCCATGCTTGCCATCCCATCAGTAGGATTCTGCCCTTCGTTACCTCATTCTGCGTGCTTAACAACATTTGGAGCCACAGGTTGCCTGTATCCCTGAACATTTCCTCCTTTGGCAACTCCCAAAAAGTCCTTAGTTCAGTTCTCATTGCTCTGCTCCTCGTACATGCAATGATGGCATGGAACTCATTCTCCACACCATTGCCGCAGATATCACAAGTGTTATCTGTAGCTATCGTACGCCGGAAAGCGTTGTGTTTTGTGGCTAGGGACTGGGTTGCTACTCGCCACCCAAAGATCTTGACCTTCTGAGGGACCTTACATTTCCAAATGGTGTCCCAGATGCATCTATCCCCTACGTCATTTGTGGATGTAGAAGCTTCAGCAGAGGTGTTTCTCTTGATCATATAAGCTAGGTTGTATGCACTTTTGACCGTGAATCTGCCTGTTTTATCAAAGTGCCATGCCGCCACGTCTTCCACGTCCCTAGATGGGATTCTTATTCTCTCAATTTCCTCTGCATCGAAGCGGTGGAAAATCTTGTTTATTAGGTCCATATTCCACGTTTTTGCATCCGGGTTCATCAATTGATTGACCCATCTAAGCCTTGAGCGTTTTATGAACCCTGCGGCTTTGCATCCCTCTCTCCTGGGGATCCACTTATCTCTCTGGATTTGAATGCTCTTACCGTTGCCCACCCGCCAAATCAAACCCTCCTTTAGCAGTTCGAGGCCAAATTCAATTCCCCTCCAGGATGGCGAAGCGTCAGAAGCAAACACCGTGTCCAGCAGTTTTCCATTAGGGAAATATTTTGATTTTAGCACTCTTGCACACAAGCTGTCCGGGTACTGAAGAATCCTCCAACCCTGTCGGGCTAGGAGAGCTTGGTTGAAACACTGCATGTCCCGGAATCCTATGCCCCCGTCCCTCTTGTGCTTGGTCATATTCTCCCATGACATCCAATGAACTTTTCGGCGATCGACCTTGTCTCCCCACCAAAAGTCCCTAATCAACTTTTCGTACTTGTCACAGAACCCTGCATTGAGTTTAAAAACTCCCATGACAAAGGTTGGCAGTGATTGAGCTACTGATTTGACATTGACCTCCTTGGCCGCTTGAGACATGAACATCTCGTTCCAATTGTTGCACCTCTTTCCAAACCGATCCATTATGGGCTGAAACTTATCATTTTTCATTCTGCCTTCCGGAGTAGGGAGACCCAGATATTTACTTTCAAACGTGTCTGATTCCACTCCTAAGATGTTTTTAATTTCTTCTCTGACATGTTGGGGACACACCTCACTTACCAGGAGAGAGCATTTGCTCTGGCTAAGCAGTTGACCTGTGCACTGTTGGAAGAGGGATAGGATCTCCTTGATTTTTCTTGCTTGGTCTGTCGAAGCCTTAAAGAACAAGAGACTGTCATCTGCGAATAGGAGATTGGATATACCTGGGCTGTTGCGAGCCACTTTAATGGGATTCAGGTTGCCTCCTTCTGTTTCTTTTTTCAGCAAGCTTGCAAGGCCATCCGCCACAAATAGAAATAGGTATGGGCTCAGGGGGTCACCCTGTCTTAGTCCACGAGAGGGAGTAAAAGGTTCGAGGAGCTCACCATTGCATCTTACTGTGTACTTGACAGAAGTTACGCATGTCATCACCCATCCTATCCATTTTTGGTCAAAGCCGAGCTTTTGAAGGGCCTTCTCTAGGAACCCCCAATCCACCCGGTCATAAGCTTTAGCTAGGTCAAGCTTGTAAGCGCAGTAGGTGTCTCTCGGGTTCTTGGAGTGTTGGATTTTATGGAAGCATTCAAACGCGATGAGCGCGTTATCCGTGATCATTCTTCCAGGTATGAACGCACTCTGAGTTTCCGAGATGAGCTCGTCCAGAAAAGGTCGTAGTCGGTTCACCAACACTTTTGAGATCACTTTGTATATTACGTTGCATAGACTGATGGGCCGGTAATCTTTGATGGTTCTGGGGTCGTTTCCTTTTGGAATTAGTACGATTACTGTTTCATTGACACCTTCTGGCATCATTCCATCTTCAAAGAATTTTATCACTGCCTTTGTTATCTCTTCCTTCATGACCCCCCAATTCCTTTGGAAGAAGCGGGCCGGGAATCCGTCCGGGCCTGGGGCTTTGAGAGGGCCAATTTGGAAGAGAGCGTCCCCAACCTCCTCTGGAGTGACTGGTTTGCTTAATGCTATATTCATTGTGTCGTTCACTCTGGGGATGAAGAGGTCCAGAAGCTCTTGCGGTTCTACCCTTTCATCCTTGCTGTATAGTTCCCTGAAGAAATTATTTATCTCTGCTTGAATCTCTTCGGCCTTATCCACCCAAGATCCATCTAACTTCTGTAGCCTAGAGATCTTATTCTTTCTCTTTCGCCATGTTGATTTCCTGTGAAAGAATTCAGTGTTCGAGTCTCCCTCTTTCAGCCAAGCTATCCTGGACCTTTGCCGCCACATTATCTCCTCTCTATACAGCATCTCATCTAGCTCCTTAGAAGTTGCATTGATTTTTCTTTCAGTTTCAGTGGAGTTCCGGCGTTGCCATAGCTTCTTGAGCTGCAACCGGAGGCTTTTGATTTTGTTTTGGACAGAGCAAAAATCCCTCGCTGCCCATCTCCTCAAAGAAGACTGCATATTTCTTAACTTACTCACAACCTCGGTGAGTGTCTCACTTGTACTGCTGTTGGACCAGGAGTTGGTAATAGTTTCTTGGAGTGAGTCAACGCGTTCCCACATCGCCTCATACCTGAAGTTTTTATTAATTGGCCTCCATTCCTTCCGAGTTCCCAGCCGCAGCAGGATCGGGACGTGATCCGATCTGGACGAAACAATGTGTTCCACCTGAGCTTCTTTGAACATATTACTCCACTCTGAGCAGGCCACAGCCCTGTCCAGTCGGGCCTTTACATTATCAGTGCCGATCTGTTTGTTATCATAGGTCCAAGCAGTGCCTCGGTAGCCTAAATCATGGAGGCTGCAGTCAGCTAAAACCCTTCGAAAATTAGCCATATTGTTCTCTGATCTTTTAGCCCTCGAGAAGTGTTCGCTCTGCCACAAAGTTTCATTGAAGTCACCTATTACAAGCCAAGGTTCAGTTGCGTTTGGTCTTATACGGCGAAGCAAATTCCACATGTGGATCCTATCCTGGGCTCTTGGTTCACCATACACAAACGTACCACGCCACATAGGGCTATGAGGAGATAAACGGATCAAAACATCAATGTACCTCGGGCCAACGGCAAGCTCTTTTATTTCCACTTGTTCATCATAGAAGAGTGCGATGCCTGCACTTTTTCCGGTGCCGGCATGCATAATACAGTGTTTGAGGCCCAGCCTCCACCTTAATTTATTGACATAATCGTTGCTTTGCCGAGTTTCAGACAGAAAAACTAGCTTGGGCTTGAGAGTGTTTACAAGACCCACTAGTTCATGAACTGTTGGGGGTTGGCCAAGTCCCCGACAGTTCCAACTTAGCAGTGTCATGGCTCCTGGTGGGCGCCGTCTTTAGCGCCCACCAGTTGATCGGGAGCCCCGAGCCCGATTGCTTCCAGTCCACCATTTGTGCCCTTCCCTGCATCCCCCTCACATGTGTCTGAACCTTTCTTTTTCTTGTTTGGGTCTTCAGCCTGCATCACCTGTTCATTACCTTGCCATGTGTTCTTTTGCTCAGTCCCTCCACCCCTCTTGCCCAGGATTGAGACAGCGCCAGAGCTCACCCTAGGCTTCTTCTTGGTGTCACTCATCTTGCCCCTTCCAGTTGTCGCGGCCTTAGTGACCGCCTGCATCTCTGTACTGCTGTAGGACGCTGCCTGTTGAGCCTGCGCTGCCGCCTTGTTTACCAACTGCATTGTCTCTGTGTTGCCCACCTGATCTACCTCCGTTGCTTCTCCTGCACCCTCCCCATGAGGTACCACTGCTACGAACTGCGGGGTTGGCCCGAAACCAGGGGGGTATACAGGCTCCAGAGCGTCCTCCACTATTGGCGCTGCATCTGCGCTCTCCCCTGTAGTGGTCTCTATTGGCTTCAGGGTGTCGCTCCCAAGTCCTTTTCCTATGATGCTCACTTCTGCTAGGCCCAAGGGAGGGGTTTTGTCGTTGTAGCCCCCCTCTCCTGTGCCTTTCTCAGCTGTCAGTACTGCCGTTCGCATCTTAGACAGCGAGTCAGGCCCGTTTTTTATCCTTCTTTCAGAGCCAAGTTTGATGGCCCCTACGGCTGCGATCGCCTCCTGCACCAGTGGGTCCATGAGGACATCCTCCGGCACCATTTTAAGACCTTCTGTCGCGAGTTTTGGAAGGGCTGATCTTGCTTCTCCCTTGGACTCTGGCTCGAAGTGGAGAAAACGCCTAGCACTGGCCGTCTCCGGGACTACGAAACCTCCTCTGCTGCTACTTCTCTTAAAAGGGGAGGCACGCATCGCCGCTGAGAACCTCATCTCTTGGAGGTCTGCAGGCAGCTTACACTCGCGTTGTCCATGCCCTAGGTACCCACAGAAACTACAGAAGCGGGGAAGCCTCTCATATTTTACATTGAGGCGATACACTACGTTTACACCATAGTCATGGAACTCAATCTTGCTACGTAGGGGTTCATCAACATCATGCTTAATTCTGACCCTAATGGATTCACCCCAAATTCTTCCCTCCTCGTCTGCGTCGACCTCAAGCACTTCTCCGAGTTGTCCACCCAGATTGCGGGCAACAGACTCAAAGAACATGATAGGCGGAGCATCAAAGATGCGTGCCCAGATCGGCATGTGGGCGACTTCCACGTCGCCTGGCCTGGCGCTCCCGTCAACAGCAACCATCAGAAACGGATCCCCTCGATGGGTCCAGGGTCCGTTGTTGAGGATGAACTGGAGATCCCCCTGCCGCTCGAACTCCAGGAGGAACCTGTTGTTCTTGAGCGGCGAGTAGTTGAGGCGGCCTCGCAGCCCCCACTTGTTCTTCAGTTCCTGGAAGAGCCCACTGATGCTGAACAACTGCACAGAAAAGAACAAGCCGATTGCAATCCATCGCGACCTCATGGCCGCCCTTTCCTTGGTCAGGTCCATGGCGATTACATTAGTGGTCTGAGTCCCCGCACTGACTGGGAATATGGGAACCACCACATTACCAGCACCATGGTTTCTCTCCTTCTGTGTTGCCGTCGTCTCCCGTGTCGCAGGCGTGCGGAACAGGTCGCCACGGTCCCTGGAGGAACCACCGCGCTCCAGCTGCCTTGCGCCCAGGCCGGTCCTGCCATTGGGCACCGGCACTTCTTCCTGGTTCAGCGTCTCCTTTTCCTTGCGGGGGCCCTGGCTCGCCATGATTTGGGTTTGGATCGTGGGTTCAAGGGAAGAGTGATGTAGGCTTATCCTTTCCTCGTAGTGCTCCTTTATACCCAGAGATCCCTCCCCACTCAGAATCGCCCCTGATACGTTTCCCTTGATTTGTTGATTTACTTCTTTCTCTTGGCCTGATGGATTACACCTAAAAGGATTACCTCCTCCTCCTTCATCCGGCGGATCGGCCTGCTGGGATGCTTTGGTGACACTTTCCTTCCTGTTCCGTTCTCTTTCTCTTATCCTGTTATTCAGATCTGCTCGCAATTGCCTCATTTTGTCCCTGATCGACCAAATCCCAAGAAATTGCTGATCCACTTCCATATTATGTTGATTCGCTTTGCTGTCTTTCCAATCCGCCACACACCTCTGAAACTCATTCCTGATCGTGATCCAATCTTCCCGTGATTCCAGTGGATTTTCCTCCTTGTTGTGACTCCGAACCTCATCCCCGATCTCCACATCCCTCTTTGATTCTCGTAGTCCTGCTGGCTGACCGATCGGAATCGATCTGACCGGCGATCGCCTCCGGATCGCCCCGATGGGGGCTCCGAGGTTGGCTCCGTGATTTCCGCTATCCATTTCTCTGAGATACTAAATTATGGAGTACTCTAAAGAAATTACTAGTAGTACTATACGAATTAGTTCGTTCGATCAGTTTCCAGGGCCATATATCACTACCGTTTAATGTTTGAGATACTAAATTGGATCGAGCGTAGACAGTGTGCTGATGGCTTAGACTCCGTCAAGTTGTGGGCTTAGCATTCTGAAGATTGCGTTAAAAAAATCAAAGTGCAAAATAGACAAAGATTCAGAGTTTAGCACTACGATACTATGAGTGAGTATTGCGCTTGAAGGGAACATAAGTTTCCCCTAGCAGCTCTTCAGGCAATGACTAGGGTTGGGTCAGATCGCGCGATTCTACATGTAAGATGTGAGGTCAGCTGACCCCATAACTTTTTTGATGGCAAGCTTAATGTTATTCATATTTATACCAAAAAATAAGACAATCCAAAAATATTAGTGCATTTGAACCCACAGCCTCCTGGTGTTGGCACCGCCACTACTCAGATCTTGTCCCTGCTTTCGTCACAGTTCCATTTTGAGTTGTTCTGGCTACGTTGGGTTTTGCTGAGGCGGTCAAGTCCAAGTGATTCGAGGCGCTGGACTCCCCCACTGATCGATGTCGGTGTTATACACTTGGCATCAATTGACCAAGTTAGCCAGGCAAATCATGCAGAGTTGGGAGGCTAACCTAGGGAAAGACTTGAGGATCCGCAAGGCGTAGCTCTTTGTGGCCATCCAGTCCTTCGATGACCGGGTAACCACGGCGGGTCTGGATCCAGAGGAATGGATGGAGAGATATACTCTCGAGGATAGCCTCATGACGTTGTTCTGGAACGCGGATATTTACTATCGTCTTTGAGGCCGTCTAAATTGGACTCTTAGGGGTGACTCCAACATGGCATACTTCCCGGCTATTGCCAACGACCGTTATTGTCGATCCTTGATTGTAGTCCTTTCGCATTGTACCAGGATGATTCACGACAAGGTGGAGATCCGCTCTCACGTTGATGGTTTTTATAAAAGCCTTTTCAACGGTCAGCAATGGAGTGAATCTTCGGGAGGATGTGTATGGCCCTTGGAGATATCTCTGAGGAGGGGGGGGGGTCTGAGGCTCATGAAGCCGCTTTGAAAGATGGAAGTTGAAGCAACAATGAACTCGACGAAACCGGACTCTGGCCCGGGCCCGAATGGGCTTCGTGTCCAATTTTTTATGAAATTTTGGAAAGTCATCAAAGAGTGGTGATGGTTATATTCCAGGATTTCTCTAGTGGAGTGCTCGATGTCAGGTTGATATGTCTGATTGGTCCTTTTATCACGACACGATCATAAACACTTACATACACACACATACACTCATCTTTATGAATGCACGCATACACACCTTATCCATATGAGCTCCTCCAAGATACTGAACTGACACAACATCTTAAGATTGACGACGTCTCCACAAACCTCATAGCCCACGGGAACGTCCCCTTTTACTGAACGAATGTCGCCGGAAAGCTATGTCAGATTAGTTATTGAAAATAAGGTAATTGGGGATCTGTGAAATTTTGTGTCCTATAAAACCGTACAGATTAAAAAAGAAATGCTTGTGACCAAGGTAATTTTTTAGTCGCATTACCGGTAACGGATAGGTTACTTGGAAACCCATGACCTAATAAACATTGATACCGTTCGAAAATTTTGAATTCAAATGTTGGAAACAAAGTCAAATGGTGTCGGCTATGACAGATACTGCATATATACAGCTTTGCTCGGTCATTAGTCTCCTCCTTCGAAAGAAGCTAGAGTTTTGCTTCTCGCCGGCGCCGGCACAGGTCCGCCTCGTCTTCGTTGGCCCTAGGGCCATGGGGGCTCAGTGGATCCTATCAAGGTCCGGCCTCCGTTGTTAGTCGTTTGTTTGAGTTTTGTTAGGTTTGTGTCCTATTCAGGAAGGTGAGACAGCGGCGGCTCCCTGAAAATGGAATAAAGGTCTCTCCGCCTAGCTCCCGTTCGGGCTGTGCGTCTAGCATCATTGTTGGGCGTGTGGAGGTGTGTCTCCGGCGGATCTATCCTCGGTAGATTTGCTCGGATCAGGTTGTTGTTCGTCTATGTTTGTGTGTCTTCGGGTTGGATCCTTTCGATCTACGTTATTCTTCATCGGCCGCAGTTGTTGTTCGGGTACGCTGGTCCTATGGGGCTTTAGCACGACGACTTCCCAACTGTCTACTACATCCAGGCATGCTCGACTCCGACGAGAGAGGGGCGATGACGGTGGCGCGCCTTCGGCTCGCTCAATGCTTGTAGTCGTCGCTAGGTGATCTACGGATCTAAATGTATTTTTTATTATTTCTGGTGTTCGTTATACTGCCATGATTGAAGATGAATAGATTGAAAGTTTTCTTGAGAAAAAATCGGATCATTTTAAAACATCCGCCGGCGTGGCGGCCATAAGATCTATATCCATCCAGTATCTGGCACGGTCCTCATCATTCATTGCAATAAGGGTTGTGTTGCAGAATACTATGCAACAAAGCTTATGTTGTAGAAACCTTTTGCAACATAGGTGATGCTGCAGATTTTTTTTCTCCATTATTTTTGTAACATGGGTGTTGTTGTGGGAGAAATTTTTGCAACACAGATAATGTTGCAGAAAATATTTATATTTTTTTCTAGCTTCGTTATTTTTGCAATATGGGTGTCATTGCGGAAGGCAAATTGCAACATGCATTATGTTGCAGAAAAAGACACGTAAAGAAGACACCCGTTACACAGAGCAGGCGGCGGATCATTCGTGTGCAATCTACGGCGCTGAGGGCAAGCGTTTTCCATGTTATATACACAGACCCAAACTTAATACGGCAGCAGAGGCGCACACTCGGAGGGAGGTCAAATCAAAGAGAGCATTGCTATGCGTCCGATTTTGTCCGTATGATTTAAGTTCGACACTGATTAATTAACAGTTGTATATCAAAAAAAAATTGAGGAACTGTTGTGCATCTTATCTCTTCGTATGAGTCGTGGCCATCGATAATTGTATCATACAAACTGCGTATGTGAAATGGTGGTACGCACAGCTATTTCGAATCAACGAACCAAACTGCTCCAATGGTTGTGGCCTTGTTAGCCGGTCTTACCATCGTACAAATATCGGACGGGGAGCATCATTTTACGCGTGCGGCAGCAGGTTCAATTCTTTGATCACCTCACAGGGTACTACTCCCTCCGTTCCATATTACTTGTCGTGGTTTTAGTTTAAATTTGAACTAAAACAACGACAAGTAATATGGAACAGAGGGAGTAGACGTCTAGATCAAAAAAAGAAAATGAAGAGGCTGCCTACATAAGGAACGAAACTGTTTCTTTTTCCTATCTCAGTAAATATTTAAAGTCCTTATACAAGTGCTCGAGTAAGCGACATCCGCCATTTTATGCAAGTGCCACTGTTTTAAAGGTGAAGCGATTATAAGCACAAGGTGAAATATCTGTTGGGACCGAACTAAAAAGTACGAATCAATATATGCCAAACTGGTCGAACAGTGACATGTTTTCACCATATATTTTCCTAAGTCTTGTCAACATGATGAATTGGTGGCAGTGATTTATGAGCTTTGAGCATTGGAGATCGCATCCCAGCTTGTTTAGCTCTAGCGTGCGTAATGCATCTTCTTTCGAGTCGACGAATCTGGCCAGCAAATTCTCGCACATGGACCTCATCCTATCTAGACCGAACCAACATGCCGCAATCAGCATATCTTCAGCTAGCATCACCTCATCTTGGTCGGCATCGTTATGGGCTAGGTGATGAATAGGAGCCAGCTCGTCGGTGTAGATGAAGTGGAGCACGGCCTTGAAGGCCGCAACTGTCATGCCGTCAACCGGTATGACATGGTCATCCTTGTTGCCCATCATCATCATTTCACAAAGGGTCGGTGACCGAGTGGCAATCAGAAGGCTGTGTGCGCGAAGCTCGCAACCCTCGACCAGGAAACTTATGTCTGACATGTGCTCGCTCACCAACAACTGCTTTAGGTGTGAGGCAATATCGGACGGTGGCATTGTGGCTCTGGTGCCGACGGTAGTGGTACTAGTGTAGACCCTCTTGGTGATGGAAATATCGCAACGTATGGTAAGGGAGGCATCATGTGCTAGGTGCCATGACTTGGCGGATTCAAAGGTGACGAACTTCGCAAAGCCCCAGTCTGACTTGGTTCTGAAGGTTTTCTCTAAACATTTTATCAAATGTCGTGACTGGCCACTCTGATCATCTAACTTGAAGCCCAATGTGACATTGACACCTTCGGTTCCAGGATCAGTCAATAGCTCGGCGTACACGGAGATGTGCCCTTGTGCCTTCTCTGATGATGACGACGGGTATACCTTTATCTTCCAATTGTAACCACCAACCTGAAAAGGTTCTGAACTGATTTCCTTGCCAACTCCATGCCTCCTTTGCAGAAAGAGAAAACATGGGATTTTAAACTCATGCGTGCCCTCGACCACCTCCAATGAGTAATGTGTGGGCGCGTCCATCTGCGGCCGACTGCTGGAGGAGGAAGGAGCACTGGAGCACATGTTATGAACCATGTTGAGGGCTGCTACTTTCTCGGCGACCTCGAGTACGAAAGAGCAACAACTCTCCTTCAGCTCCTTATAGTCCTCTGTTGCCATCACGGCGGCGTACACAGCAGGATCGGATGCCATGTACTCGATGCAGGAGGCCTCCACCGCCCGGCAGCTATGCCGGCCATAGACCTCCATCAATGTTGACATGACTGACCCGGCGCCCATGCTCTCGGACAATACGTTCTCACACATGAGCCTCAAGCTTTTGATATCGTACCAATCTGCCGCCACAAGTAGGTCGAGCGCCATAGCCACACGACCACCATCAGTGCACTTCAATTCGAGCTGATCGGTGTAGATGAAGTGCAGCATAGCCCTGAAAGTGGGGGCGCTTATGTCGTGGACCCGTACTGTGCTCTTTGTCGTGTGCCACCGGAACTCTGCGGCAAAGACCGGTGACCGCATGGCAAGCACGAGTTTGTGCGCGTGGATCTCGGTCTGCTCAATGATGAAGGTCACGTCTGGCAACATGCAATGCCTCCGTGACAACTCCGACTTCGTCAGGGTATCCCCCTCCCCTTGAATCCGAAGAAGCCTGCCAAGATCTCTGGAGATGGTGGGTGGCTGCACCATTGAGATCTGGTCTACATTTTTGGGTATGTCGGTGTCCTCCCGGAGGACGCGCACCTTGCAGTAGACGCGGAGATGGTGCAAGCCACGGAGCATGCCTGGGAGAGGCGGACGAGACTTGCCTGCTCCCCTCGTGTGTGCCCATCTGTGCTCCCGCATACGTGGCTTAATTTGATTGGAACAAAATTAGGCCCGGCCCCACCCCCTTAAAATCAGGGGGGGTGATGATTAGATTAGAAAGGAAAAAAGGAAAATGACAGCCGTAGGATGAAGTGGGAGCATGGATGGGAGCATGGGGAGGAAGCAGGCAAGTTTTGTCCGGGAGAGGCAGCTCCCAACATCTGCAAGTAGGCATGGACGTCAGGGAGGGCCAAGCGGGCAAGACGATGATGTCGTCGCTCCGCCCCTCGGCGGTCCTCCATCTGTCCCCCGGGCTTTTGATCCAGAGGGTGGCCATGGCGACGACGTCCATGGCAGCGTCGCTGTGGAGCAGCTCCAGGTAGACGGACACGAGTTGCTGGTCGTCGAAGCGGCAGGAGAGAGCCCAGATGTGGCCGCCGGCCTCGAAGTCGGCGGATCTGATGGCCTTCCGCTTGCTGCAACTGCGGATTAGCATCTCGAGCGTGCCACAGTTTAGCGCCGCCCCGTACGTGGATGCCGTCGCCATCGAAACCGTCGCAGGCCGGCCGGCCTGGTCAATAGCTACTCCATGATCGACCGATGATCCCGATTGACGTTGACGATCGAGGCTTCGTTTTAGTCTGTTTTTTTGGTGTCGATTTGTTCGTTAGCTGGATCCAATATGTACTATCTACGAGTACGAGACTACGACACGACCTGCACTGCAGGCACACGTCGTTATATGCAACTCCGAACCGGTCATAAATAGGCATTGGTATCGGTCTCGGTCGACCGTCGCCTACGCGTCAGCCGGGCTCCATCGCGCGCCGTTTCTATCGAGCGGTTGAATATCAGCCGGACACGCTAGCTCGTCACGAGCAAAAAAATAAAAACAATTAAAAATGTATTTTATGGATAGTACCAGATTTTATCCGAGTCGGACCAGGAGGACTGGTTTCTGAAAAATCTCCGAAATTTCAGGTTTTTGTGTTGGGTATTCAAACGATTTTTAAATTTGAATTTCATTAATATCAAAATATATAACATCTAGAGTAAGATATGTTGTGACATCAGCAGACCCCGTTTTTCTTTTTCTTTTTTTGCCGAGTGGAGCGCCATAAAAAAACGGAAGCGATGCATTGCGCTGCACAGAAATCGAACACGGTAACTCACACTACGGAACTGCAGCCCCTACCACTACAACCAATAGCTAATGTTGACATTTGTGAAACGGGAAACATTTAAGGACACAACACAGATGTTGGTAGTTTGGTTGTTAGCTGGATAGCTTCTCTAGTCGGAGAGTTTAAGTGTGTTTTTCTTTCTTTGGGTCGAGCATCCCTCGTCTTTCCGCTTCAGGCACCATGTTCACGCCCTTTGCATTCGTGTCATGTGGTGTGCCACCTCATGTACTTATTACATCTTCTTCTATCAATGAAATGATACGCAGGCTTTGCGTATTCCCCAAAAAAAACTCCTCTCGTGCTAGCAAATGCAGCAGGTGCTGGCCGCACATCGTTCGGGGTTAGAACAACCCTTGTCGGTGGAATGTGGTGAGGTTGCTTATTGATGATGCCAACGTGGCTATTGTATGCTTGATTGAATCCAAACTGGAAAATGCAACACCTTTTAGCTTAAATCAAATGCTCGTTTACGATGGATTTTCCTTCTTTCCTGCGGTGGGGAGGGCCGGAGGCAGTGGCGGATCCAGGATTGGAGCAAGCCCCGGGCCCAAATTTTTTTTGTCGCGAGAGCAAAACTTAAGGTCCGTTAGGCTATATCTAACTCAAATATGGCTCAATTGCACCAAAAATATCTTTGGGTGTAGACACTTTCGTAGCGGCCACGCATGAAAAATATCTTTTCATCTTTTATTTCTACAAAATGAAATGAAATTGATATTAACAGAAGCAATAACAACATTTACATTCAAATATAATTCAAGTGAAACTGAATGTTTGACAGCAGCAACAACGGTGCCCACTGGAACACTCGTGCATTTCTTGCTTGCGTGGGTGTGCCTGGGCGACCTGGGCTGTGTGCAAGTGCGAAGTTGGAGAGGCTGGCCTGGGCCTGGTGTGTGTTGGGCTAAGCCCCGAGCCCATTCAAAAGTATAGCTAGGTAATAACTAAAAAAAATAGCCACGCCCCGGGCCTGGGCCCTGGGGGCCTGGGGCCCAGATCCGCCCCTGGCCGGAGGTACAATTGTTGCTTGGCAGTTGAATCTGATAAATTTCTCATTAGTCACTATCAAGAGTGGACATCTTCAGTGTCACACTGTTCAAGTTTTTTATTCAATCATCATATTGTTTACAGGGACGACACCAAGTCCAGTGGGCTGACCTTACCAAACATGGCGGTCATCCCCAAGGGATAATGCATGCTTTGTGAGTTGTGAGCCTCGACGTTCGAGCTCTTAAATTCATGACTAATATTACACGTAGTAAATAAAGATTTCCGATGTATGATCACCCCGTAGATCGGCGGATTCTTCTTATGAATGTCCTCCGCCACCATTTTGCAGTCTGAAGCCACATGAATACTACGCTCATACAAGTCGTCTACTAAAGATAGAGCCTCTCTCACAGCTAAAGATTCGAGTGTTGTTGGATCAGAAATAGTTCAAAACACCATTATTGATGCACCAAGGAATGTACCATCTTGCTCCTTTGAGGTGGCGGCCACAGCTCCATACGATCCTCCTCTCCCCACGGCGGCATCAACATTTTCTTCGCTAGCCCTGCTCGTGGCGGAATCCGGTGTGGCATATAACAGACTCTTGAAGATATTTTCATATATAGCTTTCCGTCGAGCTCCCCACAATGCCCAAAGTGTGACCACAAAGGTGATGAACTCATCATGTAGGAGTTAATCATGCATGGCAAACAACGAGCGTTTTGTATTGTCATCAATGTTTCCACTCAACTGCTCAATAATTGCATTTGATGAAAGAGCCCAGGTGTTCCTTGCCACTGAACGATCCAGCATCGCATGGCTCCAGGTATCCTCTACACCACAGAGGTGAGGAGCACTCATCAATGACATATTGCAGTGGTGTAGGAGGCCCGCCGTAGGTATGGAATGCTGGGCCAAGCACCAGTGGCGGTGCCAGGATCAAAACCTTGTGATGTCAAGCTTTACTAATAAAAAAAATTAGATCACAAACAGGAGTAAAAAACATCTTAGTTAACAAATTTATCCATTTATCAAACCAAAGACCTGACAACATAAATCTATTGCTAAGAAAAGGGAAACATGCAATTCTTATTCTTAATCAAAATAATCTCCTACATCCTGAATCCTAATATTGCTAGTGATAGAAACAGTGGAAAATAATGAACTGTATTGCTGTTTTTGCACATGAAACAAACAAGTAGAAGTAGAAAAGTGGAGGGCCTTGCCTTGTGTTGGATCAGGTACAAAGTGCAGAGTAGTATTGATCGATTGACGGACAATTCATGTGCAGCTGCGGGTGCGCCGCTCGTGGCTCGCTGGACGGCCCAAGGTGGTCGTTCGTCGCGTCTCACGTCCAGAGTCTAGCCAAAGATCACGGGCGCCGGGATGGGAAATCTGAAGACGATACGCTGCGGCGGCCGTCCACCGTCATTGAAGAGGCATGCGTATCCCCGTGCATGAAGGCGCGAGCCAAAGAGATCACTTAATTTGGGGATCAAGAGATACAGTGTGATCAGTTAAGCGATTTTGGACTTTCTTCTTGCTATATGGCCGAGTAGTGGCCCAACTAATTGTTACAGAAGCGGGGGAATAAGAGAATAGATGGGCCTATGTAGTTAAATTCCAAATATCGCTGGTTCAACGACGTGGTATATATGCAGACGTGAGACGTGCGGGTCAATGTCGTACGAAAATCCTATGTAGTCAAGCGATTACACAGTTAGAGCGTGGCTTCGCCATTGCCAAGCACCACACAAAGGTTTTTTAGCTTCGAGGAAACTTCAATTCTGCATAAGTTCGTCCAACCCAGACTATGATCCTTCTTGTTCATATAACCATGCTTCTCCTTTCAGTTTAGTTCATTGGATGGGAATAAATGGTGGCATACTTTGGTTTATGGGCCAACCGAGGATGCAACTAAGCCCATCTTCCTGGATGAATTATGGGCCATCAAAGTTGTTTGCAATGGGCCGTGGACAGGTGCTGGGGATTTTAACCTTATCCTGGACGCAGCGGACAAAAACAGCCGCAGACTTAATCACGGAAATCTCTATTTGACGCATTTTGTGTCAAACTGTCGGGGCGACGCACACCCGTCGCCCGTCTTTGGGCCGGCGCATTTTCCTGTTTCCTGTTTCGTGCGACTCCATTGGTGCACGCATGTTTCCTCGTTCCCCTTTCTTCCTGCGACTGCCTTGTTTCGATTCCTTCTCTGCTATGCATGGACCGGACCGAAGATTTTTCGGGCCATATTTGACGGACCGGACCCGCTATTTTTTTTGAGCGGGCCAGGACCGAGCCGGGCGGGACCGAGCGGGCCACGTGCGGGCCAAAAAGCTTGCTCGTGCCGTCCACCCTGACGCGTGGGCCATGAGCCCTGGAATTTGACGTGGATACCGGGGGGATCCCCGGTAACCAAATGAGGCCTCAAGAGTCTTGTTTCTCTGCTATGCGTGAACTAGCTGCTACTGTAAGCAAATTTGTTGAATCTCTCTTAGTTTTCCTGGTAAATGCTCATAGATACAGGAGGTGTTCTTCTCTTGAATATGTTGAGTAACCTGGTATTCATTTTGACATTATTCGTTTCCATGCAAATCATATCATTCTCTAGTTCATAAATAGTCATTACCACTTTTTAATGTGGTTATCTTCACAATATATTCTAATATGGTTTTGAATGTTCAGTTAATTAATTTTTAGCACCTCCTAGTTTGTTTGGTAGCTTAATTAGCATCTACCTCTCTAATCTGCAAGTTTTGTGATGTCAATTTAACTATGTATGCACATTGTTTACCTAACAGTAGCTACTTGCTTCCCTGGAAATAACACTAGCTAGTTGCTTGCTGATCTGATTTTCCAACACTATTTCTGTACCGGATTCTACATAGACCGTGTTACATTTTTAGACACAAACTAATTCTGCGCTTACTCCAGTATTTTTCTGTTCAGCTATGTTAGGAAATGATTCGTCAATCTCGACTGGTTGTTTTCAGAAAGGAAAGGAAGAGTCACAAGTAGATGATTACATTCATGTGTACTTCCACTTTTATCTCGTCAATGTATACATCAGAAAGCATTCAGCTGTCTAGTTCATATAACAGAATTTGTACCCTGTGTGCATGTGTTCTAAATGTTTGCATTTTCGTTTTTCTTGTTGTTTTATTGTGTATCTCACACCACAATATTGCATCAGAAATAGAGAAGTTATTCTGAACCATACATTAAGGAAGTTCATGTTCTGTTTGTTGTCTTGGTACTATATTCGAATCACTATGTATTTGAGCTTGAATAGATTGTTGATTCGGCTTCTAATAATAATTTCGTCCAAAAATGAATTAAGCATGAATATAACTTTTTTCAATCCAAGTTTTTTTAATTTTTCGAACAAAATTTAAATCCTAAAACCTTTTTTGAATCTCTCGACTAATTTAAAATTTCTAGAACATTTTTCTAAATGTCTTGAACATCTTTTCAAATCTTAGAACATAATTTAAATTCCAAGAACATTTTTTAATATGAAGTGTAATTTTGAATTCTAAGAATAATTTTCTCAAACCTAGGACATTTTTAAAATCATAGATCATTTCAATCAAATAATATAATTTTCAAACTTACAACATAATTTTTCTAAGAACATTGTTTAAATTCCAAAAACATTTTTGAATGTCTTGAACATTTATCGAATCATAGAACGTAATTTCGATTCTAGGATTTGTTTTTTGAATACCAAACACATTTTTAGAATTCAAAGAAATTTTTGTAAACCTTAGGACATATGATAAATTCCAAGAACATTTTTGAACCTTAGAACATTTATTTTAATCTTAGAACAAAATTTGAATCCTAGAACAATTTTTCAATCTTAGAACAAAAGTTGGACCATAGAACCTGTTTTGAATGCATTCAATAATTTTTGAATCCCAAAAACATTTTTAATGTATTGACCATTTATAAAATCTTTTTTTAGGGGAACATTTATTAGATCCAAGAACATAATTTCAGTTCCAAGAACAATTGTTTAATACCAGGAATAAGTTTTGAACTCTAAGAACTTTTGTTGAACCCAGTAATACTTTTTGAATCGTAGAATACAATTTGAATCCTAGAACATTTTTTTAACGTCTTCAACAAATTTTGTATTACAAGAATTTTTTTTGAATCCTAGAACATTTTTTGAATCCAAAAACATCTTCCCGAATCATTGAACAATTTTGAATCCTACAACAATTTTTGAATTTCTTCAGCAATTTTGGAAGTCCAAGAACATTTTTTGAAACTTAGAACAAATTTTGAATCCTATAATCTTTTCAGAATACCTTAGATATTTTTTTGAGTCTTATAACCTAATTTCAATCCCAAGAACAAATTTTTGAATTTTCAGAACAATTTTGGACAAAAGATTTTTCGTAAAACAATTAAGAACATTTTTGGAATAAAAGAACCAATTTTGAAAGGATGAGCATATTTTGGATGAACAAATTTTTATACCTAGAACTTTGTTTGAATTTACAAACATATGTTGGAATGCCAAGAACATTATTTAAATCGAGGAACATTTATTTGACTTCCTATTCGAATAAAAGAACATTTTTTGGATTTCCATGTACTTTATTTTTGTTGACGAACATATTCTGAAATCCCAAGAACATTTATTTGAATTGAGTAACATTTATTTGACTTCGAGGAACACTATTTCAGATAAAGATAATTTTTTGATTTCCGAGACTTTATTTCGATTTATGAACATTTCTTCGAATGCCAAGAACTTTATTTGAATTATGGAGCATTTTTTGACTTACAAGAACATTCTTTGAATTAAAGAACATTTTTTTATTTCCAAGAACTTTATTTGAGTTGAGGGACATTTTTTGAAATCACAAGAACATTAAATTGGGCAATGTTTATTTGATTTATAAGAACATTTTTGAATGCTTACAAAAAGAACATTATTGAAATCACAAGAACATTATTTGAATTGAGCAACATTTATTTGATTTCCAATAATATTATTGAATGCTTACATAAAGTTCACAATGCTTACAGAAAGAACATTATTGAAATCACAAGAACATTATTTGAATTTCTCAACATTTATTTGATTTCCAAGAAATTATAGAAAGCTTACAGAAAGTTCACAATGCTTACAGAAAGGACATTATTGAAATCACAAGAACATTATTTGAATTATGCTACAAAGTTATTAGAATGGAGAGTTTCTCCAATGTAGGTACATAAAAACTTGACACGAGACACTTACTTCTTCTGACATTATCCCAAACATAACCAAAGAAGCTATACTAAAATAAAATAGCAATTATTTTAATGCGAGAAATTTCTGTTTGTGATTGTCATTTGCAAGGACAATGAAATGCATCTGTCATTGGTAACTTCATTGCTCCAAAGACATGTAAGTAATTGCAGTTCTTTCACTTGTTTGTTTGCTACTGTTCATTTCTCGACAGACATGTGAGAAATACTAGTTCTTACACTTTGTTTTATGTATTAAATAATGCAAATAATTTCCTATAATCACATTTCTTCATCACGGTTCCTGAATATTCATGTGACAATTTCAAGGATAATCAATTTTGTACTTCATCAATGCATGAGTTCAGGTAATTTCAAGATCTTCAGTCTCTAAATAACAGCGAATAGTGACCTGTTTTCACCTAAATGGATAATGTTTTATTAAAAAGGAACTACGAGTCTGTCTTATCTAGTTGAACATGCATTTTCACACATTTTTCTTAACAATATATCTAACCAAATCTATTTTTATAAGCAAGTAATTACTATTGGTACTGTAAGCTAGGCATTTTTTCACGGAAATGAGAATGATCTTTCCCTACTAACCATCCTTTTCTTTTATTCTGCTGGTTTTCATCGCTAGTATTATTTTGAACTTCAAGCAAAACTCCACTGCCAACAAAGAATTTCAACTAAAAGAAAGAGTTCCATTGAAAAATGTTTCCTCTAGTTTTATCTTGGTCTATGAGAAATATGTTTTCATGTTGTTCCCTGTACTTAGTCAATGGAAATTTTGTGCTCCAGCGATATTTTCCTGCTAAGTTTCATGGGCTACAGTTTTAGTTGTAAATAATTTTATCCTTTGAACAGAAGATTCTTTGCACTCCACAGTTCACAGCTTAAGTTTTCCATTGAAACAGAAGAAAGGGATAAAGTTTAATACTGCAGAACAGTTTTACTGAAAGCAACCGTTTTCAATTCAAACGGAAGAAAGAGAAACAAAAGGAAGCGAACAGAAGGAAGCGGACAGAAACATTGTCTTCTCGCTCGCTCATGAAACAGAAAACGGCCCAGAAAGCCCGCCAAGTGGAGGCTCTGTGCGAAATAGCAGCAACTTGACGCAAAGAGCGTCATATAGGACCCCCCCCCCCC
>LR738711.1:71487908-71499598 GCA_902687465.1 Secale cereale
CACAGATCGATGGGCAGATTTAGGAGAGTGGTGAATGATCTAGAGCTACAGAAGCTCCGTCGATTGGGAGGAAATTTACTTGTTCTAATGAGAGAACCACACCAACATTGTCACAGATTGATCGGTTTTGCTCTCCTGAATGGGACTCGGAGAACCCAAACAACCTTCTTTAGGCACTGTCATCGATGCTATCTGATCATTGTGCTATACTGATGTCTACAAACATGAACTTCAGCCAAAAAACGAAGATTTCATTTTGAGTCCTTTTGGCCAAGATGGCACGGTTTCAGGAGATTATCATAGATGCTTGGGTTGCTCCCATCAATGCTTCGGAACCCCATACAGGTGTTGCACCTTAAGCTCAAGGCAACTACACGTGCTCTATAGTCTATCCAGCTAGGGGCAATGGAAAGTGGGCAACATCCGAGAGGAGCTGCTCCTAGCGCAAGAAGCAGTGCTACATTTAAACATGCCTAGGATAGGCGGGTACTCACGTGGAACAAAGCCTGGTAGAAAGGATTTGAAGAAGAAAGAAAATCCTAGGATTAGCTTCTCTGCAGCACACAATTGCTCATCAGCACTCCAGACTGTTGTGGATTAGAGAATGAGATGCGAACACTGTGCTCTTCCACGCACATGCAAGCAAGCATCGCAGGAGAGATCACATGTTTAAACTGATGAAAGGGGCAAAGAGGTGAGTGATCATTGTTGGTGTTAATCTTGTTGTTTAGGAGTTTATTATGTTTATTTCCGTTTGAGTTTATTGAGTCTAAGTCTAGTACAGTGATGCATGGCATCATGGTGAAGTGGACTGATGGATTAGCAGAGGTGAGACCTGATCGTCAGTCAAGTGGACCAGGAGTTGTGTGTACATGCAAGTACTAGTTAGATTTAGTCAAGAGCTAGCTTAGTGGTCGTTCTGTTAATGTGAAGCTGCATGCACCCGTGTAGTGTGGAGTCCCAGTAGCCAAGTCGTGATCTGGACGTGGAGGTAGAGAAGCGGATCGTGGTGCCGTTGTGGACTAGCTCCTTCGTGGCAGTGACTCAACGTGTGTGCGTGTGGGTAGTGGTGAGTAGAAATCGGAGCAAGCCGGTGTGTGGCTTGGCCGGTGCGTTTGCTTCCCTTTTAAATACCCCTGTAATCACTTTGGTTAATTAAGAGAAAGAGAGTCAGAAAAGGCACAAGTTGTGCGGTGCCAAAGCTCCTGTGTGCTCTTCTTCTATCTTGTGTGCGTGACTTCATCTCCTACCCTGGGCAAGGATTACAATCATCAAAGTATGGAAGACATGGCGACAAATTTTGGTGTTCATCTAACACTAGTACATCGAGCTTCTAAACAAACGGTTTTTAACCCTTTCGCGACGGCATTTGAGACCGTCGCCAAGTGAGTGCGGACGATAGGGGAGTCCTTCCCACACGACCCAGAAACCATCGGGGATATGACTGACGAGGTTACGGACCTAGGGTAGGGTCACAGGCCTGAACAAGGTACCCCACCCAAGGTCGCTACCCCAGAAGATCAAAAGACAAAACCTATGATGATAAAGACAGTCGACTGAGATGGCCCAAGAGGACATCCCACTCGACCGAACATCACATACCAGACGACTCAACTTCACTCAACCCGTCCATGGCACTCGACCCCCGAAGGTCAAAGGTCCCTTAGGATAGCAACGATCAGGGATTTACTCGCCGTAGTGAATGCCTTTATTACTCTTTACTGCGGACGTTATCAGTAATGTCCGCCTTAATGTACATTGAACCCTTAGTAACGTGGAGCATGGCTGGGTCCTGGCGCACTATATAAGCCACCCCCTCCTCCAGTACAAGGGTTCGCACCTCTGTAACACACACCTATACATACTTCAGTCGACCACCTCCGGGCACCGAGACGTAGGGCTGTTACTTCCTCCGAGAAGGGCTTGAACTCGTAAAACACCTTGTGTACAACTCCACCATAGCTAGGGCCTTGCCTCCTCATTCGTACCCCCTACTCATACTGTCAGACTTAGAACCACGACAGTTGGCGCCCACCGTGGGGCAAGGCGTCTTAGCGACTTCTGGTGAGGTTGCAATCTTTTCTCTGACCTCCTTCGTCATGGTTTCCGACGGTGGTCTGGCGTTGGGCCGCGAGATCCGACTCGGCGCGCTCGTATTAGTCGCCGATGACTCCGCTTGGCTCCAGGAGGCTCCTCTTGACGTCGAGGTGCTGCCCGTCCGTGGGGCCGCGCACTTCCGCGCCAGCGCCTGCGGCGTCCTCCTCCGGCAATCGTCGACTCAGTACTTGCCGATTCCTACATCGTCATCCATCCCCGCCGGACGCCGCCGCAAGCGATCCGGTCGCTCGCGGCTCCAGCGGTGGGTGAAACACGCGGTGGGCCGCCAGACGGCCACCCCTCAGGTCGCGGCCATCGAGCCCGACGGTTACCTCTACGGGCCGGCCGATCTGTCGGTCGAGCTCGTGGATTTAGTTTTCGAGTGCGGGAGCAGCGATCCCGCAGCGGAGGTCCTAATGGCCGACACGCGCCGCAGGCCGCCGGGTTTTCCTCGTGGTGGCGACGGCGGCAGCGGTGGCGGCCGTTCATACGACGACGACGGCTACATTCCTCAACCCCTCACCGCCGAGCAGAGGGACGAGCTTTGTCGCCGCAACGAAGACATGCTCTTCACTCCCATCATGGGAGATTCTCCAGAGGCTCTGGCCTTGGAGGCCACGCGCTTGGCCACCGTGGCCGAGCGCGCGCGCTTGGAAAATATCCAGCGCGCACTCGACGAAAAGGCCGCCAACTGGTTCCCGAGTCCAGTCGACGATCGCGGCAATCGCACCCGCGCGAGACTCAGGTGTTCCGCACACCAGTCCAGAACCTCGAAGCCGCAGCTCGCATCGCGGAGTCTATTCAACCATCTCAGTCGGAGGCTGGGAGAGGCCTTCGGCAGATCCGGGCATTGCTCCGCACGGCTAAGGAGCAAAACGCGACTGTTTCTCAGTCGCGCAACAGGATTCACAGCAGATCGGTAGCTGCAAACACCGTTTGGTCAGCCCACATTCCAAGATCGCCCCCATGGCGTGAGGAACGTGGCCCACGGCAAGACCGGCATCTGGGTCGAAATGACGAGCAATATGACCGTCGACCCGGTCATCATGACCGCTGTCGAGTGCCTACGCCTCCTCCGGGAAGCGGATCGTTCTCGCCCCGGCGGCACGAAGGCAGGCGCTTACGCGACGACGAGCAGAGGATTCCCCCAGATCCCCAGAGGCCGGGCTTCGATGCAAGGTCTATCCTTGTGCAGGGGCTGGTCGACCGGAATAGGGCATTCAGAGAAGAGCAAGGCAGAGATCGTCCGAGTGGAAGCCGAGCACCTGTCTCTGGGCCCGAGTGTTTCTGCAGTGCCATCAGGGCCACTGTGATCCCCCCAAACTTCAGGTTGGTGGCGGGGGTAAGTAAGTTCACTGGCGAGTCGAAACCGGACACCTGGCTAGAGGACTACCGAGTGGTTGTGCAGATCGGAGGCGGCAACGATGACGTAGCCATGAAGCACCTTCCTCTGATGCTAGGCGGTTCAGCTCAGGCGTGGCTCAATCAGTTGGCCCCTGGGAGTATTTACAGTTGGGAGGAGCTGGCCCGAGTGCTTATTCGGACCTTCGAGGGCACCTGTAAGCGGCCTGCTGGTCTCGCGGAGCCTCAGCACTGCACGCAGAAGTCAAATGAAACCTTGAGGGATTACATACAATGATGGACCACCTTGCATCACACGGTGGAAAATGTGTCTGAGCACCACGCAGTTTGCGCCTTCAAGGAGGGCGTGCGTAACCGAGAGCTGAATTTGAAATTTGGTCGAACGAGCGATATGTCCCTGTCCCGGATGATGGAGATTGCCAGTCAGTATGCTAACGGCGAAGAGGCCGATCGGCTCCATAGTGGCAAGAAACCAGTCGGACAAGATGATCAGAATTCCAATCTGAAGCCCAAGCGCAAGGCCGAGCCAGCTGCTCAGGGCGAAGCTGCAGTGGTCAACCAAGGGAAAGACAAAGGAAAGCCGAAGGGGCCCTGGGCTCCTAAGAAAGTAAAGGATCAAGCTGGGAATGATGTACTCGACCAGCCGTGTCCTATTCACACGAAGAAATATGAAGAGGGAAACTTGGTATATCCCAAGCACACCACTCGGCAGTGCCGACTCCTGATCCAGAACTTCCAGAAAGATCAGTCGACAGAGAAGGAAAAGGAATCAGAAGAGTCCGAAGACAAGGAAGGGGACGGAGGATACCCCCAGATCAACTCCACTTTGGTGATCTTCGCAGACGTCGAGAGGAAAAGTCGACTGAAAGTAATCAACAGAGAAGTCAACATGATTCACTACTAGGAAAAATCCTACTAATGGCGCACCAGTTTTGCCTACTAATGGCGCACTACTGGTGCGCCATTAGTACCACACCACTAGTATTTTTTACTAATGGCGCACCACTGGTGCGCCATTAGTATCTGGTATACTAATGGCGCACCACAGGTGCGCCATTAGTATAGGCCACGGTGCGCCATTAGTATGCCTCCCAGGGGGCCATATATACCCAGGTGCTTTGGCATACTAATGGCGGACTCTTGTGTGATGCGCCATTAGTAACTTTGGCATACTAATGGCGCACTGTGGGGTGATGCGCCATTAGTATCCTTTGGCATACTAATGGCGCACTGTGGTGTGATGCGCCATTAGTATGAATATTAGGTTTTTTTGTTTTTTTTTACTTTTCTGATTTTTGCACAGGTTACAAAATGTATTATTGGACAGAATATAGACATCAGCACACAACAACAGCAGATTTATCGAATACAATAGAAGATTAGTCTCTGAATACAATTCATCATATTAGTCTCCGAATACAATTCACCATATTAGTCTCCGAATTCAAAAGACCGAACAAAGATAGAACATTATATTACAAGTATCGAGACCGCGAGTAGCGAGTTTGTCTTCACATTACAAGTCGATATCGATCATCTAAACTACCATCACATAGAAGAGAGCTGCGGTCATCACGATGAGCATCATCGTGATGAAACTCGTCTTCATCCGGTTCCTCCAACGCTCTCTCCCCTCTCCCGCTAGATAGCGCGCGTATCTAGATTCCACCTCCGCCTTAGTGGTGTACCCTTTGTAACTGTTACCGCTGAGATGATGAACCTGTCTCCGACACTCCTCCCAGTCGTCGTAGACTCCGGGAACCTTACCCTTGTACACGACATACGACGGCATCGCTATGCACTAGCCAAACAAAACATTAGTACCAATTCACAGACAATACATAAGCAATATATAAGTATGCAACAAAACGATCGGAAGAGAAAAGCAAGACATTAATAGCATCGATTACATCTAAGTTGAACGACTATCGAAACCAAAGAGACATACTACAAGTTCATTAAAGTTTAATTACAACATGAGCCAATCGATGTTCAGAACTAGACACAGCAGCACTACTTTCGACTCGACTCAAGGGACCGGAGAGTGGATGAAGCCGCCGTCTATCGTGGGAGTTATGAAATCACGGGCGTTGTCAGCCTGCATTTGTAGCATTGTGTCTATGTCACTGTTGGACGGTTGATTTCTGAGATAGAACTGCCCTGAGGTACGAAGGACATCTTGATGGATGATTTCCGCAAACTCCGACTGGATGCGAAAGAATTCTTGTCTAATGTCCGCGTCCTGGATTGCCGATACGCTCGCGGCCCAATCTTTGAGTTTATCTGGTAGCAGAAGGTGATGATGGTCCCGTACGATCGCCCGCATGTGATGGATGGCGTAGTAGGCACCCTTCTGACCGCCAGGCGGCTGCTTGACGCAGCAGAACGTCGTATTGTGGGCGAACACGTGCTTGCCGTACTTACGAACTGTCCGAGTGAAGGTGCCTCCAGATTTGGCATAGCCGGGGAGAACATCATCAAGAACTTTCTTGACATTTGTGTAGTCTACCTTCGACTGACAGTCCGAGTCGAAATACGTGGCCATGGAATATTTCGGGCTTAGGAGGATGAGTGTGCAATGTGTGTCACTACACAAAACACGGAATGTTAAAATAAAAATGATCGAAATCTAAGAAATCATATGTTACGGGGCGGTTGAGGGGACGACTTACTGGGGAAAGTAAGGCACGAGGAAGTTATCCTTATCTCGGTTTGCCAGAATGACGCCTTCGAGGTAAGAACTCGCGACTTCCCGGTCCCCACCGCTGCCCAAGATCTTGGCACGCATGTAGAAGGGATCGACTATCATGATGTCCGGGGTCTTGTCTCTAATGATCCGCATCTCCATACTCAGCGAAAATAGCGGAACGAAGGTGTAGTGCAGCGGATGAAGGTTAAACATAGCGAAGATGTCATCAAACCGCAGGACGATCGTACCCCCGATGGAGTTATCCACAAAGCCCTTGCCCTCTGGCACCTTGGCCGCGAAAACCGGGTATGCCACATCCTTCTCTCTGAGACGCCGCTTCTCCAAAGAAAGAACACTGTCACGCAGACTCCGCATAGCACCGGTTGCAGCATTGAGCATATTAGTCGGTAGCATCGGCCTACCCGCCACATGCACCCTCCTCATTATATCCTTAGGTGAAGGTGGCCCGTCCTGAGCACGGATCGTACTTGGTGCCGGCTGGCTCACACCCTTGTTACTCTTTCTTTTTCGTGCCTTCTTCTTCTCCTGTAATGGGACCGAGTTCTGCTCACAGACTGCCTTCTTGAGTGTGTTGGGGCTGATCATATTTCGCACCTCGGCTATCTGAGGCTCGGTGAAGTCGGCAGCTGGAGGCGTCTCCTGAGAACTGAATGCCAGACGACGCCTGTTGCAACTTGGTTTCTCCGCGGTACCAGCTAGATCGCGCACGTCTTTTCTAGGGTTGGGTTCTTGAGAAGGAGGCCCCATGAATTCGCCATCGTACCCATGATCAGCAAAGTACTTATCAACGTTGGAAAATGTATCGTCGTCGTCGCCGTTCGGATCCTATGCCATATGCACCGTTGCGGCGGTCTTGCCATGGCTTGGCGCCGACACGACTGGCGGTGTTGTCTTTGGGGTGGCGTCACCCGCCCTCAAACGAATCTGGCTCTTCGGCCAAAGCAGGGGCCAACTTAGGCAGGCACTGAGGGTCATCACGTCATCTTCGTCGGCCCCGACGGGTCGAATCGGAGGTAACAACTCGTCGCAGTCTGGCAGCACCCGAACCAGTTGAAACCTATACAAGGTGGGTGGCATCGGAGTACCGTGGAACACGGGGTTGCCCGGTTGAACGATTTTGCCCTTGGCGACATCGACCAACTCGTTGTTCACGAAGTGCAGGAGAGTGCACGGAACGTCGTCGGCGCCCTGCGAAAACATGTAGGGCGTCAGGGATGCCCAGTCAAAGGCAAGGAGATGAAGTCCTCGGCCGAGAGGCTTAATTAGTTACCGTGATGATGGCGTCGAGCTCGGCTAATGTCGAGGCACCGCCAACGGCGGGTGTGAAATTGATGGAGGGGCCGCTTGTTGCAGAGGTGCCGGCCGGTGTACACCCGGGGTGCATTAAGCTCCAATGCCCGTGCCGGCGTCGGAGACACCAATGCCGCCTCAGCCGGAGACACCAATGGACCCGCCCGTGCGTTCTGCGAGTTGCTGGCCGTGAAGCTGGGAATCGGGGGCGGCCTCTGTTGGCCGCCCGCAATCCACGTCGCCAGCTTCTGAATCAAGGTAGGCATAATGCCGGTGAGCATCGATCCCAGTTGTTGTTGCACTTGCGCCACTTGTGCCTTGAGTTCTTGAACCTCGCGTGACTGGCTTTCCGAGCTGGTCTTTTTCTCCTTTCGCCCACCAGCGTTATAGTATGACGACCATTTTGTGGACAAGCCTTTGCCGGCCACACGACCAGCTGACGACGGCTTACTGAGCTTATCCTTTTTTTCATTACATTCAACGCCCTATTTAGAGTGGTGTCCCAAGGGGTGCTCTGAGTCGACCCCGCGCTACTGCTTTCAGTCGCCTGCGGAAGGAATGTGAACCATTTAGAAATTTGGCTTCATTAATTAGGATGCAACCATATGGAGCTAATTACACGGGGGTGTTTTCCTTACCAGAACAAGCTCAAGCGCCCTAGTCTTCGGATCCGTGGTAAGCTCCTTTGTTTTCGGGTCCTTCTTGTACCGGGCCCTGACAAAGTTCCTGGTCAGCTTGTCACCGTATTTATCAAAGAGGGGCGGTAGGCCTTGCTCGGCACGCTCCGCGTCCTCCTTGTCCCATATAGGCTCCGCCACTCTGTAACCGCCGAGACCGAGTGTGTGTTCCCCTTAGTTAAACTCCCGCATTTCTTTCCCCCACTGACTTGATTCGGAGGTTGCGGTGCTCTCACACTTGATCTTGAACTCGTTGTAGTCATCTTCGGTGATCGAAGGATTTTTATCCTTGATCTTCTCATAACTAAAACCTTTGTCAATCATTCTCTTCACCGAGCTTCTCCAAGTAGACAGGGCCGTGCTCATCCTCGTGAGGGCGGCATTGTTCACTTTATTCCCTGTGAGGCGTGTGTTTTCAAATTCAGCGGGGAACTTGTATCGTTCGTGCAGCTTCGTGAAGAGGAGGTTGCACAAATTCCCTCGGTCCTTATGCCTTAGGTTCTCGGTGTTGATCGAGACGGTGCTCCGGAGAATGCACCCGAGCTGAAGCGAGTACCCCTTGAGTATTTGTTTGGGTGCCGTTGGATTCCCGTCGGAGTCCACTTCAGTAAATTCCTCCTTGACGGTGCGGAGCACGGTCGGGCGCCGGTCCTTCCGTTGCCTCTTCGGTTGGCTGCCATCTGTGCGTGCGCCGCCATCATCAGTGGTGGCATCGTCGGCGGCACCATCAGTGGTGTCATCCCCGACGGCACCATCAGTGGGGTCATCCTCGGCGGCACCATCAGTGGTGTCAGAATCGGTGTCTTTCGCGGCGTCGTCATAGAAGTGAGGTTGTTCCTCCATCTCCTGGGACAGCTCCCAGAATGCCTTGCCGCCCGAACCGCCGGCCTCATCGTTGTGGGCCATGTTTCTCTCTAAATAGGAAAAACGTTTGGTCAAAAAGTTGGTTATTGTCAAGGAACAAGATCATGGTCTCGTCATTTAGGGTTTGTCGACACTGAGGCATCCTAAAAGCTAAGCTTATATCATTTAGGGTTTTTCGACGCCGAGGCACCCTAAAAGCCTAAGCTTTCATCATTTAGGGTTTTTATCGACACCGAGGCACCCTAAAAGCCAAGGTTTTATAATTTATGGTTTGTCGACACCGAGGCATCCTAAATGCTAAGCTGGGAAGGAGAATTCTAAGTTGGGCCTAATCACTTGGCTCTATTGCCGCCTATGGTTTAATGCAGCAAGAATAAAGGGGCAGTTGATCCTACTTAATTAAGTACTAAGATACCCCGGCCCATGCATTAGTCACAAGTACCCCATATGTCCTATTTTTAGCAAAGTCATGCTAAAATTCACGGAAAATTTCAGCATGACCTTTGCTGAAAATAGGACATATGGAGTACCCGAATTTGCCGGAACGGAAGTTAATCGACATTCCAGCAAACTCAAGGGCCTCTGGGGGTACCTGTAAAATCATCACGACACGATGGTCAGAGACAACTAGGAGGATGTAGTACAGTACAAATCTTCAGGAGACAACTAGGATATAAGTGGCAAAAAATCTTCTAGATGCAAGTACAACTGTACAAGTTTGAAACTTATACAGAGTTGCACCAGCCTTGCCATCTTAGCAAGTACTGTATATGGTTGTGCTTTCACCTCCTCTAGTGCAAAAAAACATTTCTGAGTTATACATTTATGATAGAAGAAATGCACTGTGAGCAAATCTGCAATAAATAAATGCATAGAGAGCTAAATATCCTTTTCAGTACAACACTATGCGAGTGAAGACAAATAACCAGTACTGTACAACATAGTAGTCCACAAAAGTACAGTTTCATGCAGAGTTGCAGACACCAAAATCCATCCAAAAGAGCCTACTCCTAATCCATATAACTATTCCCCCCTGTTCAAAACTGAAAGGCTTGCCAATGGAGCACTTCTAAGAAGCATGCTGGCTATAAACTTTGCTACATTCACTACTATCATTCCACAATGGAAACAAAGAAATTCTATGTATATTAGAGTACAATTATGCAAAAATTAAGCCTAAGATGACCAAAACTGTATATGTCCTGGTTAAATTTTCCATTCGTTCACATAAAACTTCAAGCATATAAAGATGTATTCAAATGTAGGCAGTAGCCTAGTTGACACTTGACACCCAAAACTCAAGCTACATTTGACCGAGCATGCAAGTAATCATTTGCAGTCTTATAATTATTCAACGATAACAAAAGGAAGTATGTTGGCTATAAACTTTGCTACATTCATGACTATCTTTCCACGTTGGTTACAAATAAATTCTATGTATAGCATAGAACATCATGCGCAAACTAAGCCTAAGATGACCAAGATTGTGTGCATTCCGGTTAGATTTTCCATTGTTCACATAATATACATTTGATTGTGAGCACTGCTACCGAATATAAGTAGTACTATTTGGTCAGGGATGAGATCTCTAATACACGATTCTCTTTTGTTCACTAGTATAGTTCTAGAAGGCAGCCCAAGCAGAATGATTTCTATCCACGGTGCACGCCCAGAGGGCCGGCTCCCCAGTCCCGCGACACCCCGCCCAAGAGAGGTGGGTTTGCTTTGCTAACAATTTTAATCTTGAAGAGGAATGTTTCCCAGATGTGTACTCCAAAATGAAAAATGCCCCAACTTGTAGTCATTCTTGACCAATTTCACTAAGATTGCCTAACATGAGAAAGAAATAATACTTCTATTAAGGAAAAAAATAGTAACAAAACGCATATCATCCGTATCTAGTACAGACAACAAGAAATACAACACAGAGAAGGAATGCCATCACACAATAGAATATAATTAACTGAAACATGTCATTTCAGAAAATACAATAACCAAAATAGCAGTAAGAATGTCATCATCTATATCATAAAAGCATAGCACCTATTCTATCCACATATGGTATTTCACAAAACACAGACAAAGATGGTAGTAGGTGCATCAACTAAACAAACAAACACTTAAAATAATTAGCTTTGTTTCATCTCAAATTAAAATGACCTCCAAAGCTCAACTAAACAGTCAGGTGTCAATGAATTTAATTACGTTATGCACTTGTTAATCACCAACAATACCTGTCCTTTGAACTAAAGGGCTACTAACAGTAGTAGTGATTGTTTTTAGACAACCAAACAACCTTCCAACCTGTCTGGTTCATGGTTTTTTCACTGTTCTCATATCAAAGCAATTACAAATTGTTGATTTGTTCTAACTGCCGGAATAGTTCAGTGCTGAAGTACAGGAGGGCACATTCATAACAAAAAAGGGCACAAAAATTGCAACATGGAGGGCGCATTCAGAACAAAAAAGGGCACAAAAGTTCCAACATCTCACCTATCAAATGAAGTATTGGAGGCAGTGAAGTCCACGGAAAGGATGTTGAGGAGAGGGTCGACGACCTGCTGCTTCGAGGGCGCGTGTGGAGGAGGCGGACCCGCGACCTCTTCCTCCTTCCTTGATGGGGCGGCGGCCTCTTCCTTGATGGGCCGGTGGCGGCGCTCGGGGGGGAGGCGGTGCTCGGTGGGGAGGCG
>LR738711.1:71500705-71512029 GCA_902687465.1 Secale cereale
GGTCGGTGGAGCGGGGGAGGGTGCGGTGGGTTGTCGGCGGCGGTGGAGTAGGGGAGGGTGCGGGGGGTTGGCGGCGGCGGCCGGTGGAGTGGGGTGTGCTCGGCGGCGAGGGGGACCGGATCCGGCGAGGTGGGATAGCGATCGAGATGGAGGGGGATCGAGATCAAGTGTCCATGAAATTTAAAAACATTCAAGAGTTCAAAAAGTGCCCATGAAATACAATCGAGAAATGAAGGCTACGATTTAAATACAATCGATCTTAGCTAGCTATCTGTTCACAATCTTCTTGCCCTTCTTTTTCGCAAATGGAGTTCTCCTGTGGAACGGACGTCCTTTAGGTAGGGTGCTCCTGCTTCTTCTTGTGGTGTATGCTGCTACTTCATCATCGTCGTCATGTTCGATCTTCGGGTCATCGTACTTGTCGAAGTCTTGCTCATTGGCTACTCCATCCATTCCGATGATCTTCCTTTTGCCTCTCCTCACGACAACACGACTGGGCTTTGACGGGTCGGTAATGAAGAAGGATTGGTCAACTTGGGAAGCCAGTACCCATGGCTCATTTTTCGCGTTGACGTTTGCGCCCGCGGTGTCAGGACCGGCTTTTTCAGTAAAATAATTACTGAAAGACCGATCTTTTTATTAAACCAGCAAGGAAGAATACTTCTTGCTGATAGACAATCCCTTGATACAGAATTCTAGAATTCTGAATAATTATACAAGGTTGATCTGAGGTGGCTCAACAATTTATTACAAGTACGCCAATATAGTACATAAAGGCGGACATGAGACAGTGGCAGGGTGGCATACTACTAACTCGTAATAAAAAGGTGGTGGATATGTCACAGTGTAGTGGGTGACGTGACTCCAATATATTACAGTTCATTGAGTGTCGGAGTGAGACCCGATGAATTTATTTGGTGGTAGGCGGAAGCGGTTATATAACAGTGATCAACTCCAGGATCGCAAGAGACTGATTGGGACTCCACTAGACGTCGGACTCGCTATCGAACTCTTCATCCATGAGATCGCCTACGTCCACATCTGGGCAAATCAACAAGCCAGGTGAGTACTTTGAATGTACTCGCAAGACAGTTCGGACTTAAGATATAATAAATGCCAACATGATGCATGTGAGTATTCTAGCAAAATGCAACCGGATAAATATATTCCCGTACCGTATGTAAATAATTAGAAGTCGGGCGGTAATCCTCCCGAAATCCGTAAGAGAAATAAAAGGAAACCAAATGAGTGTCTGAGTGACGCCTCGTGAGGAAATGATAAAATGAAAACATGCCACAGTCAGGCGTCTGAGCGACACCACATAAAGGGCTTATAGCGAAAATAAATAACAAGAATGCCTCAGTCGGACGTCTGAGCGACATCACATAAAGGGCTTATAATGGAAATAAATAACAAGAATGCCACAGTCGGACGTCTGAGCGACATCACATAAAGGGCTTATAAATAACAAGAATGCCACAGTCAGACGTCAGAGCGACATCGCATAAAGGGCTTATAAATAACAAGAATGCCACAGTCGGACGTCAGAGCGACATCGCATAAAGGGCTTATAAATAACTAGAATGCCACAGTCGGACGTCTGAGCGACATCACATAAAGGGCTTATAAATAACAAGAATGCCTCAGTCGGACGTCTAAGCGACATCACATAAAGGGCTTATAAACAACAATAGTATAATGGTGAAATACTTCAGGAAGTAAATCGGTGCAGAGATAATTGGTTAGTTCATCTACCAAATGAACTTGAAAAAAAGAAAAGTCACTACTCTTGTTACTATCAAGAATTTACTAAGACGGTCACTGGGTTGACACAAAGATTGACCCTAGGCCATAGACATGGCTACTTGAAGGATTTAACTCTGCAGAGCTTGTACTATTAAATCATAGCCAACGGATTCTACTAGCCACAGGGACTTGTTCCGTCTACGGTGTTTTAGCAGAAACCCAACTGACCAGTACACACCCATTTCACATCCTGCTGTCCGGAATCACCCGTGACAACGTTCACGAAAAACATTAAGACGGGGAGGCTACAACCTCGAATAGCATGGGATCAAATTTATATATGCGCGCTCTAAGGGGTGCCCCCTCTCGGTCCCAACCGGAAACACCCATGCCCCCTGACCGGATGACGGGCTTTAATCCAGGGCCATGGAACCCTCATCCCGCCCCCTCTACTTGGTGTGTACTCGGAAAGTGGTTTACAACCGACTAGACCGCAATCACAACAGATGGCATATGACAGTACCAAATGAGAGATGAGCGGGATCATGACTCGATCCACGCGGATACTAAGTTAACCAACTACTGGCATGCTTCAACAATACCAGTACTCCACCCATCATGTCACCACATGATCGGAGTGGTTCAATCATTATCATACGGGGCTCACCCGAAGCTTGTTTGCATGGAATGTAACCATACATAAATGCTTATATAACCATGCTTATGAAAAGAACTACTCGAGCAAACATGCAACACATCCATCATATCAAAGGTTCAAACATGCTTGCCTACTTCGGAGTAGTCGGAGTCTAACTCAGTGAGGTTCGCGGCTCCGTCACGTCCTTCGGTATCTACGTATTCAAACAAACGGATACTAACATAAATACCACGCGTGCAAATAAAGTTGTTCCAAATTTTTTCACATAAATATGACAAAAAACTAGACAGAAAACTAAGGAGGACAGAAAAAGAATCAACTCAAAATCATCTTTAGTTAAAAAGATATTAGAGTTTCTGTCCAGGGACTCATCTGTAATGAAACAGAAAGTTTCCAGGGGCTAGAATAGAAAACAGAAAAGCGAACCGGTACGCAGTACGCCAACTGAAGACGAAGACGTACTTTGCCCGAAGGCGCTTTCCAGAAAAACGATTCGGGGGAAAACAAGAGGCTGACGAGGGGGTCCCACTCGTCGGGTTTAAACTCTGAAACAGAGTCGCGCCGGCGCCAGAAGCTGCGGTGGTCGCCGGCGCCGATCCACGGCGAGCTAAGGGAGGGGAGTGGTACGTACATCTTCCTGGTGTTCTTCCGCGTCGATTGGTGGTGGAGTTTAGCGTCGGCGAGCCCCACGTCGATGGCAACCCAGTCTCCGGCGGACGGCGGCTCGGGTGGTCGTTGGCCTCGTCGGAGAGAGTTCCTGGGGTCAAATTGGAGTGGGGGTTAGGTTTAGGTAGGTGCCAGGGTGCTACGCTCGAGTCCAGGGCGGCGGAGGAGTTCTCACCGGAGAGAACGCTGCTGGAGCCCGAGGCGGACGGAGTTGGCCGGAGCCGAGGAAGAAGGGCCTCTTGAGGCTCTTCCAGAGGCTAGGCATGGTCTAGGGAGAAGGTGGAGGTGTGCGGGCTCGAGAGCGAGCTCGGCGGCGCTTTATATAGCCGGCCCGAGGCGGTTGCCGTGAATGGGATAAGTTCGGCGAGCGATTACGGCGGCGCAGTGGCTGGACGATGAGTTTAGGGGCTTGAGCATCGACTAGTAGATGTACTAGTTCCATTCCCGTGCCTAACTCAGTAGGGGAGGAGCGATTACGGGCTGCCCTCGACGGAACGTTCGTGCGGCACGTCGGCAGCAAAGAACGCGCTCTGTGCGCGCCAGGCCACGGCGACGGTGCTGCAGGCGTGTGCTGGCGGTGGAGTAGGCCACGCGGAACTCTCGGATGGTTTGTGCGGTGCTAAACGGCGTCGAGCCGCAGGATGCCTTCTGTCAGCCGCCACAGGAGGTCCTGTCGCCGCGGATGACGCCGGCGTGATCGGGCCAGGGCGCCACCGACGCCCGGAAGCAGCCAAGCAAGCATGCGGCGTGCTGGATAAGAAGGAGGTGCAGTGAGCATCGATCCAAGGCGGGTACTGGCGAGATTGACGCTGCGGCTCTGACGAACTGACGAACTGCACTGTCGACAGTGAATCTTCAGTTAGCAGTTTCTGAAACTGACATCACAGTGTATGCCAGGTGTTCGATGAAATGATTCTGGCATGTGGGAAAAGTTTCTGTGGGTGATATTTGGTGGAGTGGCCTCTTGATGCATCTAGAGGCTGCCTGAATTTTCACAGAATTTTTGGAAGAAGATAAATATGAATTTCACCAAATTTTGCAAATCTGGTCCAAACTTGCAGCAGGTGAAATTTGAAAATTTTGAACTGTGGACCAGTGAAACAAGATGGATTTAGGTTGTGGGTACTAAGGACTATCTAGGGAAGTTAGTTTGGAATCAAATAACAAGGTGGACATGGTGGTTCCTTTGTAAATCACCAAGGTTCACTTAATGGACATAAATTGTTTTTTAGGAGTAAAATAAATAGAGAAAAAATTCCAATAAGGTTGAAACTCACTGGAATTGATGAGAGACTTGTCCTAAGGTGTAGAGGAGGTCTTGGAGAGAAATATTTCTGTTGGGTCATGGCAAGATGAAGGTTGGAGAGGAAGATAAGCCCAAGGTTAAGCCTGAGAAGTTTAAATCATGAAGGAAAAGAATCAAACAAATCCCTAAAAAAAAACTTGTGTTGAGCTAACACAAGAAGAAACTTTCAAGACCAAAACCAAGCTTGAGAAAAACACACAAACTTTGGCCAGAAGAGATTTTAGAAGGGTCTCAAGAGAAGATCAAACAACCTCCTTCCAAAAGGCCAAAAGTTTTGGAAGAAAACCAAACTCAAAAATTTGGAGTGTTACAACACCTACCCCCTTAGGAAAAATCTCGTCCCCGAGATTTCAGCTGATCCCCAAATAGGTGTGGGTGTTCTGTCCGAAGGAAATCTTCCCTTTCCCACATTGCTTCATCCTCTGTGTGACTACTCCACTGAACCTTGAGAAATTTAATAGTCTTCTGACGGGTTCTCCTTTCAGACTCCTCCAAAAATTTTACTGGGTGTTCCCGGTAGGTGAGATCTAGTTGCACATCAAGGCTTTCATGTGACACATGCTTCTCTGGGTTGCTTACACACTTCCGTAGTTGCGAGACGTGGAACACGTCGTGGACGTCTGACAGTTCCTTGGGAAGGTCCAGCTGGTAAGCCATTGTGCCTCTCCGTGCAACTATACGGAAGTGTCCGATGAATCGGGGTGCTAGTTTCCCTTTGACCTTGAATCGTTGCAGTCCTCTCATAGGAGATACACGTAAGTATACGTCTTCACCGGGTTCAAAACTTATTTCCCGATGCTTTTGATCGTAATAGCTCTTCTGTCGGATTTGGGCTGTTTTGAGTCGATCCCATATTATTTTTACTCTTTCCTCAGCTTCTTTCAACATATCTAGGCCGAATATACGACTGTCCCCTGTTTCCGACCAGTTTAATGGAGTACGGCATCTTCGTCCGTACAAGGCTTCGAACGGTGCCATCTGCAGGCTAGCTTGGTAACTATTGTTGTATGCAAACTCGGCATATGGTAAGCTTGCCTCCCAACTGGTCCCATATGTGAGGACACATGCCCTTAGCATGTCTTCAAGTATTTGATTTACTCGTTCCGTTTGTCCTCCAGTCTGGGGGTGATAAGCTGTACTGAACGTTAGTTGCGTTCCGAGGGCTTGTTGCAACTGGTCCCAAAATTTGGAGACGAACTGAGTGCCTCTGTCGGATATTATAGTCTTTGGAACCCCATGCAGGCATACTATACGGGCGAGGTAAAGCTTGGCAAGCTTTTGGGTGGTGTTGGTTGTCTTGACTGGTATGAAGTGTGCTACCTTGGTCAGTCTATCTGTGATGACCCATATGGCATCATTTCCGTGCGGTGACCGTGGTAGTCCAACAATAAAATCCATTCCAATATCGTCCCATTTCCACTCTGGTATCTTGTTCGGCTGTAAGAGTCCTGCGGGTTTTTGGCGCTCGGCTTTAATACGTTGACATGAATCGCAGCATGCAATATATGTGGCTATATCCCTCTTCATGCCGTGCCACCAAAATCTTTCCTAAATGTCCTTGTACATTTTTGTCCCTCCAGGGTGGATTGAGTATGGAGCGGTGTGGCTTTCTGCTAGAATTTGCTGTTTAAGGTCGTTGCTATTTCGTACGCAAAGTCTGTCTCCGAACCATAATATTCCCTCACTGTCTATGGTGAATTCTGAGGCCTTGCCCTGACTTACTTTTCTTTTTATACCTTCGATGCTAGGGTGTCCATGCTGAGCCTTCTTTATTTGTTTGATTAGTGTCGGCCGTATTTCCAGATTTGACACTTCGCCTTCAGTGACCATGATTAGGTTGAGTTTGGCGAATTCTCGCTGAAATTCGGATCTCAGGTTCTGTAGGCTGCTGTTGTTCGGGCTGGGGTTACGGCTAAGAGCATCTGCTACCACGTTTGCCTTTCCTGGGTGATAGTGGATGCCAACGTCATAATCTTTTACCAGTTCCAGCCAGCGTCGTTGTCGTAAATTGAGTTCTGGTTGCGTGAAAATATATCTGAGGCTCTTATGGTCCGTATATATTTCACAGCGATTCCCAAGCAAAAAGTGCCTCCACTCCTTGAGTGCATGAATGACTGCTGCCAACTACAAATCGTGAGTAGGATAATTTTCTTCATGTTTCCGCAGTTGCCGGGAAGCGTAGGCGACTACTTTGCCCTCTTGCATTAGTACGCATCCGAGGCCCTTTCGGGATGTGTCGCAATATACTTCAAAACTCTTATGTATGTCTGGTACAACCAATACTGGGGCTGTTGTTAATTTCTTTTTGAGTTCCTGTAAGCTTTTCTCACATGCTTCAGTCCATACAAATTTCTTATCCTTCTTGAGTAACCGTGTCATTGGTTTGGCTATGGTGGAAAATCCTTCAATAAACCGTCTGTAATATCCAGCCATACCGAGGAAACTTCGTATGTCCGATACGCTGGCTGGTGACTTCCAACCAAGTACAGCCTTGACTTTATCTAGGTCCACAACAACTCCCTCTTGTGTCAATACGTGTCCTAGGAAACTTACTTGCCTCAACCAAAATTCACATTTGCTGAATTTGGTGTAGAGTTGGTGTTTCCTTAATTCTCCCAGTACAATGCGGAGGTGTTCAGTATGTTCTTCCGGTGTCTTTGAATATACCAAGATATCATCAATAAATACCACCACAAATTTGTCCATGAATTTCATAAATACTTTGTTCAAGGTGGACGAAATATGCGGGGGCGTTGGTCAGTCCAAATGGCATTACTGTAAATTCATAAAGTCCGTATCTGGAGGTGAATGCTGTTTTCGGGATATCTTCAGTTCGTACTTTTAATTGATGATAACCTGACCTTAAATCAACTTTTGAGAAAACCTTGGCTTGCGCGAGCTGGTCAAATAAATCATTTATCCGTGGCATCGGATATTTGTTCTTGATTGTGACCATGTTGAGCGCTCGGTAGTCTATACACAACCTCATAGTTCCATCCTTCTTTTTGGCAAATAAAACCGGCGAACCCCAAGGTGAGGAGCTGGCCCGTATAAATCCTTTGTCCAACAATTCCTTTATTTGTTTCTTCAGTTCAACCAACTCGGATGGTGCCATTCTGTACGGCTTCTTGTATATGGGGGTGGTTCCAGGCGCTAGCTCAATAATAAATTCTATTTCTCTGTCTAGTGGCATGCCTGGTAGTTCTTCGGGAAATACATCCGGGAATTCACATACAACTGGAACCTTGCTTAACTCAGAAGTGTCTACCTTGTTTAATTTTGGTTGCCGCGATACTGGTCTTTCTTGAGCTGCGACTCTTATTGTCATTTCGTGATGATGAGTAAGAATCACAGTCCGGTTGAAGCAGTCGATAATCCTTTATTGGTGGTTAGCCAGTCCATACCCAGGATACATCCAGTCCCTTATTTTCTAACACGATGAGGTTTGCGTGAAACTTTAACACTTCAATTTCAATGGTCAAACCTTGGCAGTAATTCTGAGTGATCTGCTTACTTCCGGGAGACTTGATGGTCATTGATTTTCCCAAGGGATGTATTGAAAAACCGTGTTGCAAAGTAAAACTCTTCGAAATGAACGAATGAGAAGCTCCAGAATCAAACAAAACCATGGCAGGTATTGTGTTGACAGGGAACGTACCGAGTACGATATCCGGGGCATCATGTGCTTGCTCCTTGGTCACATGGTTCAGGTGGCCTTTCTTGTGGTTGTTATTGGGGTTGAAGTTGTTACGCTTGGGCGCGGAATTGTTTCCATTGCTGTTAGGCTTCGGTGTTGAGTTTCTTGGCTTTGGGCACTGTTTAGCATAGTGTCCCTCTTCTCCACATGCGTAGCAAGTAACACCTGGGTGATACGTGAAATCATTGTCCCTTGCGTGAAAATTCTTGCTTGGACGTGTGTCATTTGTCGTGGGTTTGCTCGCCCCATTTTTTTGGAAATTTATCTTATTCCTGTTGTTGCGAGGGTGGTTGGTCTGATCCCTTTTTCTCTTGCGAAGGTCTTCCAGACTGCGACGTTCATTTTCCAATGTAATAGCCTTGTCCACTAGTGTCTTGAAATCTGGAAAAGTGTGTACGACCAACTGGCATTTAAGTGCTGGTGCCAGTCCGTCTAGGAATTTTTCCATCTTCTTATTTTCAGTCATACGCTCTTCATTGGCATAACGGGATAATTGTGTAAACTGACTGTTGTCATGCCCCTTTTCTTGAGGTCATCAAATTCTCTTTTCTTGATCTTCATAATGCTCTTAGGGATGTGCGCCCCACGAAAGCCTTCTTTGAAATCTTTCCAGGTGATATCATTTATGTTGGGGTGCATAAGCAGAAAATTTTCCCACCATGACGCGGCTGCTCCAGTAAGATAATGTGGTGCGTAAAGCACCTTTTCACGGTCTGAGCATTGTGCCACAATTAATTTCCTTTCAATATCTCGAAGCCAATCATCGGCCTCAAGAGGTCTGTCTGTGTGCGAAAATGTTGTCGGACGTGTCTTCTAAAATTCAGACAATTTTGAGTGCTGCTGGTATGGCTCATGGTGATTTCCCATGTTAATGACATGGTTCATCATTTTCTGGTGCTGTTGCGGACTTTGCTCGTAAAGACGGCATACTTGAGAAAATGCTGTTTCGCTGCCCTGCTGACTTGACTGTCCCTGTGTGAAATTGTTATCTGTCTGCGTGCCATAATTTTCCTCTGGCAGACTTGGCATGGAACTCGTCCAGGGACGGGTCATTTCTTACTCTGGGGTATTATTGCAGAAATAATGAGAAGAACCGGGCAGCAAAATAAACCATGATTTGCAAAAGCAACAAAACACGAGCCCCAAAGAGATTTTTAAAATAAACTGCTTGATTGCGCACGGAGAAGGACCGCTTAGTACATATCTTACATGCGGGTTCTAATTATACATACGTCACTCAGGATGCGCGTACACATTCCTGACCTGTTATTTATGCTAGTGCACTCCTCCAAGATCCTACATGATGCGCAAACAGACTACTCCCATCAACCTATTTTACATAACACACATATCTTACAAGTGAGCATAACGTTTCGCAGACAGGCACACTAGTCGGAGATGTTGAAGATTTACCTTGGCCTGCCAAGGGTAAGGCCCAGTGGTGATGGAGACTCAACTTCCTCCTCACTAATAGGCTCCAGGTGCGGAGTGTGGGTACGAGGTGTTGAAGCGGGTGCGGCAGGTGGTGCAGCTCTGACTGGGGTAGGAGCAATGACCTGGTCAAATTCCTCAGTGGTAGGCAGACGGCGAGCGGTGGCTAAGATGGAAGGTGCATAGGATGCGGCGGACGAGACAAACATCATTGGTGGCGCAGTATGGAGTAGCTCCCTCCTGTTAGCGGAGCCACTCTGGACCAAGTCCATACGAGCAGCCACCAAGTCGTCCACAAGATTATCAAAGGCTGCCTCAAGTGCCTTGAGGTACTCAACCATTGATTCGATGGATTCATCACGTTCCTCATTTGCGCAAGCAAACGCATAGTGGCACGTGTAGGGCACGTGGCATTGGAGGTAACGGTAGCGACGAGTCTTCATTGAAGGAAGGATGTCCCGGAGACGAGCTATTGCCTCACGGGCAGCCATTTGCATGGCATGCCTCTCCGTAGGCATTGCTCTGCCCACAAATCGGAGGCGGCGTGCTTTAGAACGCCCTCCCTTGAAGTGCACCACGGCCTGGTGCATTGACACGCTGTCGTTGAGCTTGTGACGGTAGAGTGTAAACTCTGGATGGGTTGATGGCCCAATTGCGACTTTGGTGATGGCGAAGAGGAGCTTGACAAACCCCTCAAGAATGTTGGCGAACACTTGTGCCTCACAGTCGTTGCTGGCCATCTACAAAAGTAGACAAAAATTCCGAATAGTCAAGTCATAAATTTATGATGACTAACAGAAAATTGCTACAGATGAAAAAATGCTGAATAGCAATTATTACACTAATAACCGATTAGCGAGCGCACCTAGTGGCTTCCTACAGTCAGCCTGGTTCTGGTACCAAGGTTGTCAGGACCGGTTTTCTCAGTAAAATAATTACCGAAAGACCGACCTTTTTATTAAACCAGCAATGAAGAATACTTCTTGCTGATAGACAATCCCTTGATACAAAATTCCAGAATACTGAATAATTATACAAGGTTGAGCTGAGGTGGCTCAACAATTTATTACAAGTACGCCAATATAGTACATAAAGGCGGACATGACACAATGGTAGGGTGGCATACTACTAACTCGTAATAAAAAGGTGGTGGATATGTCACAGTGTAGTGGGTGACGTGACTCCAATATATTACAGTTCATCGAGTGTCGGAGTGAGACCCGATGAATTTATTTGGTGGTAGGCGGAAGCGGTTATATAACAGTGATCAACTCCAGGATCGCAAGAGACTGACTGAGACTCCACTAGACGTCGGACTCGCTATCGAACTCTTCATCCATGAGATCGCCTTCGTCCACATCTGGCCAAATCAACAAGCCAGGTGAGTACTTTGAATGTACTCGCAAGACAGTTCGGACTTAAGATATAATAAATGCCAACATGATGCATGTGAGTATTCTAGCAAAATGCAAACGGATAAATATATTCCTGTACCGTATGTAAATAATTAGAAGTCGGGCGGTAATCCTCCCGAAATCCGTAAGAGAAATAAAGGGAAACCAAACGAGTGTCTGAGTGACGCCTCGTGAGGAAATGATAAAATGAAAACATGCCATAGTCGGGCGTCTGAGCGACACCACATAAAGGGCTTATAGAGAAAATAAATAACAAGAATGCCTCAGTCGGACGTCTGAGCGACATCACATAAAGGGCTTATAATGGAAATAAATAACAAGAATGCCACAGTCGGACGTCTGAGCGACATCACATAAAGGGCTTATAAATAACAAGAATGCCACAGTCGGACGTCAGAGCGACAT
>LR738711.1:71512068-71540432 GCA_902687465.1 Secale cereale
CAGAGCGACATCACATAAAGGGCTTATAAATAACAAGAATGCCACAGTCGGACGTTAGAGCGACATCGCATAAAGGGCTTATAAATAACAAGAATGCCACAGTCGGACGTCTGAGCGACATCACATAAAGGGCTTATAAATAACAAGAACGCCTTAGTCGGACGTCTGAGAGACATCACATAAAGGGCTTATAAACAACAATAGTATAACGGTGAAATACTTCAGGAAGTTAATCAGTGCAGAGATAATTGGTTAATTCATCTACCAAATGAACTTGAAAAAAAGAAAAGTCACTACTCTTGTTACTATCAAGAATTTACTAAGACGGTCACCGGGTTGACACAAAGATTGACCCTAGGCCATAGACATGGCTACTTGAAGGATTTAACTCTGCAGAGCTTGTACTATTAAATTGTAGCCAACGGATTCTACTAGCCACAGGGACTAGTTCCGTCTACCGTGTTTTAGCAGAAACCCAACTGACCAGTACACACCCATTTCACATCCTGCTGTCCGGAATCACCCGTGACAACATTCATGAAAAACTTTAAGACGGGGAGGCTACAACCTCGAATAGCATGGGATCAAATTTATATATGCGCGCTCTAAGGGGTGCCCCCTTTCGGTCCCAACCGGAAACAACCATGCCCCCTGACCGGATGACGGGCTTTAATCCAGGGCCATGGAACCCTCATCCCGGCCCCTCTACTTGGTGTGTACTCGGAAAGTGGTTTACAACCGACTAGACCGCAATCACAACAGATGTCATATGACAGTACCAAAAAGGAGATGAGCGGGATCATGACTCGATCCACGCGGATACTAAGTTAACCAACTACTGGCATGCTTCAACAATACCAGTACTCCACCCATCATGTCACCACATGATCGGGGTGGTTCAATCATTATCATACGGGGCTCACCCGAAGCTTGCTTGCATGGAATGTAACCATACACAAATGCTTATATAACCATGCTTATGAAAAGAACTACTCTAGCAAACATGCAACACATCCATCATATCAAAGGTTCAAACATGCTTGCCTGGTTCGGAGTAGTCGGAGTCTAACTCGGTGAGGTTCGCGACTCCGTCACGTCCTTCGGTATCTACGTATTCAAACAAACGGATACTAACATAAATACCGCGCATGCAAATAAAGTTGTTCCAAATTTTTTCGCATAAATATGACAAAAAACTAGACAGAAAACTAAGGAGGACAGAAAAAGAATCGACTCAAAATCATCTTTAGTTAAAAAGATATTAGAGTTTCTGTCCAGGGACTCATCTGTAATGAAACAGAAAGTTTCCAGGGGCTAGAATTGAAAACAAAAAAGCGAACCAGTACGCAGTACGCCAACTGAAGACGAAGACGTACTTTGCCCGAAGGCGCTTTCCAGAAAAACGATTCGGGGGAAAACAAGAGGCTGACGAGGGGGTCCCACTCGTCGGGTTTAAACTCTGAAACAGAGTCGCGCCGGCGCCAGAAGCTGCGGTGGTCGCCGGCGCCGATCCATGGTGAGTTAAGGGAGGGGAGTGGTACGTACAGCTTCCTGGTGTTCTTACGCGTCGACTGGTGGTGGAGTTGAGCGTCGTCGAGCCCCATGTCGACGGCGACCCTGTCTCCGGCGGATGGCGGCTCGGGTGGTCGTGGGCCTTGTCGGAGAGAGTTCCTGGGGTCAAATTGGAGTGGGGGTTAGGTTTAGGTAGGTGCCAGGGTGCTACGCTCGAGTCCAGGGCGGCGGAGGAGTTCTCACCGGAGAGAACACTGCTGAAGCCCGAGGCGGACGGAGTTGGCCGGAGCCGAGGAAGAAGGGCCTCTCGAGGCTCTTCCAGAGGCTAGGCGTGGTCTAGGGAGATGGTGGAGGTGTGCGGGCTCTAGAGCGAGCTCGGGGGCGCTTTATATAGCCGGCCCGAGGCGGTTGCCGTGAACGGGATAAGTCCGGCGAGTGATTACGGCGGCGCAGTGGCTGGATGGTGAGTTTAGGGGTTTAAGAATCGACTAGTAGATGTACTAGTTCCATTCCCGTGCCTAACTCAGTAGGGGAGGAGCGATTACGGGCTGCCCTCGACGGAACGGCCTTGCGGCACGTCGGCGGCAGAGAACGCGCTCTGTGCGCGCCAGGCCACGGCGACGGTGCTGCAGGCGTGTGCTGGCGGTGGAGTAGGCCACGCGGAGCTCTCGGATGGTTTGGGCGGTGCTAAACGGCGTCGAGCCGCAGGATGCCTTCTGTCAGCCACCACGGGAGGTCCTGTCGCCGCGGATGAAGCCGGCGTGGTCGGGCCAGGGCGCCACCGATGCCCGGAAGCAGCCAAGCAAGCGTGCGGCGTGCTGGATAAGAAGGAGGTGCAGTGAGCATCGATCCAAGGCGGGTACTGGCGAGATTGACGCTGCTGCTCTGATGAAATGACGAACTGCACTATCGAGAGTGAATCTTCAGTTTGCAGTTTCTGAAACTGACAGCACAGCCACAGTGTATGCCAGGTGTTCGATGAAATGATTCTGGCATGTGGGAAAAGCTCCTGGGGGTGATATTTGGTGGAGTGGCCTCTTGATGCATCTAGAGGCTGCCTGAATTTTCACAGAATTTTTGGAAGAAGATAAATATGAATTTCACCAAATTTTACAAATCTGGTCCAAACTTGCAGCTGGTGAAATGTGAAAATTTTGAACTGTGGACCAGTGAAACAAGATGGATTTAGGTTGTGGGTACTAAGGACTATCTAGGGAAGTTAGTTTAAAATCAAATAACAAGGTGGACATGGTGGTTCCTTTGTAAATCACCAAGGCTTAGCTCCCAGATCTCCTCGATCCTTCCGTAGTATCTGTCCTTGTCATTACCGGTGTAGGATTCCATCGTTACCCCGGAGTTCTGATAACCATCGCTCTTCATGTCCTTGTCCTCGGTGTAGAATGTGTAGCCATTGATATCGTACGCCTCATAGGTCATCAGGTTGTGCTCGGCGTCCTGTGACAAGACGAATATGAGTTGTTCTTCCGCGGAAGAATCCTCATGTAAAGGGTACGACAGAAGCTTCTGCTTGAACCAACGCGTGAAACATGAGTTGTGCTCTTTGATTATATCTCCGTCCGTCCTCTGTTGGCCTCGGTCATTGTACGTCTTCTCAATAAAGGTTTTGTGCTCTACCACCCAAGGATCGACCACGTCTATGTGTTGTAGCGCGACTAGGTTTGCTCTTTCAAAGTCAGCGAGTCGACCCTCGAAGTCGACATGCATTTCGCGGCGACCCTCACGGTGACCCCATCCAGCGAGCCTGCCGAGGTGCCTGTTGACGGGCAGACCAACGGGGTTCTCGATGCCTAGATAATTCGTGCAGTAGGAGATGCACTCTTCGGTCAGAAAGCCCCTGGCTATGCTTCCCTCTGGACGTGACATGTTGCGAACATATCCTTTGATGACACCATTCATCCTTTCGAACGGCATCATGCTGTGCAGGAACGTCGGCCCGAGTTGGATGATATCCTCCACGATATGGACCAGCAGATGCACCATAACGTCGAAGAATGCGGGCGGGAAGTACATCTCAAGCTCGCATAGTATCACCACGATCTCTTCATGTAGCCTTCCGAGTAGCCTCACGCCAACCAACTTCCGAGAGATGACGTCGAAAAAGTTGCATAGGCCAAATAGTGTTTCACGGACGTGCGCGTCCATGATCCCACGAATTGCAACTGGAAGTATCTATGTCATCAGCACGTGACATTCGTGAGACTTCATCCCGTTGAACTTCTGCTTCGCTGGGTCTAGGTATCTGCTTATCTTCCCTGCGTAACCGTAAGGAAGTTTTACTCCTACGAGGCAGGTGAAAAACTGCTCGATCTCCTCATGGCTTAGAGTGAAGCACGCGGGAGGGTAGTCATTTCCGGTCTTCTTGGCCTTTTTGCCTTTGCGACAACTTTCTGTGTCCTGCTTCGCCTCATCATCATCATCACTAGCGTGAAGCTCCTCCCTGATGCCCATTGATTTCAAGTCTGCCCTTGCTTTCGGCCCATCTTTGGTCCTCTCTGGCATGTTGAGTAGGGTACCAACCAGACTCTCGCACACGTTCTTCGTGATATGCATGACTGATACGTCCAAAACGTATCTATAATTTCTGCTTGCTCCATGCCTCTTTTGGGTGATATTGCTATGATATTTATACACTTCCATACACTTTTGATCATATTTGGACTAACCTATTAACTCAGTGCACCCCAGTGCCAGTTTCTGTTTTCTGCTGTTTTTGTATTTCAGGTTTTCCCATTACGTAAACTGCCAGAAAAATCCCGGAAAAATTATATAAAAAATCAGCGTTCCAGAAGCTTCCCGGCAGCCGAAGTAAGGCCGGAGGGGGGCCACCAGGGCTCCAGGCGCCCTGGTGGCGCGGCCCCCCTCCTGGCCGCGCCGGGGGGGCGCCTGGGCCCCCCAGGCCTCCGCTGATGCCCCCCTTTGGCATATATTTAACACGCATCCCGAAACCCTCGAGGGGGGGAACCCTTTTTCGCGATCTCATCTCTGTTCCGCCGCCGCCGCGCTTCCAAGATCGGGAGCACCAGGAGAACTCTTCCCGGCACCCTGCCGGAGGGGAGGATCACCACCGGGAGCTTCTCCACCACCATGGACGCCTCCCGGATGAGTTGTGAGTAGTCTCCCTTGGACCATGGGTCCATGACCAGTAGCTATGTGATGTTCTCCTCCCGTTCTTGTGCTTCACTAATTAGACCTCGTGAGCTGCCCTACATGATCGAGGCACATATGTAATCCTTATGCTGTTGCTATGATGAGTTTGCTGGGATCCGATGGATTGTGAGATTATGTTCAGATTGTGTTTGAGTAATATATTTGATTTACCTCTTTTATATTTATGTTCGTAAGTAATTCTTGCATGTTCTCCGTTGTTATTTATTGCTTTGGCCAAGTAGTAGGTAGTGACTCCAAGAGGGAACGTTATGCTCGATTATGGGTTCATGCCCCTCGATGACTAGCTTGAGTGACAGAAACATGAGTCTAGGGGATGTGCTGTTGCCACAAGGGGGAAAACAACGGTGCTTGTGCCCGCGGGTGCAAGGATTGTTTACTTTACGCAAAGTTCTTTTAATGCAGTTGTCTGTTGCTTTGAGTTTACACTATGGGTGGGACTCGCAACTTAATACCAGCGAGATGTTCTGGATAGATATCTCAAGGTGGATGATTAGTAGTAGATGCAGATGGATTTCAGTCTACTTGCCTTGGCGTACCACCCATGCTTTGAACCTCTACCTTTCTTGCAACATAGTTAGCATTGGTTTGCGCACATAATTCTGTCAATTGCCCAGCTGTAATTCATTTACCTCACATAGCTGTTTTATCGTCTTTTGGGAGAGAGACATCACTAGTGAACATCATGGGACCCCGGTCCATATTACCATCATTGATCACATCCGCTATTTACTTTCCGCTTTTACTTACTATTTGCAGCAATACCTATCACTATTATCACTTGCGTTTGATCCTTTGTAAACGACAAGGCCGGAGGGATTGACAACCTCTCTGTACTCGTTGGGACCAAAGTTATTTGTATCTGTGTGCAGGTCCACGTTGATTGCTAATATCTGGCGCCGTTAGCAGTTGACACCTTCGTGTTGAAACTGGGAGTCTCAGGGAAAATCGATCCTTGGTATCTTTGCCAAGGGAAAACTTCCGCTACACTGCATCTCAAACCTTCCACTTGGGGTAACCAACGAGGGGCGAGAAGCCATGAAGCAAAGTTTTCTGGCACCGTTGCCGGGGACTCCACTCTTCAAGATAGGGGAGTTGCACGCTATCTTTTACCTTTGCTTTTAGTCTTGTTAGTTTACCTTTCAGTTTTTGCTTTAGTATCTTTTATCGAAAATCACAAAAATAGTTATCTTGCTTGCTTGCTGCTATGGGTTCCACCGAGAACACCAAGTTGTGTGACTTCACTAGTCATAACAACGATGACTTTATCTGCACACCTATCACTACACCTGCCACTTCAGCACCTTCTTATGAAATTAAACCTGCTTTACTGAACTTAGTCATGAAAGATCAATTCTCCGGTGCCGGAGATGATGCTGCTTTACACTTAAACAATTTTGTTGAACTCTGTGATATGCAAAAGTACCAAGAAATAGATGGTAATATTGTTAAGCTTAAGCTTTTTCCTTTCTCCTTGAGAGGAGGAGCTAAAATTTGGTTTCAATCTTTGCCTAGAAACAGCATAGATTCATGGGACAAATGCAAAGATGCTTTTATTGGAAAATACTATCCACCTGCTAAAATTATCCAACTAAGAAGTAACATAATGAATTTTAAACAATTGGATAATGAACACGTTGCCCAAGCTTGGGAACGTATGAAATCTCTTATCAAGAGCTGCCCTACTCATGGTTTGACTACTTGGATAGTTATCCAAACTTTTTATGCAGGCTTGAACTTTACCTCGCGGAACTTGTTAGATTCGGCCGCGGGAGGAACCTTTATGTCAACTACACTTGGTGCTGCCACGAAGCTTCTCGATGAGATGATGACCAATTATTCCCAATGGCACACCGAACGCGCTCCAACAGGTAGGAAGGTAAACTCTGTCGAGGAGATTTCCTCCCTAAATGAAAAAGTTGACTTGATCATGTCTCTACTTTCGAAGCAATCTTCTGTTGATCCTCGTGATGTTCCTTTAAATTCTTTGATTTCTCAAGAACAAGTAGATGTGAACTTTATCTCTAGAAACAATTTTAATAACAATGCTTATAGGAGTAATTTTGGTAGCAATCCTAGACCGTTCCCCTCTAATTCTTATGGGAACAACAATGCTTATCCTAGCACCAAGAACTCCACTACTGAACTAGAGATTATGCTTAAAGATTTCATCACTACCCAAAAAGCCTTTAATAAGAGTGTAGAAGAAAAATTAAACAAACTAGATGATCTCTCTTCGAAGGTAGACAATTTAGCCCATGAGGTAGAATTGCTTAAAATTAGAACTTCTCCTCTTGAGGAGAGGAAGGTCACTCCTATGAATGCTATTCAAGTGCAAATTAATGAAAACATTAGGATGTTGGCTAAACTTAAAGAGAGATGGGCTAGAGAAAGGGAGGAAGAAGATAGAATTAAGAGCCTTCCTACCCATCACACTGTTGCTACTATCCAAGTTGTTGAGGATATCCAAACTCTTAGCACCCAATGCACTCCTGGTCCCAATGGACCTATTAATGGTGATGCTATGACTATAGAAACTACCAAACAAGTGAACCTAAAGGACACCACTACCACTTTACTTGATAGTAGTGACCTTGATTTTGATAACAGTCTTACCGAAGTTATTGATTTCCTTCACAAGATGTCTAGAGATCCCCGCACTAGCACGCTTAATCTTGCCTTCACAGAGCATATCACTAATGCTCTCATCAAAGCTAGGGAGGAGAAACTTAGAGTAGAAGCCTCCATACCTAGAAAGCTAGAAGATGGTTGGGATCCTATGATAAAAATTAAGTTGAATAACTTCTCTTGCTATGCTTTATGTGATGTTGGAGCTAGTACCTCTGTTATGCCCAAAAGAATATATGATATGCTTAAATTGAAACCTTTTGATTCTTGTTCTTTTGGTGTTCGTCTCGTTGATTCTTCCAGAAAGAAACCTTTGGGGAGGATCGACGATGTTCTTATCATTGTCAATGACAATTATGTTACCGTTGATTTTACTATTATGAACATTGAATGTGAACCTTCGTGTCCAATTATTTTGGGACGTCCTTTTCTACGCACCGTTGGTGCTATCATTGACATGAAAGAGGGGAATATAAAATTCCAATTTCCTCTCAAGAAAGGGATGGAACACTTCCCTCGAAAGAAGATTAAGTTACGTTTTGAGTCTGTTATACGGGCTAGCTATTCTTTTACTCTTGATAAAACTTGATCTTTTTGCATTATGCCTAGCTTAAAGGCATAAAAGAAAGCGCTTTTGGGAGGCAACCCACATGAATAAATTTTTATTTTGCTTTTGTTGTGTCTTGATGTTGTTACTACAGTAGCATCATCATTGTATCTTTGCTTTTCAACTTTGTGCCAAGTGTAGCCTCTGATTGCAAGAAAGTTCAAAAGTTGCGACGTGCTGTCCAGGAAACAGATTCTGTCCTTGGATAGAAAAATTCGTATAAAATCACCAGATCATCTTTTTGGTCTGAATTTTTTCGAAAGCGTGCTCTATACAATTGTCTTTCGTGCGTCTGTTCTGAGTTTTTTGATTAGAGTTGCAGAAGTGCCCCGAAAAAATCATTTACTACCTGCTGTTCTGTTTTTCACAGATTCTGTCCTGTTTTGCCTTTCCTTCATTTTGCAAACCTTGAGCTTGCTTTTTATTTGCAAAAACCTTTTGGCAATCTTGAGAAACAGTAGACCTTCAATAATATCCTTATTTCCAGCAAGGAACAATTATTTTATTATGGGTACTAACCTCGCTAATCAGATTATGATGAGTTATGTATGAAGGGAGTTTTCAAGTGTGCGAGGGAACATGATAAAAAGATTCAGGAGTGTCAAACGCTCAAGCTTGGGGATGCCCCCATGCACCCCCAAGAAATATTCAAGGAGACTCAAGCGTCTAAGCTTGGGGATGCCCCCGTGCATCCCCTTCTCCATCAACATTATCAGTTCGTCTTTCGTTCCACTATATTTTTATCACTTCATGTGTTATGTGCTATGCTTGGAGCGTCTTGCTTTTAGTTTCCTTTTTAGTTTTCTTTAGCTTTTCATAACGAGTCGGAACTCAGCTTTCTTTGTGTGGGAGAGAAACACGCTCCACTTCAACCTAGAACATAACATAGAATTTTCATGTCTATCTTTGCTGTGTGTGTTCTTTGTCTTTCAATAGCTACTGTCATGTTCAGCTCTTAGTTTTCATGCTTATCTTTTTAAAGAGCTTTTGTTTAGTTGGTTGCTTGAACTCTCTTTATTTATCATGCTTATCTTATTAAGAGAGTTAGCTTCTGTTGCATTGGTTGATATGTCTATGATAAAAATGCTACATGCATAATGGTGCTTAGTAGTTCATGTTTTCTTATGGTTAGTCTCAAATAGCTGGGGGGTTCCCAATGTGTTATTGGAGTACCAACATGATTTGTTTGCCTATGATGTGGTATGGTTTAGTAATATCTTCCTTCGAGAATTTATTTTGATTGACTTGGCGTATGCTCACGCATATTTAAGACTGTAAAGAAAGTCTGTCAAGCCTTGATGATCTTTTGTTTCTGAGTAGCGATATAACTTCCATGCCTGATTCAATGTTGCTTTGTCGCTCTGCATGATTATGACCGTCATTGCTCTCTTAGTTGGTCGCTCCCAATATTTTTCTAACCTTCGCCTGTACTAAGCGGACTGACTGCTTGTGCATCCAAAATCTTTTAAACCAGTTATGCGATATGAGTCCACCATACCTTCCTATACATGGTATTTACCTGCCATTCCTAACAAAGACTTTCATGTACCATCTCGAAATTATTCAAAAAAAAGCATTTCTGTTTTGTGCCTCTGTTTTAGCTCATGAGGAAGTAGTAGTTAATTCATGATCTTTTTAAGTTGGACAAGCTTCACCCCAGGATTGCATGTCTAATGTGCAAACCCATAATACGAGAAGGAACTGGCATAGAGTGTGCCCGGCTCAAAAAAATAATATAACAAACAAACCCTCCTTCACGCTTTGTTCATGAGAAATCAGAAAACTTTGGCAGTGATAAACAAAGGAGATTAAGAGGATGTGATCGTCCTCATTCGGGAGCCGTTCCTCGAAACTTGTCCATCTCAAGAAGTGATTGAGTTGTCTGCTAGCATTCGTTGACGAAACATGCATATCTAAAAAAATAATTTTTACTTCTGTTTTTAAAACCAAGAGCTCTGGTACATGCTTTGTCTTTGTTTCCGACCACGGGTTTTCAACCTTGCCAACAAAAGCCAAGGTTCGAGAGTCTCCACCTTCTTTTAAAGCACCAACTACTGAGAGCATGATTGTCATTCTGAGTGTAATGTGCATTGTCCCAAAGTAGCATTGTCTTTTGCACGATTATGATATCATTTATTCTGAAATTATTGTATCTAGTCATCACTTAAACCTTGGAGGTGCCCCTGCATTTATGTTTTGCTTCACTAAAGGGGGCAAGCAAGATATCACTTTATCATATTTGCACACCATGCTCATTACAAATCTTTTTGATGTTTCAGTATCATATTGCAAAACTTTTAGTTCTTTGTGATTTTCTCATGATGCAACTTAATTACTACAGATTCATTGTCTCATTAAGCTTTTGTCATATGACTATGAAAAGTCCTATATGGTTAATAGCATGTCACCACAGAAATTATTCTTGTTATCATTTACCTACTCGAGAATGAGCAGGAATTAAGCTTGGGGATGTTGATACGTCCAAAACGTATCTATAATTTCTGCTTGCTCCATGCCTCTTTTGGGTGATATTGCTATGATATTTATACACTTCCATACACTTTCGATCATATTTGGACTAACCTATTAACTCAGTGCACCCCAGTGCCAGTTTCTGTTTTCTGCTGTTTTTGTATTTCAGGTTTTCCCATTACGTAAACTGCCAGAAAAATCCCGAAAAAATTATATAAAAAATCAGCGTTCCAGAAGCTTCCCGGCAGCCGAAGTAAGGCCGGAGGGGGGCCACCAGGGCTCCAGGCGCCCTGGTGGCGCGGCCCCCCTCCTGGCCGCGACGGGGGGGCGCCTGGGCCCCCCAGGCCTCCACTGATGCCCCCTTTGGCATATATTTAACACGCGTCCCGAAACCCTCGAGGGGGGAACCCTTTTTCGCGATCTCATCTCTGTTCCGCCGCCGCCACGCTTCCAAGATCGGGAGCACCAGGAGAACTCTTCCCGGCACCCTGCCGGAGGGGAGGATCACCACCGAGAGCCTCTCCACCACCATGGACGCCTCCCGGATGAGTTGTGAGTAGTCTCCCTTGGACCATGGGTCCATGACCAGTAGCTATGTGATGTTCTCCTCCCGTTCTTGTGCTTCACTTATTAGACCTCGTGAGCTGCCCTACATGATCGAGGCACATATGTAATCCTTATGCTGTTGCTATGATGAGTTTGCTGGGATCCGATGGATTGTGAGATTATGTTCAGATGGTGTTTGAGTAATATATTTTATTTACCTCTTTTATATTTATGTTCGTAAGTAATTCTTGCATGTTCTCCATTGTTATTTATTGCTTTGGCCAAGTAGTAGGTAGTGACTCCAAGAGGGAACGTTATGCTCGATTGTGGGTTCATGCCCCTCGATGACTAGCTTGAGTGACAGAAACATGAGTCTAGGGGATGTGCTGTTGCCACAAGGGGGAAAACAACGGTGCTTGTGCCCGCGGGTGCAAGGATTGTTTACTTTACGCAAAGTTCTTTTAATGCAGTTGTCTGTTGCTTTGAGTTTACACTATGGGTGGGACTCGCAACTTAATACCAGCGAGATGTTCTGGATAGATATCTCAAGGTGGATGATTAGTAGTAGATGCAGATGGATTTCGGTCTACTTGCCTTGGCTTACCGCCCATGCTTTGAACCTCTACCTTTCTTGCAACATAGTTAGCATTGGTTTGCGCACATAATTCTGTCAATTGCCCAGCTGTAATTCGTTTACCTCACATAGCTGTTTTATCGTCTTTTGGGAGAGAGACATCACTAGTGAACATCATGGGACCCCGGTCCATATTACCATCACTGATCACATCCGCTATTTACTTTCCGCTTTTACTTACTATTTGCAGCAATACCTATCACTATTATCACTTGCGTTTGATCCTTTGTAAACGACAAGGCCGGAGGGATTGACAACCTCTCTGTACTCGTTGGGAGCAAAGTTATTTGTATCTGTGTGCAGGTCCACGTTGATTGCTAATATCTGGCACCGCTAGCAGTTGGCACCTTCTTGTTGAAACTGGGAGTCTCAGGGGAAATCGATCCTTGGTATCTTTGCCAAGGGAAAAATTCCGCTACACTGCATCTCAAACCTTCCACTTGGGGTAACCAACGTGGGGCGAGAAGCTATCAATGACATCAAGGCTGTGAGGCACACGGTGGATCTTCCAGTACGGCAAGTCCCAGAAAACATACCTCATTTTCCATACCTTCAGCAGCGGCTCTGGCGCCTTTCGCTTCTTTCCCGGCTCTGGCGCCTTTTGCTTCTTTCTTGGCAGTGGGCAATCTTTCCAATTTTTAAACAGCTCGTCTATTTCCTCGCCGCTCCTTGTACGCGGGCGTCTTCGGGGTTTGGTTTCACCATCGAACAGATCCTTGCGTTTTCGCCACAGGTCATCGTCGCGAAGCCACCTTCGATGTCCCATGAACATGGTTTTCGAAGACCCAGGATCTCTATCTAGTTGGCGATACGTTGTGTCATCCATGCACCTGACGCATCCAGAAAATCCGTGGACCACCTGCCCCGCGACATATCCGTAACCGAGATAGTCGTGCACCATCGTGAGCAGCGCGGCTCTCATAGGGAAATATTCTTTCTCTGCGGCGTCCCATGTATTGGCTGGCATTTTCCACAGCGTGTCTAGCTCCTCTTTCAACAGCCCCAGATACAGATTAATGTCGTTCCCTGGTTGTTTCGGTCCTTCAATTAGCATACTCATGTGAATGTACTTCTTCTTCATGCACAACCAGGGGGAAGGTTGTACATCCACACAAACATAGGCCAGGTGCTATGTGTGCTTCTCTGGCTGCCAAACGGATTGACTCCATCGGTGCTCACGCCCAGCACGATGTTCCTTGGATCGTTCCCAAATTTTGCGTCTTCGAAGTTCAACGCTTGCCACTAGCTCGCATCCTTAGGGTGACTCAGCATCTTGTCTTTTTTATTTATCTCCGGATCATTTGCGTCATCTTCTCGCTTCTTCTCCTCCCTATCCGCGTGCCAACGCAGCAGCTTTGCTACCTTAGGGTCTGCGAAATACCGCTGCAGATGAGGAGTGATCGGAAAGTACCACACCACTTTTCGAGGAGCTTTCTTCCTCTTCTTGTATCGAGTGACGCCGCACACCGGACATATGGTAGACTCTGCGTGCTCGTCCCGATAAATGATGCAATTGTTCATGCACACATGGTATTTCACGTGCGGTAAATCCAGAGGACACACGATTTTCTTTGCCTCCTCGAAACTAGTCGGGCACTTGTTCCCCTGGGGAAGACGTTCGTGCCAGAATGAGATGTTCTCGTCGAAGCATGCGTCGGTCATTTTTTGTTTTACCTTCATCTCCAGAGCCATGAGCGTTACTTTCAGGCGGGTATCCTCGGGCCTGCATCCTTCATACAATGGAGTAACCGCGTCTATCTCCAGTTGATCCAGCTTGGCTTTCTCTCGGGCGGCAGCTCTTGCGTTATCCATCTGCTTGAGAAGCAGCTCTTGAATATGAGGGTCCTGCACCCAGCCCATCGATGGTCCATCGTCGTCTGCTCCGCTGGCATCTTCATCTTCACGATCATGCCCGTCGTCTGCTCCGGCATCTTCCTCATCATCATGTCCTGCATCTTCTACATGATGACTGTGTACAACATCACCGAAACGGAAATGAATCAACATTCCGGCAAAATATTGGCAACTATCGCGTTTCAAATACCAGTACCTGTAAACACAAACATATATGCAACACCACAAACATATGCAACACCACGAACATACATAGATCTACCTAGGCCATAAAAAGTGCATGTGCACATTGTTGGAGGGAGAACAACATAAAGATAGCTTCCCCCCTTACTTACCTATCAAAAAAGGTAATTTAACCACTTAATTTGGATGAATCTATGGTGGAAATGAGGTGACAAGGAGGAGGCAGCCGAGACAAGCTTGGAGGAGGAGGTGGATAGAATGAAGTGGGGAAAGTGAGTGGGTAGGTGTGGCTGTCCAAAATATCTTGTTGGTCCCAGGTTACTAATGGCGCACCACCTCTACTAATGGCGGACCTGCTCGTGGTGCGCCATTAGTAGTTTTGCAAATATATATATATATATATATATATATATATATATATATATATATATATATATATATATATATATATATATATATATAGGGTGGGTCTATTCTCATAACACCCCTTAAGACCTTATTCTCATAACACCGGAGTCTTATTCTGCTAACACCTTCCGACCCACCCCGCACCTACAAACTAACAACAATGGTCGACCGAACTGCGCGCACACAAAAAAACCCACCTTATCCCCTACCGCGACCTGCCCCATCTCGCGACCTGCCCCAGCCCACTCCTCTCTCCCATGTGCTCCTCCATCCCATGGCATCGCCTCCTCCCTCCCAGTGCCCCCACTGCAGCGCCGCCGCCTCCCTCCCCGCGCCCCGGGTGCAGTGCCGCTGCCTTCCTTCCCGTGCCCCCGCGCCGCCATCTCCCTAGCGCCCTCGCGACCCGCGCGCCTCCGTGCCGCCTGGGCCATGGATTCGGCCATGCCGCGGCGGTCAGGCGACGGATCCAACCCCGGTGCACCGCCCAGGCGCCGGGACCGAGCGCTGCCGGCCCCTACCGCTATCCCAGTGACTGCACCCAACCCCCTGCAGCTCCCCTTGTCCTTGCCCCCTGAGAAGCAACATGGATCCGGCGCGCCGCCGCATCCCGCCCCGACCCACTCCTACCCACGCCGCCCCGTGCTCCCATCTTCCTCTCCTCCGGCATCACCACCATTCTCTCTCCACTCCGGCCCCTGGGAAACCTCTCCTTTGGCTCAAGATCCGTCGAGGCGAAGCCTCAGTGGTGCTCGCGTCTGTTAAAGAAGTGCGCCCAGGTGGATTTTTTTTGTTTCTGCTCATGGAAAGCCCCCTTGCAGTCCGGTGACCACATATGTGCGGCTCGAGGGCATGAGATGCATTTCAGTGCTCCTATGCGTGCAGTTTGTGGGCGCGCTGGCGACGACGGCAGCAACACAGTGCACTCCGTTGGTCGTCGTGGTGCACTCTGGTGGTCGATGTGGTACATCTCAGCGGCTCGCTCGAGCACGGGCTTCATCACCTCGGTGATTCTATAGCATGTTTTATTTTTTGCAGTTCCCTGGTCATGCAGCTCGGTGGCGCGCCCAGGTGCACTTCGGCTGAGCCACACTCTTCTACAAGCGAGAAGAGGAGGAGGATTGTTCCCTGCCCACATGCAATGCTCTTTGAGAGAAGCTGAAGTCCATATCATAAAAAGTAAAGTCAATTTGGGCTGAATATGGTCGCTTGACTGCACTGAGCAATTCTTTTGTCAGATTAGATTTTTCATGCTATGTACTTCAAGAAAGAAAAAAATGACGTGGTCCATTTTGTAGCGGTGGTGTGCTTCGCTTTGTAAAAAAGGAGAAAAAAAAGGAGAACAAGAAATTCTCATGAGAGGTTCACTTATTTTTCTAATACAAATTATTTTCTTTCTGGGACGATTGAAAAAAGTAGTTCACTCCATTTATGTAGCAGCTCATTACCTCTGTGTATGAAGTGCAAAAATTGTTTCCGGGGAGGTTTGCTCCACTATTCAAGCTACATTTAAAAAACAAACAAATGCAGTGCACTTTGGTCTAAAAAAGTCCATTGCAAAGGACTCTTTGAAGCTCACTTTGTTCTCTCACGAAAGTTGGCCATAAAAAAACTTTTGCGGTTCACTTGGTGATTGAAAAAACAAAAACACATCGGAAAGCAGCTCACTTCTCAAACACTTCTCAACGCACGTAAAAAATTAATTAGTACGAAAAAAGACAAAAGCAAATCATGAAGTTCACTTTTGGTACTGTTCCGCTTTACTTTCGGGAGTGTTGCGGTCCACTTTACTTCGAAAAAAAAAGTTGGAGAAAAGACAACAAAACTCCTCTGAGAAAAATCTACGTCCAACAAAATAAATCATGAGGTTCGTTTGACTGTCTGATGCAGTGCGTTCTTCAGTTTGAAGCAGTGCGCTTTTCGCGTTTTTGTAATTTCGAAATTGCTCTTAAACCGTAATGAATTAGAGGGCGTGTTCTACATGAGAAAGTAGCGTCTCGACAATATGTTTCCAACAGTGTATCATTTGGATCAATTCGGCCAACTTTTTGTAAAATTTTCACGAAAAAACGGCTGCTGCAGTTCGTAGTCAGCCGCACGATTTTCAAATTTAACGAAAAACCATAAGGAATCTCAAAAACATTTCAACATATGAAAGTAGCGCCGCGTTCGTAGCTTTCCAACGGTATATTACACGCCTTGTTTCGACAAACGGTTAAAAAACTGGAGAGAAAACAGTACCGAAAATTTGAAAAAATTCGAAAAACACAATTCCGCGATTTAGTAAATTCAAAACTGCTCTTAAACCGTAGCGAATTAGAAAAAATAATAGATACAAAAAAGATGTGCGCCGACGATACCTTTCCAGCGGTGTATCATATGTTTCATTCCGACGAGCGGTTTAGAAAAAAACGCCAAAAAATGCTCGCTGCCATTCGTTGTGAGCCGCACGATTTTCGAAACTGCTCTTAAACCGTTCGGAATCTTGAAAAGTATTCAACATGGCGAAGTTGCGTCTACTCCATAGCTTTTCAACGGTATATTACACGCATAATTCCGATAAACGGTTAAAAAACTAGAGTAAAAAAGGTACCGAAAAAACAACACGTACAGTTTTTCAAACATGAAGTTCGCTGGTCTCTGTGATGCGGTGCGTATAGCTCTCCAATGCAGTATTGCAATGCAGTTCGGAAGTGTTATGAGAATATTATTCTCATAATGTTATGAAAATATATATAGGGTGGGTCTATTCTCATAACACCCCTTAAGACCTTATTCTCATAACACCGGAGTCTTATTCTGCTAACACCTTCCGACCCACCCCGCACCTACAAACTAACAACGATGGTCGATCGAACTGCGCACACACAAAAAAACCAACCTTATCCCCTACCGCGACCTGCCCCATCTCGCGACCTGCCCCAGCCCACTCCTCTCTCCCATGTGCTCCTCCATCCCATGGCTTCGCCTCCTCCCTCCCCGTGCCCCCACTGCAGCGCCGCCGCCTCCCTGCCCGCGCCCCCGCTACAGTGCTGCTGCCTTCCTTCCCGTGCCCCCGCACCGCCATCTCCCCAGCGCCCTCACGACCCACGCGCCTCCGTGCCGCCCGGGCCATGGATCCGGCCATGCCGCGGCGGTCAGGCGACGGATCCAACCCCGGTGCACCGCCCAGGCGCCGGGACCGAGCGCTGCCGGCCCCTACCGCTATCCCAGTGACTGCACCCAACCCCCTGCAGCTCCCCTTGTCCTTGCCACCTGAGAAGCAACATGGCTCCGGCGCGCCGCCGCATCCCGCCCCGACCCACTCCTTCCCACGCCGCCCCGTGCTCCCATCTTCCTCCCCTCCGGCATCACCACCATTCTCTCTCCACTCCGGCCCGTGGGAAACCTCTCCTTTGGCTCAAGATCTGTCGAGGCGAAGCCTAAGTGGTGCTCGCATCTGTTAAAGCAGTGCGCCCAGGTGGATTTTTTTTGTTTCTGCTCATGGAAAGCCCCCTTGCAGTCCGGTGACCACATATGTGCGGCTCGAGGGCATGAGATGCATTTCAGTACTCCTATGCGTGCAGTTTGTGGGCGCGCTGGCGACGACGGCAGCAACACAGTGCACTCCGTTGGTCGTCGTGGTGCACTCTGGTGGTCGATGTGGTACATCTCAGCGGCTCGCTCGAGCACGGGCTTCATCACCTCGGTGATTCTATAGCATGTTTCATTTTTTTGCAGTTCCCTGGTCATGCAGCTCGGTGGCACGCCCAGGTGCACTTCAGCTAAGCCACACTCTTCTACAAGCGAGAAGAGGAGGAGGATTGTTCCCTGCCCACATGCAATGCTCTTTGAGAGAAGCTGAAGTCCATATCATAAAAAGTAAAGTCAATTTGGGCTGAAGATGGTCGCTTGACTGCACTGAGCAATTCTTTTGTCAGATTAGATTTTTCATGCTATGTACTTCAAGAAAGAAAAAAATGGCGTGGTCCATTTTGTAGCGGTGGTGTGGTTCGGTTTGTAAAAAAGGAGAAAAAAAGGAGAACAAGAAATTCTCATGAGAGGTTCACTTATTTTTCTAATACAAATTATTTTCTTTCTGGGACGATTGAAAAATGTAGTTCACTCCATTTATGTAGAAGCTCATTACCTCTGTGTATGAAGTGCAAAAATTGTTTCGTGTATCTCTGAGTCGACTACATCAAATACGTGCAGTGCGTTTGGTCCTTGGAAGTGGTTCATTTTTTATAGTGATATTTTTCACTTGCACCCAACATGAAAAGTGCGATTTTTTAAACTAAACATCGAGATAGCAATGAGGTTCACTTCGACATATGTCGCGGTTCGTTTGCCCTCGTCTCTGTGGTCCATTCTCGGTCTTAAAAAATGTTAAGACAAAGACGTCAAAAACTCAGCTGATAAAATTTTACAGCCGACAAAAGAAATCATGAAGTTCACTTACCCGTCTGATGCAGTGCGTTCTTCAGTTTGAAGCAGTGCGCTTTTCGCGTTTTTGTAATTTCAAAACTGCTCTTAAACCGTAATGAATTAGAGGGCGTGTTCTACATGAGAAAGTAGCGTCTCGACGATATCTTTCCAACGGTGTATCATTTGAATCATTTCGCCCAACGTTTTGTAAAAATTTCACGATAAAACGACTGCTGCCGTTCATAGTCAGCCGCACGATTTTCAAATTTAACTAAAAACGTAAGGAATCTCAAAAACATTTCAACATATGAAACTTGCGCCTCGTTCGTAGCTTTCCAACGGTATATTACACGCCTTGTTTCGACAAACGGTTAGAAAACTGGAGTGAAAACAGTACTGAAAATTTGAAAAAATTCGAAAAACACAATTCCGCGATTTAGTAAATTCAAAACTGCTCTTAAACCGTAGCAAATTAGAAAAAATAATAGATATGAAAAAGATGCGTGGCGACGATACCTTTCCAACGGTGTATCATATGTTTCATTCCGACGGGCGGTTTAGAAAAAAACGCCAAAAAACGCTCGCTGCCATTATTCGTCGGTCGCACCGTTTTCAAAACTGCTCTTAAACCGTGCGGAATTTTGAAAAGTGTTCAACATGGCGAAGTTGCGTCTACTCCATAGCTTTTCAACGGTATATTACACGCATAATTCCGATAAACGGTTAAAAAACTAGATCAAAAAGGTACCGAAAAAACAACACGTACAGTTTTTCAAACATGAAGTTCGCTGGTCTCTGTGGTGCGGTGCATATAGCTCTCCAATGCAGTATTGCAATGCAGTTCGAAAGTGTTATATATATATATATACAGCCGGTCTATTCTCATAACATTATGAGAATAATATTCTCATAACACTTCCGAACTGCATTGCAAAATTGCATTGGAAAGCTATGCGCACTGCTTCCTTCTTCTGCTGCGAACCACATAGAGGTGCAGCAGGAAACATTCATTTAGCAGCGTTTCTGGCTAGTTTGACTGATTTGTACTGGTTTATTCGTGCGTGCGCTGATTTAATATGTGGTTAAGCACTGAATTCTGCGAGAAAACGACGGAAATCCTTGGATTTGGCGGATCTACGTTCGTTCTTCCGCTTTTCTCTGTTCTCTGTTCTCTGTTGCTTCCCCGTGCGGATCGAAATTGTTGCGTTTTTGTATGTAATATTCTGTTGTTTTCGGCAATTACGGGCTGCTTTTGATCTATCCGTATGAATTGGATCGGATTAAGTTGTTAATTTGGAAGAATTTTAAGTTTTTTGTCCATGTTTTTTTGCGACGCGACTGGATCTGGTCTTTTCTCAAAGATGTTTTTTGAGTTTTTTTGCATTATATAGTTGTTAGAACTGCATTGCAGGCTGTGTTTTCCGTCTGTGAATCGTGGTCAAGAGGGGTGGACTGCAGTAATACGCAAATGCACGTTGAATTTTTGTAGTGCGGCGAACTGCATTAATATGCAATGCGAGCCTGTATGAACTGCATTACAGCCACGGGGGTGTCGGGGGACTAGTTTGATAAGTTTTTTTGCTTTGGTCAAGCGCGGTGGACTGCAGTAATATGCAATGCGGAATGCACTTTGTTATGTAACCGCACTGCTTTATTTGTCTTTTTTTATGTTGTTTGTTTTACATATACATATACTGGTGGGTCAATTGGCTCCCCTCCCACCTTATCCCTGGCGGCTCCCATCTCACCTTATCCGTGGCGGCGCCACTCCTGATCGATCTGTTTTTTCTCCCAACCAGATCTGTTTTTCGCCTGGCAATGGATTGCGCGTGCGGCTGCCTTGCAAGGTTGGAGCCGATGCTGGAGACATGCGTTTTTTCTGAAGGTTTGGTTCTGAACCAGAGGCAGCGGCACATCGCTCTCTGTTCTATTCTATATTCTTTAGGTATTGGATTTCGGGCTCCATTCGTCCATCAGTTGACTAACGATGATGTCAGTGTTTCATGGGTATGTATTTCTCGGATATTCTTTTTCATGTGTTGTTTGTAGTAACGCTACCTGAATTTTTGTAGGAGTATTAGATTTCTGAAGAAATTTTTTTGCTACCAAGTATAAGCGAACTACTTTTCCCATAGTAGTTTTTTTATGAACATTGTAGGAGCAGCAGCAATTTTGTCTAGTCATTATTATTACGTGTTGACATCAATATCTTTTTATGAAAGATTGTAATCTTTTTCTTAGTTGTTCTTATTTTTTTTTTCTGTTCTTGTTGTTTTTCTTTGCAGAAATTCCCTTCTGGTCTAGGCAGGGTAACAGAAAGCTGTGTTAACTTGGTGTTGGTCAGCAAGAATGGATATCATGATGTTGATGTTATGTATTCTGTTGGCTCTGATGATTGTTTGGTTCTCAAAGATGGCTGGAAGGAATTTGTGGAGGAAGCTGGTCTTCTGGCAGGGGATGTTGTCATGGCTATGTTTTATAGGCATGCAAAGTGTTTGGAAATCAAGTTAAATTTGCTTTAGATCAGTCTCGCTTGAGCAGCAGCAGCATGAGACATTTTTGTTGTAATAATTTGACATTTTTTGCGTGGCTTCTAGTGTATTTTCTTATGAGAATTCTGAGTATAAGTGAACTGCTTTTTTACATATAGTCTTTCATGTGCATCCTATCAGCAGCAGCAGTTGAAGAACATGCATTCTGGAAACCCCCACCGAGCTTTTCCTTTTTTTTAACCCACACACGGAACTAGAGTTTTTCTAATAAAAGAGCACCGCATCAACCTTCTTAGCAGGAGCAGTTTTGTGAAAGAATTCTCCATGTGAACTGCTCTGATAGTTTTGTTTTTTATGTGTATCCTAGCTACAACAGCAGTTTTGAAGCAATATACATACTGAAAACAGACTACGGAGAACTGCATATATTTGATAGATAGAAACCACGGTTCTGCGGTCATAATTAACATAGTACATCATCAAGCAAACTAACGCAACATAAGCAAACATTGTCCCAAAGCAAACTAGAACGAAAGCAAACTAATCTACATACGCAGAGGGAAACTAAATCGAGCACTTGCGACAGGAATCCTTGGGTTTCAGCATCTGTCCTGCTTCACCAGTTCCACCCGTTGGAGTTGGAGGTGGAAGTTGATGCCCCCTTGCCCCACCCCCTCCTGGATGACCTCGGGCGCTTCCTTGTCTTCTCTGTTTCAGCGCGCGCGAGGCCTTTCTTCATGGTGCTGATTCGGTTCCATATCTCGAGCGCAGCGTAGGCGTCCTTGGCAGCATACTCGACGTGCTTGGTGCTGAGAATGGAAGTCCACAGGCTGTGGTCGTGGTCTGTCATCTTCATCTTCATGTCTGCGTACTCGTCGTCGATGATGGCAGCAGCTACATCGCCCAGCGAGTCCAGTGGCTTCGTTCCATCAGGCACCCTCCAGTTCGTCTGGATGTCGACGAAGTTGGGGATGTGGAGGTTGCAGGCTGCGAGCTTCTGCTTGTCCTGCTCGATGGCGAAGCCAGCGAACTCGAACCTAAGGAAAGTGAACCGCAAGTTATACCTTTCGGAACTGCATACACGGGCATATAGAACTGCAACGCATACTCGGCAGAGAGAATTGCTTACCTTGGGTCGCCGAGGAACCTGTCGAAGGTGATGCATCTCTTGCCCAATGTACCACATATCTGGAAAAGAAGCACTGGGTGGTACTTGCCGATGGATAGTTGAACCAGGGCCGCCCTCTCGTGGTCGGGTGTGTACTCCACGTCGATGCCGACGATCTTCTGGCGGCGCCGCTGGAGAAGTGTCTTGAACTCTTCGACGTACGTCGCCATGGCGGCGACGTCGGTGGTGTAGATCACCTTCAGCTTCGTGTTCCCGTGCGCATGCACGACGTCGTAGGTCCTGCTGAACCCCATTGCTGCAAAGAGGAGGTAGAGGAGGAGGAAGGCGCAACGTCGTGTGTTTTGTGCGGACGGTCTGGTGGATGAAGCGCGGGATTTAAATGTGAGCGGCAGCAACTTCTGCCGAGGACACGATCTCTTCTCCCAACCGTGTTGGCGATCGTGGGTTCGTGATGATCGTGGCGTTCGCGCGGCGTGCAACCGTCGGGATAGAGGAGGGGCGGGGCGCGGCGCTTCGGCCGATAGTGGGCGCATTTATTTTAGGGCAGGCGAACCGAATCGTCCGCCGTAAGCGAACTGCATCGCTTCAGAAGCGGAATCGTTTCCCGTAAGCGAACTGCATCGCTTCAGAAGCGGAATCGTTTTTGTTTACATTTTTTTGCACTAAGCGCACTGCACTGTGTACTCGAAGGTTACTGCACTGCAAGCTTTAAACGCATCACGCACGCACTGCGGTGTATGTGAATCCTAGTCTGACTCTACATTTTTTCTTTTCTAACTGCTTTTCTGTATTGATTCACGTTCATGTCAGATTCAATACGACCAAGAGAACTGCATTCTCAAAATGACATTCCGATGTCAGTTTTTTCATACAGAAGAGAACCGCATTCCGAGAGTGGCATTCTCATCTTATTTTCTTTTTTCATATAGAAGAGAACTGCATTTTATGAAGCATCCCTCCCCCCCGCAGCACATTTGGTCACAAAGCATGTATGGCATATGTTGTATCTATTCATTTTTGAACTTGAGTATTACATGTTGAATTTTTTTTTTGCAGTCCACTGAACACAAGCTATATATATTATATACGATACGATATATATAAATGATGAAGTTAATATGTTTTTTAAAATGCAAAACTGCATATGTGTTTGATCTACGTCCTTTTCCTGGTGCTTCTTCACAGATTGTGCACTGCATTTGTTTCAACGGTTGTTGCTGCTTCTGTCTTGCTCTTGTTGTTCGCATTACCCCTCGTAACGGGACCGTGCGACCGCGATGCTTGCCTACGCGCTGGATTCTGCGTTCTGTCTCTCCCCCTCGTTTTTGATGATGGTTCTTCGATTTCTTCATCTGCTTCTTCTTCTTCCTCGTCTTCTTCTTCTTCTTCCTCCTCATCTTCCTCCTCGGTTTCATCAGCTTTGCTCGCTTCCTCACTCTCTTCTCTGTCAGCATCTTCTTCGTTATCTTCTTCATCTTTTTCCTCTGTTCTATTTGGACAAGTTCTCGCGTTATGCTTCTCTCTCTTGTTGCAGACGCTACATAGTCTTCTCTTTGGCGTATCATCTTGTTGGTCAGCTTGGTGATTTGTGGTGGCATTTTCAGCCTGGATTTGTTTCAGCCTCTCCTCACATGTTCTTGAGTTGTGTCCCGCAATCTTATTGCATGATTTACACATCCTTACCCCCAGTGGTCTTCCTTCGCTGTCCAGTTCTGGCTCAGGCCTGCTATTTTTTTAGGGCTTTTTTCATTTGCTGCAGCTTTTTTATTGGCTGATTTGCTCTCTTTCTTTCTCCCTTTTGTGTTTGAAACAGGCAGGGGAAGAATTGTGTCATCCATATTATGAACTGCACCATCAGCAGCATGTTCGTGCTCCTTTCCTTGTTCTTCACTCCGCGAATCCATTATCTTCTCTGCCTCTTCTTCTTCTTCGTTTATTACGTTCACTTCTTGTATGAGTTTTCTCATCCCAGCTAAAGCTCTGTTGTACCCTCTATCCGATTTGACACCTCTGTTCGCCAGGTCCATTGCAGTTTCTGCAAGTAGTCTCCTACGGCAGAACATCGAACTCCCATCCGGAGCAGTTTGCTCATAGTCTCTGCGGTCAAAAGTTGGATTTTGGCGTGCGTTCCGTGTGTATCTCTTCAATATGTACTGTTCAGGTATCTTGTCCACCCGCAGCTGATCCAACATGCAAATGATGTGCACGCAGAACAGGCCTGCAGCAAAAGAAATTTTTTGGGTTACTCGTTCCAGCAAACTTCACATAAATAGGCAACATTTTTTAATTTTTTTGGTTTTGTGAACTGCATTATAAATAGGTCCTGGGTCTGCTGCTATAGTGAACCTCACTATATATTTTCTTTGTTTTTAATCTCTTTTTTTTGCTACCAGCAATAAGTGAACTTCATTTTGTTTTACGTGTGCTTATTTTTTTGTTTTCCTGTCTCACTTACCTGCGTGTGTCCACAGCTTGCATTCGCATTCGTAGATACCGTTCGTCACATCAGCAACCACCTGGAACTCGTGTCTTGCCCAATCAAAATCATCAGACCGGTTGTAGTGGCGCACCAAATATTTCGTTGGGTTGTCAGTGGACTGCTCTGATCTGAAGGCAGTGCTGCGGTAGTGCGTTTGCTTGAAGTCAGCAAAGACCGCCCTGGTGTAAATCTTGGAGAGCTGAACCTCGAATTCAAACTGAGTAGTAGTCTTTATTTCCGTCTGTGAAACAAAGAAAACCAGTTAAGTAGTTGTCTTTTTCGCAGCAAAAATCAAGAAAGCGAGTATTGTTTTTATTAATTGCTCATCCATCTCTAAAAAAATTGCTCTGTTTATATAACTCGTTAGCTATGGTCTCCGCGTGCTCGACGCCCTTCCTTGTCTGGATGCACCTGTCCACCTGGGACGCAAAGATGTGCAGGTCGTGTCTTTCCTTGACAAAGTTCCTCTTCAAGATCCGGTTCATGCTTTCACTTCTCTGTGTCGACGTCATCCGTGCACAGAACACCTCCTTGTAGTAAGCCGATATCCATTCTTTTCTGTCTGTCCACAGCGCCTTCATAATCTCATCATTTTGCAGGTTATACTTTTCCATGAGCTCATGCTAAGCGTGTTCAAACTCTGATGGCATCAGTGGGTGGTTGAGAACGGAGGTCAGCTCATCCTTGAATTTCTCATAGGCTTTGTACAGCAAGGACATGTGATCCTTGTATTTTTTCAGTATATGCCAACGGCATAACTTGTGCAGCGTGCCTACGAGCGTACTTTTTATCGCGGCATCCATGGAGGGGCATTGATCTGCATGTTTTTGAAAAAAAAACAAGCAGTGAGTTATTGAGAGAACTGCATATGTTTTTTCTGCTTTTTTTCTTTTTTTTTTCATTGGATGTAAGAAATGGACTACAGAACTTGGCAGTGAACTGCATTGTTATTTAAGTTCACTTTTTTTTCAGCATACCTGTGAGTATGCAGATTGGCCGCTTGTTGTTCATGCAACGCAAGAACGTCCGGAACACCCACTCGAAAGTCGGTATTGTTTCGTCTCTGATGAGAGCCACAGCGAATATTGTACTTTGGAGGTGGTGGTTGACTCCAACGAAGACGCCCAGAGGCATGTGGAACTTGTTGGTCTTGTAGGTCATGTCAAATGTGACACAATCTCCAAAATCTTCGTACGATCCCCTGCAGCTGGCGTTCGCCCAGAATATGTTGCGCACACGGTTATCGACATCTTTGTCGTAATCATAGAAGAACTTCGGGTTTATTTGCTGCATCTTTTCAAAGAAAGCCAGGAGTTTCTTCACATCGTCCTCTGTTTCCTCCCTCGCGAATTGGTGCTTCCTGCAGTTCAAAATAATAATATACTTGCAGCATTAGGGAGATACAGAAAATGCACAAAGCGGACTGCATGAAATAGACGATATATCGTTTTTTTGTTTTAGTAAACGTACCTGTTCACCCAGTCACGGCTGGTGCGCCCCATAAAGTGCAGTCCTCCTGACATCCTAGACAGGGTTGACATCATCTGCGTGTGCGTGAGGTTGTCGCTCTGCATGTCCTTCACTAGTTTATCGAGCAACGGGTCATCCGTCTTATGCGAGTGCATGTGCAGAAGCATAGCCGGGCTGTCAATCATCCTGTGGTTGTGATTGAGCTCAATCTCTGCTATCACAAACACATCCTTTATTTTTTTCAATATCATCCCCGCCTTGCAGCCAGTCCTCTTTGATGTTTTTTCTCGCTTTCTGTCATAATCAGTGACAGTTTGTTTGCTTCTGCCTTCCTTTGAGCACACGATGTATCTGTTTGTTCTGTATCCGCCGTTTTTGCGTGTGCCGAAGCCTGCATGCCTCGCATACGTGTTGTAGAATTCTCGCGCCGCATCTTCTGATGTGAACTGCATACCTTTCACAGGCACAAGTTGTTGGAGCATGTTCTCATCCTGCACACATACAACATGGAATGTTTCCTTTTTTTGTTAATGAGAATGCACAAGCTGAAACTATGCGTAATAACTGAACTGCAGTAGTCAGGCAAGGATGCTTACATGCGTGTACTGTTTTTCTTCTAACGGTGTTTGCAGCTCACCGATGTTTATTGGGCATGGAGGGGTGACAACAGACCTGTGTAATTGAGGATCGCGAGGAGGCAGGAGTGTGGAGAACTTTACTTTTTTGCTTGCTTGCGGCCCTCCTTGATTCTGTTTCCGATTCTTTTGTTGGGCAGTAGGCGGCCTTGGTGGAATTCCACTGTCCCTTTGTCGACGAATCGTTTGCACATGGACCTGCCGAACATGCTGGGTTTCAACATCGGCTTCTGGAGGTGCTATATCATCCGTTCTGATCTGCTGACCAAATGTTTCAAAGACACGCGTGTACCTTGGGTGCATAACTGTTATGATTTGCTCTTCGTCATCATCCTCCTCCTCATCATTTTTCTGCGCGTGTTCCCCCATGAAGACCAGATCGTCGTCGTCCTCCTCGTCATCCTGCGGTTCTTTTGTTTCACTGCCTTCTCCATCTCCAATGATGTTTGCTTCACTGTTTTCATCTTTATCCTCTACATCTTCCTCCACGGAGTAGGCAGTTCTGTTTGTTGTGTTAAAGAAACCCCTAGGTAATTCAGGTGTTATCCATCCAGGCATCTCCCACTCTTCTCTTCCAATGCAGTTCAGGGGCTCGGGGTTGTAAATGATTCGAGGCATCTTTTGTTTTTGAGGTATAGTAAATTCCTGTAGGTTATTAAGCCAAAGCTTTTTTTTATGCACATCAACAATGAAATGAACTGCATCTTTCGTACTATATATCATTATATTTTTTTGCAACGGTAAGAAATTGTACCTCAATTTGTCATTCTACATCAAGGGCACTGTTAGTTAACGTGAAGAAACGATGCACTTCAGCTCTAGGAACAGCGCTCTACATATTTAAGTCAATGTGGACTGCAATTTTGATCCATACAACGTTTTTTATTTTTCGAACTATCCTTTTCTGTTTTTCTACTTTGGAGACACATGTGACTGCAGTCGACGCAAGATGGGGGACTGCATGGGTATAAAAACGGCACTGCAAACTGGATGTGGGGGCTTGGTATGTTGATTTTCTTACCTTATATGCAGTTCCCTCTTTCTGCAGATGCAGCTCTTGCTGCTGTTGTCGTGCAGTCCACCTCCGCCACAGGAAATCATGCGCATTTTCCACCTTCGCCATTGTTGCGGGAGAAGGCTGGACGTGCACCATTGCAGTTCGCATCCACGACGAATGCGATGTAGTAGTCAACCTTGCAGTTCGCCTCCCCCTGTCATGCATGGCTAAGGCTGGATGCTTCAGGGGCGGATCCTCCAGGTGTTGTTGGAGCGAAGGTGAGGTGCGGCGTCGCTTCCTAAACGCCGCCGCGGAAATTTCGTCCCCGACGGACTGCATCGCCGGCCGCTTTGGCGCGCGCTCCGCTCCCGCTACGAGGCGGGGGAGGGGTGGTGCAGGACGCCGGCCGCCGGCCGCCGTGCGCCCCAGCGATAGGAGGCGGGGGGAGGGGTGGGGGAGGACGCCGGCCGCCGGCCGCCGTGCGCCCCCGCGCTAGGAGGCGGGGGAGGGGTGGGGGAGGACGCTGGCCGTCGGCCGCCGTGCGCTCCCGCGCTAGAAGGCGGGGGAGGGGTTGGGGAGGTCGCTGGCCGCCGGCCGCCTGGGCGCTCCCGCGCTAGGAGGCGGGGAGGGGTTGGGGAGGATGCGGGCGTCGGGCGCTAGGAGGCGGGGAGTGGACGAGGAGGGTTGTTAGGAGAATAAGCTTTTTGTTAGGAGAATAAGGTCTTAAG
>LR738711.1:71540533-71562138 GCA_902687465.1 Secale cereale
ATATATATATATATATATATATATATATATATATACTAATGGCGCACAGTGGAACAGTGCGCCATTACTAGTTTAAAATAGTAATGGCACACTACGGCACGGTGCGCCATTAGTAATTTTGCAAAAAAAAGAATAAAAAAGAATATAAAATAGAATATAAAAAAAAGTAGTGGCGCACTATGCCTGGATGCGCCATTAGTATGTTTGGAAAAAAATTGTTAATAGTGGCGCACGATGTGCCTGGTGCGCCATTAGTGTATACCACACTAATGGCGCACCAGAACATGGTGCGCCACTGCTATATAGTTGTGGCGCACCACATGTCTGGTGCGCCATTTGTATCCATTCCATCTATAGCCCTTTTCCTAGTAGTGGTTGCCCCGGCAACCACCACGTTTCTGAAGTGGTCCAAGACCCCCATCACATTCGACCAGTCTGATCACCCTGCGCACATCGCTACCCCCGGGCGGCAGGCGCTGGTGGTCGACCCAGTGGTCATGGCCACACGTCTGACCAGGGTCTTGATGGATGGAGGCAGTGGTTTGAATATTCTGTAGGCAGCAACCCTCGGAGATATGGGCATCCCGATGTCCAAGCTGAGTGAAAGCAACATGAGGTTCCACGGTGTCATCCCCGGGAAGAAGGCCGACTCACTTGGCCAAATCACACTCGACGTAGTCTTTGGCGACTAGCCAATTTTCGCAAAGAGAAGCCGACGTTTGAAGTGGTGGACTTCAACAGCGCTTATCATGCCATTCTGGGTAGGCCCACCTACGCCAGGTTCATGGCTCGACCGTGTTATATATACCTAAAGCTGAAGATGCCGGGACCCAATGGCGTTATAACCGTCACGGGGAACCGTCGGAAAGCGGAAGAGTGCTTCCAGAAAGGCTCGAAGATCGCTGACGAGCAGATGGCAGTAGTAGAGATGGAAGAGTACAAGAAAAGCGTGGATCCGAGTGACTTGCTGTGGGCCAAGAAGCCGGCTTCCGAGTCAGCTTTCCAGTTGACCGGGGAGACGAAGCCCGTACACATTCACCCCACCGACCCCAATGCAGCACCGACCTACATCTCCACTACACTCGACAACAAATAGGAAGAAGCGCTCATCCAGTTCCTCCGTGAGAACTGGGACATCTTCGCATGGAAACCATCAGACATGCCAGGTGTACCCAGGGGACTAGCTGAGCACCAATTGCGAGTCGACCCAAAAGTGAAGCCTGTAAAGGAGCATCTCCGTCGGTCCTTTGCGGAGAAGAGAAAGGCAATTGGCGAGGAAGTGGCTCGGCTCCTGGCAGCTGAGTTTATCCGTGAGTCTACCACTCCGAGTGTCTCGCCAATGTCGTCATGGTCCGCAAGAAGGACAAGTCTCTCCGCATGTGCATCGATTTCAAGCATATGAATTGGGCCTGCCCGAAGTATCATTTTCCTCTCCCCCGCATCGATCAGATAATTGACTCGACTGTGGGATGCGAGCGTTTGTCCTTTCTGGACGCGTATTCCAGGTACCATCAGATCCATCTATTTGGACCCGACGAAATCAAGACAGCTTTCATCACCCCATTCGGGTGTTTCTATTATGTCACCATGCCTTTCGGCCTCATGAATGCCGGCGCTACCTTCATGCGCATGATCCAGAAGTGCCTGCTGAAGCAAATCAGTCGGAATGTCGAAACATTCATGGATGACATTGTGGTCAAGTCACGGAAAGGTTCTGGCCTGCTGACTGACCTCGCTGAGACATTCGCAAATTTGAGAAGCTATGATATCAAGCTCAATCCATCGAAGTTTACGTTTGGAGTTCCTGGTGACAAGTTACTCGGTTTTCTCGTTTCCGAACGGGGAATCGACGCCAACCCAGAGAAGGTCAGCACCATCCTCCGAATGAAACGCCCCAAGCGCATACACGACATACAGAACCTTACTGGTTGCTTGGCCGCATTGAGTCGATTCATTTCTCGTCTCGGTGAGAAGGCATTGCCTCTCTACCGACTGATGAAGAAATCAGAAAAGTTCGAGTGGAATTCCGAAGCCGAAGCAGCGTTTGAAGAGCTCAAAGCCATGCTGTCCACCCAGCCGGTGCTTGCTGCCCCAGTCAGCAAAGAGCCTCTCTTACTATACATTGCAGCCACCGGACAAGTTGTCAGCACTGTACTCACGGTCGAGCGGGAAGAAGAAGGCAAGGTCTACAAAGTCCAGCACCCAATCTATTACATATCCGAAGTTTTGACTCCCTCCAAGCAAAGGTACCCGCATTACCAGAAGCTTGTGTACGGGATTTACTTGACTGCAAAGAAGGTTGCCCACTACTTGTTAGATCATACAATCTCAGTCATCAGCGACGCCCCCCTGTCAAAGATTCTGAACAACCGAGATGCAACCGGTCGAGTGGCAAATTGGGCGATTGTACTTCTTCCATTAGATATCAAGTTTGAAGCGAAGAAAGCCATTAAGTCTCAGGCTATAGCAGATTTTGTGGCCGAGTGGATAGAACAAGAGCTGTCGACTCAAGTTCAGTCGGATCACTGGACTAGGTTCTTTGATGGATCCAAAATGTTGAACGGATCCGGCGCAGGCATGGTCCTGGTATCTCCCAGGGGCGACAAGCTCTGCTACATCCTTCAGATCCACTTTGACTCATCGAACAACAAAGCTGAGTACGAAGCACTTTTGTACGGGTTGCGCATGGCCATCTCACTCGGCGTCCGTCGCTTGATGGTCTACGGCGACTCAGACTTAGTGGTGAACCAAGTGATGAAGGAATGGGACGTCAGGAGCCCGACAATGACCAGTTATTGCAGTGCAGTACAAGTTCGAAGGTTTAGAGCTCAATCACGTGCCCAGAGCCAAGAATTAGCTTGCCGATGACCTTGCGAAAATTGGGTCGACTCGGAAGCCTATACCTAAGAATGTGTTTCTGGAACACCTGCGCACCCCTTCTGTCAAAGAAGACCCCTTCACGGAGGAACCCACATAGCCAGTCAGTGTGTCAGATCCGACTGAAGTCGGAATACCTGCAGTGGTCGACTTGATCATGGAGGTTTTATTGATTACGCCCGACTGGACTGTGCCATACATAGCTTATCTGCTCAGGCAAGAACTCCCGGAAGATGAAGAAGAAGCGCGCCAGATCGTCCGTCGATCCAAGGCGTTCACCGTCATTCAGGGTCAGCTCTACAGAGAAAGTGTCACTGGAGTCGCTCAGCGCTGCATCACCCCAGAGGAGGGTCGACTGATTCTGAATGAGATTCACTCGGGAACTTGTGGCCACCACGATTCCTCTCGGACCATCGTGGCCAAAGCGTACTAAGCCGGGTTTTATTGGCCCCGAGCCAATGAGATGGCCAAAGATATTGTGGATAAGTGCGAAGGGTGCCAGTTCTACTCCAACATGTCCCAGAAGCCAGCGTCTGCCCTGATGTGACGCCCGAAGACCGACGTCCCAGAAGATTCCAGATGTTCCGAGTTCTCCCGTGTGTTTCATTTGTGCTTGTGTTATTTATTTTGCATTGCATCATGTCATCATGCCATCATGTCATTAATCTTTGCATCTCAACTTAAATAAATCGTGTGGACCTTCGGTCCATTTAAATCGAGGGAAGGATGACTTCTCTTTATAACATATCCTCCCAATATTATGGAGCTATTATAAATAATTATTCCATTTGTTTGGGATTCACCACAACACACGCGCAATTTAATTCCATGCCTTTTGTATCTCAATTCTTGATCCCAAACTTTGCCCATAAATCCTTTCATCACTTTCAAGAGCTCCACCAAAAATCTCATCATTTCTGGATTTTTCTAACACCCACTTCTTATGCAAACCATTTGAATTTAATTCAAATGAGTTGTATCTAAATCTTCCAAACAGGTGTGGAGCCAATTTTGTGGAACCAGGTATGAAACTTGGAGTCTATAAAAATTGCTTGCATGAAGGAATTCCATCTCTATCCTCTCCTTTTGCCCTTTTCTATTTTGAAGATGCGAAAAAGCTTTTATTTGTCCAGCATGCCTTCTTGCATGTTTTACCTCTCCACTGAGCCGGCCCATCTGGCCTCCTGGCCCAGCCACCCCGTAACCTAGCCCGACCGATCCCCTCGCACCGTCCTCTCCCTCAGTTCCCCCGTCCGCCGCCACTGCTCGTCCCTCCCTCATCTCCCTCGCATCTCCCGATTCCCATCTCCCTCTTTGCTCGATGCCTCGCCTCTGCGTCCCTCTCCTCCAATGCCGCCACTCCTTCCCTCGTCCTCTCCTTGTCCCCTCGACCACAGCCAGCGCCAAGAGGCCGCACCCGCGCACGATCTCCATCACCTCGCCCTTCAAGCCGCGCGCGACCTCCTCCCTGCTCGCACACCCTCCGTCGCCAGGGCCGCAGCCGCCCCTGCCTCCGCGCCAGGAGCCCCAGCGTCGCCGCGCCATGGCCCTACGCCCTTCCCCTCCGGCCTCCTCCGCGCCTCGTGCCCGCCACCGGCGCCACCAAGGCCGCCAGCGCCAGCCAGCGCCTCCTCGCCGCGGCCGCGCGATGCGCTGCCTCACCGCTGCAGCGCTCAGCTCCAGCACCTCGTCGCCGACTCCCTCCAGCGCCCGTGACGTCCAACTGCTCGTCGACCCCGCTGTCCTCCGCTTCCCGCCCGTGCTGCCCCGCACCTCCGTCGCCAGGCCGGGCCTATGCGTCGCTAAACTTGCTGTGACCGAGACCTTTGCTCTGTGTTTTGTTGCTGTTGTTGTTTATCCCAGGACCTCGGAGGTCAAGTACCGCGACGGCTGGATCCGCCAAGTCCTCTTCATGTACGACTACATCCGATGTTGTTTTTGACAAGTACCACGACGCTTGCTCGGAGCCCTCGGATCCGTCAAGTTCGACTACCACACGTGTACGACTACTACATGAACGAGTACCACGACGACCGTTGTTCGCCAAGTACCCCTTCGGAAACGCCAAGGTCGACTACGCCCGGAGGTGAAACAAGTACATCTACGGATACCCGAACGCCTACGAACCGTGTACCACTACCGTCGACCCGAAGATGTCCGATGCCGTGTACAACGACCGCCTCGAGAACGTCTACTTCCACTACTTCCACTATGTCCCTCGACGACTCGAACCGCTTCGAGAACGAACGTCCCGAAGGTATAACCCCGAGTCGATGACCCGTGGAATGCTTGTTGTGTTGTATGAGATGTTTCCCTTGTGTGCACCGTGCCCGTTTCGTCTTTTGTCATGCTCCTCGGTTGCCTCGTCGCCGACCCGTGGGAACCCGGTGACGGGATCACCCCACCTTTCTTCTTGCTTGACACGCTCTCCGTCATCTTTAGCACCGGTCTCTCAATGAGTTACCGGAATCGAGATGTTGCCGTTGCATCATTTTCGGATCGTTGCTGTGGCACCTTTTTCCTTCCACCACGGTGACAATACTTCATATCTCTTCATGATTAACTTTTACTAAACTTGCATAAAACTTGATCATGCCATCCGCATCATGTTAACAACATTTAAAAATGTGTGAATTGTTGTTTGCTTCAAATTGATAAACATGCATATGGGGATTTCCGGAATTGTTGTTATTTCCGGCCTCATTTAAATTGCCTAAATAGGTAGTTTGCTCTTGCTTCACCTCTTGCCATGTTACAAACAATTAATATTGTCTTGTAAATAAACGAGAGTCAATTAAATAATTAAAATGTGGTGTTTCGTCAATATGCAACTCGTTGCATATTGAGCTCCACTTAACTTGTAGTGTTGTTTGTGCACTTTGCCATGCCATGCATATTTAAACCGGACATGCATCATACTTGGATGTGCATCGTATGCCATGTTTATGCTTGTGTGTTTACCGTGTTGTTTGCTTCTTTCCGGTTGCTTCTCTTGTTAGCTTCGGTTTCGTTCCGGAGTTGTGAGGATTCGCTCGACTATGTTGCTCCGTCTACTTCTGGACCCGTTCTTCTTCCTTGCGGAATCCCAGGCAAGATGATCATACCCTTGGATACCTTTACTACCATTGCCATGCTTAGTTGTCTCGATGCTATCATTACATGTCACGCTACCCATCTTTTATGCCAGCCTCTCCTTGTTGCCATGAAACCTCTAACCTTTGACACCTTCCTAGCAAAACCACTGTTTGGCTATGTTACCCGCTTGCTCAGCCCCTCTTATAGCGTTGTTAGTTGCAGGTGAAGATGAAGTTTGTTCCAGGAGGGAACTTGTTGTTGGAATATCACAATATCTATTATTATTATTAACACACCTATATAGTGGGCATGGGTGGAAGGCTTGGCCTTTTGCTCGGTGTTTTGTTCCACTCATGCCACCTTAGGCGCCGATAAACCGGCATTATGTTCCTTGATTTTGCGTTCCTTACACGATGGGTGGATGGGGACCCCTTGACAGTTTGACTTTGAATAAAACTCCTCCAGCAAGGCCCAACATTGGTTTTAATTTGCTCATAATAACAACTTAATTAATTAATTAAATTGCATAGGGAGTTAGCGCTACCCGAGGATTCTTTCTACATAGCAGGGGGGCCAGTGCTGATGGTGTTGGTCCCAAACGGGGAGCCTGCAGGGCCACCACGGGGAAACTCGAGGATTGGTTTTACTCGTAGCATCGCCCATCCGGTTGTGGCCTGAGACGAGATACGCGCGGCTACTATCAGGGTGTCGACACACCGGGAGGTCTTGCTAGACTTGTTTTACCATTGTCGAAATGTCTTGTGCACCAGGATGCCGAGCCTGATCGGATTTCCCTAAGATAAGGGGTGATGATATTATATTTATCACTTCAGCTAATCGTGAGAGCTTGTGATGGGCTAAGTTGGGACACCCCTGCAGGGATATAATCTTTCGAAAGCCGTGCCCACGGTTATGTGGCAGATTGGAATTTGTTAATATCCGGTTGTAGAAAACTTGACAGAGGATCCAAAGTAAAACACACAACTATGTGAGTAACCGTGACTGTCTCTTTTCACTTTGAGAAGAGAACACGGTGGGGTTATGTTTGACTCGTATGTAGTTCATGATCTTTAGCGATCACTACTAGTTGCGACCGTTTGCGTAGATGCTCATCTTACTCTTGTACTCGTAAGTTAACCACCATATTATGCATAGCCGCTGCTGCAACCTCACCACTTTACCTCTTCCTACCCATAAAGCTTTGCTAGTCTTGTTACCCATGGTTATGGGATTGCCGAGTCCTCGTGGCTCACAGATACTACAACACCAGATGCAGGTTCAGCCGAGTTTGATGCAGAAGATGGATCAAAACTTCCGGGAGCTCGATGAAGAGAGTTTGGCCGGTTGCTTGTGACATTTTTGACGATCAGTAGTGGTTTCTACTAGGGGCGATTCGGACCTGTGGCTTTATGTTGTTTTGGTATCTTTCTTTTGGATCTTCGCCCGTAGTCGGGTTGTGATGTTTTGAATGATGATTTGCTTATGTAATGTATTGTGTGAAGTGGCGAGTGTAAGCCAACTATCTCCTTTTGCAATTTCATCCCTATTTTTACATGAGTCGTGCAAAGATACCAAACTTGAGATCATTCCAGAATGGGCTTATACCTTTAAGTCGTGCCTCAACATGTAGGAGGTATAGTCCCATCCTGGGCATTACAAGTTGGTATCAGAGCCTTCTCCGACCTAGAAGCCCCCACTGATTGATCGAATCATTGACGGTTGAGTCTTGGCACACACTTAAAATGTTTTGAGTCCTATATATATCGGAGAGTAGGATTTCTTTTGCTTCTCATCTCTTTTCACTCTGGTGAGGACTCCTGACGGTTACTTTTATCTCTTCTACTCTCAAAAAATTCACCAATTTTTTTAGGATCTCGCGAGTATTGTTTAGATTGTTCCGATGTCTTTGTGACGAGAACATTGTTCTCGATGCCTCCTGTCATTAGGGATTGTGGCAGTGTCCCGGGGAGTTGAGCTCCGAGGTGTTGTCGTCACAAATATACCGCATCAGTTCTGGAATACTTAAGACGGCCGACATCGAAAACTCTCCTATGTGGTTAGTGGCAAGATAACCCCGACATCACCCAGTACCGGGGAGGTAGTTCGGGAGTATTGCCATAGCTTGTATAGTAGATGCGTTTCGAAGGTCCGAGGTAAACGGTTTCCGGAAATAACTGGTTATGTGTTGAACGATGGATACAGCTGGATGTAGGATTAGAGTTGAGTGCGCGATGCTTCCCCTGTATCCCCAACACCTGATTGCATAACTGGAAACTTTCGAAAATTAATAGGTGGGTTCATCTAGTAGTTCTAGGCATTCTTCCAACGAATGCATGATATGAAGTTCGGGGTTCTACATTGAGTGAAGTGGTTTTATGGGCTTGTTCCGATTGGGAGTTGCATCTTAAAGGGTCCTTGGCTATGCTGATCCGGGGATTGCAAAACCCTTTTGTAACACGTTCCATGAGCTTTCAGCACGAATATGTGGAATGAAACTTCTATCTTGTATTTGTTCTATCTGCTCCTTGTTGCTTTTATTTATCTTTTGTTCTCCCAAGTGGCTTCTCGACAAGTTGATGTACCTGCAAAATTCATTCGTTCAATCCTCTATTCGAATGATATTGTGAAGATTATGTTGCAACATATCTATCCGTTGTTTTTGTTTCGATTCTGGTATTCGAGTTGCTTCGATGTCAAATGTTGATTCCATACCTTCCTAATCGGTGTTCTCATATTTCTATGGGAGTGCTAATCCTTCTTGATCAATCTAGATCTTCATGTTAATCCTTTTCAACCGGTGTGCCTTCTCTTCAAGTTATTCCATACGGAGGCCGTTGAGAAATCTGACGATTTGTCTGTTTCATTCATTCCAAGTTGTCTTTGTTTCCCCACCCTCCCACCCTTCTTCTTCTCAGAGCAAGAAATTCTCAAATGAAGTATCCATTTTATTCTTGTGAGGTTTCTTCATTCTTTTCCATCAATGTTCTTATCTGGTGAATTATCGTGAAGATGCTCAAGAGCTTGAAGTTCATCATTCTTTTGTTCTCAAATTATGCCGGTGGATGTAATTCAAGATTTCGGTGTTGATCTTATCCTTTTCCTCTTTTCACAATGCTTTCTTATTCCGGTGCACCAATTAATCATTCTCCTCTTGCTATTCATATCCGGAGTGCTGAAGATTCATAATTCCATTCTTAATCCGTTCAAACTATTTTGAGAATTATAATCTTATTCAGCCATTTAATTCAACTGGTGCAATATCTCTTAAGCAATCTTTTTCAACGGTGATTTCTTTTGAGTGGGCCCTAACCCACAGGTTTTTTTTCCAGGATCTTACCTAACTCTTCTATGTATCTGGAGTTATACTTAAATTCTTTTCAAAGTGTGACGTAAGAATGATCTCCATCAGTCACATGCCTTCTCCAAGCTTGTTTTCAACTATTTCCATCTTTTGCTCCAGTTTCCTCTTGTCATTCGTCCGGAGTGCTCAACAATTCTTATGGCATTTCTCGTCTTCATTCTCAACATTTGGAGACCGGAGAAGTGTTTCTCTTAAATTTTGACCCGTTCTCTTGATGAGTTGTGGTTCTAGCTTCATGCCATCCTCATTATTGTTCCGATTGTGAGGAATTCTTTTATACCCATTCGAAGCATTTCATGAATTCTTTTCTTTGTGTCCCTCCAAAGGCCATCATTTCAGAATATTTCTTCGTTCTCCGTTTGCAACTTCGTCCTCCAACTATTCTTCATTGATGTCTCTTCGTTCGTCTCCATATTTTACGGTGGTTATTTCAAGATTACCCTTCCGTTGTTATCGTTTTAATTCACTCGTTCTTTTCATAATCCTACCGGTGGTTCGTTGAAGATTTACCCAAGCTTGTGCTAGATCTCTCTTTAATTCTTTACAACGAGAATAAGTAGTATGCCAAATCCTTTGGTTGTCATCAACTTAAATTGGTGAAGGATAAGCATACAATAAATCTTATTCTTATTTCCCCAAGGTGATTTAATTCCTTTTTCCGGAGCTTGTTCATCATATCATATTCTCGGTCCTAAGTTGTTCATCTTGTTTTTTCCGGAGCTCCAAGTTATGTCAATTATATCATTTCATGCTCTATCTAATTCATCACAGGCCTTGAATCTTATTCTTTTCATCTTTCACTTCTCATGCTTTCATTACCGGAGTTCTTCATGGTGGTTCATCAAGATTTAATTCATCCTCGAAGTCTTCATCAAGATTCTTGTTGGAGCTCAACCATTCTTCATCATGCTTTCCAAGTGCAATTCTTGCTCCCTTCTCTGTTGAGATGGTGTTATGTCATTCTTGACAATTCCTTCATGTTTCATGATTCACGAGTTATCAAGAATGAGATATTTAAAAGCATCATTTCTTTTTCTTTAGGAGATCTTTTCAACCCTTCAATTTATTCGTTGGAGTTATCTTGGGTTATAATTCACCTAAAAGCTTTCCCTGAGAATCGTTGCTATTATGGTGCTTATAAATGACCCAAGTTCTTTATTTATCATTCCGGTGAAATAAGTTTTTCATCTCCTTGTTGATATCAATCCAATCAAATGTTTTCGTAAGTGGCTGGTTGTCACCTCTTAATTTTGAGATGTTTTCCATAAGCCCACATCGAGCTTATTCTTTTCATTGTTGATTTTTCCAACAACTCTGTTCAACCCTTCTTTGTAAGGAGGATTTCCTAATTCATTTCTGGGAGAAGTTGTCATTTTCTTCTCCATTCATTTCTTTCGTTGATTGATATGCTATTCTTTCATTCCGGAGGCATTGTGATGTTGCTCTCTTTGACCATCTTCTTGTTTTGTCAAGATCATGTTCCTTCTTCTCTGGTCCACTTATCAGGAATGTTGTGACCTCCATTCTAGTTCTCTCATCTTATCAAGTTTGCCTATCTTTTAACCGGAGTGCTATCTGAAATCTCTCTTACCCCTTGTGTCATTCTTTCAATTGTTTCATAGGTTGTGTGTTGTTGTTTTCATCTAGTATCATCCCAAGTTGGCAAGTTCATGTTCAATTCCTTACATTTTCAGTCGGAGTGCTGTCCGAATCATGTCATTATTATTCCTCGGCTATACCGTTGTGGTTTCATATTCTTTTGGTTCGTAAGCTCTTGTTTCATGTCTTCCAACCTACAAGGTTCTCATAATGCTCCTTGTTCCTCTTTTCTAACGGAGTGTTTTCATCTTCGTTCATCTCCATTGCATTCTTTCTTTCAAGCTTGTTTAACCTCTCAAGGTTCTTTGGTTTCACTCATTTGTCCAAGAAGCAACTTTGTTTTACCTCTTCCTCTTCCGTTCTTATCCGGTGCCATCTCTAGGATCTCGGGTCGAGATCCTCTGTTAGTGTGGGAGAGTTGTGACGCCCGAAGACCGACGTCCCAGAAGATTCCAGATGTTCCGAGTTCTCCCGTGTGTTTCATTTGTGCTTGTGTTATTTATTTTGCATTGCATCATGTCATCATGCCATCATGTCATTAATCTTTGCATCTCAACTTAAATAAATCGTGTGGACCTTCGGTCCATTTAAATCGAGGGAAGGATGACTTCTCTTTATAACATATCCTCCTAATATTATGGAGCTATTATAAATAATTATTCCATTTGTTTGGGATTCACTATAACACACGCGCAATTTAATTCCATGCCTTTTGTATCTCAATTCTTGATCCCAAACTTTGCCCATAAATACTTTCATCACTTTCAAGAGCTCCACCAAAAATCACATCATTTCTGGATTTTTCTAACACCCACTTCTTATGCAAACCATTTGAATTTAATTCAAATGAGTTGTATCCAAGTCTTCCAAACAGGTGTGGAACCAATTTTGTGGAACCAGGTATGAAACTTGGAGTCTATAAAAATTGCTTGCATGAAGGAATTCCATCTCTATCCTCTCCTTTTGCCCTTTTCTATTTTGAAGATGTGAAAAAGCTTTTATTTGTCCAGCATGCCTTCTTGCATGTTTTACCTCTCCACTGAGCCGGCCCATCTGGCCTCCTGGCCCAGCCAACCCGTAACCTAGCCTGACCGATCCCCTCGCACCGTCCTCTCCCTCAGTTCCCTCGTCCGCCGCCACCGCTCGTCCCTCCCTCATCTCCCTCGCATCTCCCGATTCCCATCTCCCTCTTTGCTCGATGCCTCGCCTCTGCGTCCCTCTCCTCCAGTGCCGTCACTCCTTCCCTCGTCCTCTCCTTGTCCCCTCGACCACAGCCAGCACCAAGAGGCCGCACCCGCGCCAGATCTCCATCACCTCACCCTTCAAGCCGCGCGCGACCTCCTCCCTGCTCGCACACCCTCCGTCGCCAGGGCCGCAGCCGCCCCTGCCTCCGCGCCAGGAGCCCCAGCGTCGCCGCGCCATGGCCCTGCGCCCTTCCCCTCTGGCCTCCTCCGCGCCTCGCGCCCGCCACCGGCGCCACCAAGGCCGCCAGCGCCAGCCAGCGCCTCCTCGCCGTGGCCGCGCGATGTGCTGCCTCACCGCCGCAGCGCTCAGCTCCAGCACCTCATCGCCGACTCCCTCCAGCGCCCGTTACGTCCAATTTCTCGTCGACCCCGCCGTCCTCTGCTTCCCGCCGGTGCTGCCCCGCACCTCCGTCGCCAGGCCGGGCCTCTGCGTCGCCCAATTTGCCGTGACCGAGACCTTTGCTCGGTGTTTTGTTGCTATTGTTGTTTATCCCAGGACCTCGGAGGTCAAGTACCGCGACGGCTGGATCCGCCAAGTCCTCTTCATGTACGACTACATCCGATGTTGTTTTTGACAAGTACCACGATGCTTGCTCGGAGCCCTCAGATCCGTCAAGTTCGACTACCACACGTGTACGACTACTACATGAACGAGTACCACGACGACCGTTGTTCGCCAAGTACCCCTTCAGAAACGCCAAGGTCGACTACGCCCGGAGGTGAAACAAGTACATCTACGGATACCCGAACGCCTACGAACTGTGTACCACTACCGTCGCCCCGAAGATGTCCGATGCCGTGTACAACGACCGCCTCAAGAACGTCTACTTCCACTACTTCCACTACGTCCCTCGACGACTCGAACCGCTTCGAGAACGAATGTCCCGAAGGTATAACCCCGAGTCGATGACCCGTGGAATGCTTGTTGTGTTGTATGAGATGTTTCCCATGTGTGCACCGTGCCCGTTTCGTCTTTTGTCATGCTCCTCGGTTGCCTCGTCGCCGACCCGTGGGAACCCGGTGACGGGATCACCCCACCTTTCTTCTTGCTTGACACGCTCTCCGTCATCTTTTGCACCGGTCTCTCAACGTGTTACCGGAACCGAGATGTTGCCGTTGCATCATTTTCGGATCGTTGCCGTGGCACCTTTTTCCTTCCACCACGGTGACAATACTTCATATCTCTTCATGATTAACTTTTACTAAACTTGCATAAAACTTGATAATGCCATCCGCATCATGTTAACAACATTTAAAAATGTGTGAATTGTTGTTTGCTTCAAATTGATAAACATGCATATGGGGATTTCCGAAATTGTTGTTGTTATTTCCGGCCTCATTTAAATTGCCTAAATAGGTAGTTTGCTCTTGCTTCACCTCTTGCCATGTTACAAACAATTAATCTTGTCTTGTAAATAAACGAGAGTCAATTAAATATTTAAAATGTGGTGTTTCGTCAATATGCAACTCGTTGCATATTGAGCTCCACTTAACTTGTAGTGTTGTTTATGCACTTTGCCATGCCATGCATATTTAAACCGGACATGCATCATACTTGGATGTGCATCGTATGCCATGTTTATGCTTGTGTGTTTACCGTGTTGTTTGCTTCTTTCCGGTTGCTTCTCTTGTTAGCTTCGGTTTCGTTCCGGAGTTGTGAGGATTCGCTCGACTATGTTGCTCCGTCTACTTCTGGACCCGTTCAACTTCCTTGCGGAATCCCACGCAAGATGATCATACCCTTGGATACCTTTACTACCATTGCCATGCTTAGTTGTCTCGATGCTATCGTTACATGTCGCGCTACCCATCTTTTATGTCAGCCTCTTCTTGTTGCCATGAAACCTCTAACCTTTGACACCTTCCTAGCAAAACCACTGTTTGGCTATGTTACCCGCTTGCTCAGCCCCTCTTATAGCGTTGTTAGTTGCAGGTGAAGATGAAGTTTGTTCCAGGAGGGAACTTGTTGTTGGAATATCACAATATCTATTATTATTATTAACACACCTATATAGTGGGCATGGGTGGAAGGCTTGGCCTTTTGCTCGGTGTTTTGTTCCACTCATGCCACCTTAGGCGCCGATAAACCGGCATTATGTTCCTTGATTTTGCGTTCCTTACACGATGGGTGGATGGGGACCCCTTGACAGTTCGACTTTGAATAAAACTCCTCCAGCAAGGCCCAACATTGGTTTTAATTTGCTCATAATAACAACTTAAATAATTAATTAAATTGCATAGGGAGTTAGCGCTACCCGAGGATTCTTTCTACATAGCAGGGGGGCCAGTGCTGATGGTGTTGGTCCCAAACGGGGAGCCTGTGGGGCCACCACGGGGAAACTCGAGGATTGGTTTTACTCGTAGCATCGCCCATCCGGTTGTGGCCTGAGACGAGATACGCGCGGCTACTATCAGGGTGTCGACACACCGGGAGGTCTTGCTGGACTTGTTTTACCATTGTCGAAATGTCTTCTGCATCGGGATGCCGAGCCTGATCGGATTTCCCTAAGATAAGGGGTGATGATATTATATTTATCACTTCAGCTAATCGTGAGAGCTTGTGATGGGCTAAGTTGGGACACCCCTGCAGGGTTATAATCTTTCGAAAGCCGTGCCCGCGGTTATGTGGCAGATTGGAATTTGTTAATTCATCCTCGAAGTCTTCATCAAGATTCTTGTTGGAGCTCAACCATTCTTCATCATGCTTTCCAAGTGCAATTCTTGCTCCCTTATCTGTTGAGATGGTGTTATGTCATTCTTGACAATTCCTTCATGTTTCATGATTCACGAGTTATCAAGAATGAGATATTTAAAACCATCATTTCTTTTTCTTTAGGAGATCTTTTCAACCCTTCAATTTATTCATTGGAGTTATCTTGGGTTATAATTCACCTAAAAGCTTTCCCTGAGAATCGTTGCTATTATGGTGCTTATAAATGACCCAAGTTCTTTATTTATCATTCCGGTGAAATAAGTTTTTCATCTCCTTGTTGATCTCAATCCAATCAAATGTTTTCGTAAGTGGCTGGTTGTCACCTCTTAATTTTGAGATGTTTTCCATAAGCCCACATCGAGCTTATTCTTTTCGTTGTTGATTTTTCCAACAACTCCGTTCAACCCTTCTTTGTAAGGAGGATTTCCTAATTCATTTCTGGGAGAAGTTGTCATTTTCTTCTCCATTCATTTCTTTCGTTGATTGATATGCTATTCTTTCATTCCGGAGGCATTGTGATGTTGCTCTCTTTGACCATCTTCTCGTTTTGTCAAGATCATGTTCCTTCTTCTCTGGTCCATTTATCAGGAATGTTGTGACCTCCATTCTAGTTCTCTCATCTTATCAAGTTTTGCCTATCTTTTAACCGTAGTGCTATCTGAAATCTCTCTTACCCCTTGTGTCATTCTTTCAATTGTTTCATAGGTTGTGTGTTGTTGTTTTCATCTAGTATCATCCCAAGTTGGCAAGTTCATGTTCAATTCCATACATTTTCAGTCGGAGTGCTGTCCGAATCATGTCATTATTATTCCTCGTCTATACCGTTGTGGTTTCATATTCTTTTGGTTCGTAAGCTCTTGTTTCATGTCTTCCAACCTACAAGGTTCTCATAATGCTCCTTGTTCCTCTTTTCTAACGGCGTGTTTTCATCTTCGTTCATCTCCATTGCATTCTTTCTTTCAAGCTTGTTTAACCTCTCCAGGTTCTTTGGTTTCACTCGTTTGTCCAAGAAGCAACTTTGTTTTACCTCTTCCTCTTCCGTTCTTATCCGGTGCCATCTCTAGGGTCTCGGGTCGAGATCCTCTGTTAGTGTGGGAGAGTTGTGACGCCCGAAGACCGACGTCCCAGAAGATTCCAGATGTTCCGAGTTCTCCCGTGTGTTTCATTTGTGCTTGTGTTATTTATTTTGCATTGCATCATGTCATCATGCCATCATGTCATTAATCTTTGCATCTCAACTTAAATAAATCGTGTGGACCTTCGGTCCATTTAAATCGAGGGAAGGATGACTTCTCTTTATAACATATCCTCCTAATATTATGGAGCTATTATAAATAATTATTCCATTTGTTTGGGATTCACTATAACACACGCGCAATTTAATTCCATGCCTTTTGTATCTCAATTCTTGATCCCAAACTTTGCCCATAAATACTTTCATCACTTTCAAGAGCTCCACCAAAAATCTCATCATTTCTGGATTTTTCTAACACCCACTTCTTATGCAAACCATTTGAATTTAATTCAAATGAGTTGTATCCAAGTCTTCCAAACAGGTGAGGAACCAATTTTGTGGAACCAGGTATGAAACTTGGAGTCTATAAAAATTGCTTGCATGAAGGAATTCCATCTCTATCCTCTCCTTTTGCCCTTTTCTATTTTGAAGATGTGAAAAAGCTTTTATTTGTCCAGCATGCCTTCTTGCATGTTTTACCTCTCCACTGAGCCGGCCCATCTGGCCTCCTGGCCCAGCCACCCCGTAACCTAGCCCGACTGATCCCCTCGCACCGTCCTCTCCCTCAGTTCCCTCGTCCGCCGCCACCGCTCGTCCCTCCCTCATCTCCCTCGCATCTCCCGATTCCCATCTCCCTCTTTGCTCGATGCCTCGCCTCTGCGTCCCTCTCCTCCAGTGCCGCCACTCCTTCCCTCGTCCTCTCCTTGTCCCCTCGACCACAGCCAGCACCAAGAGGCCGCACCCGCGCCAGATCTCCATCACCTCGCCCTTCAAGCCGCGCGCGACCTCCTCCCTGCTCGCACACCCTCCGTCGCCAGGGCCGCAGCCGCCCCTGCCTCCGCGCCAGGAGCCCCAGCGTCGCCGCGCCATGGCCCTGCGCCCTTCCCCTCTGGCCTCCTCCGCGCCTCGCGCCCGCCACCGGCGCCACCAAGGCCGCCAGCGCCAGCCAGCGCCTCCTCGCCGTGGCCGCGCGATGTGCTGCCTCACCGCCACAGCGCTCAGCTCCAAAACCTTGTCGCCGACTCCCTCCAGCGCCCGTTACGTCCAATTGCTCGTCGACCCCGCCATCCTCTGCTTCCCGCCGGTGCTGCCCCGCACCTCCGTCGCCAGGCCGGGCCTCTGCGTCGCCCAATTTGCCGTGACCAAGACCTTTGCTCGGTGTTTTTTTGCTATTGTTGTTTATCCCAGGACCTCGGAGGTCAAGTACCGCGACGGCTGGATCCGCCAAGTCCTCTTCATGTACGACTACATCCGATGTTGTTTTTGACAAGTACCACGATGCTTGCTCGGAGCCCTCAGATCCGTCAAGTTCGACTACCACACGTGTACGACTACTACATGAATGAGTACCACGACGACCGTTGTTCGCCAAGTACCCCTTCGGAAACGCCAAGGTCGACTACGCCCGGAGGTGAAACAAGTACATCTACGGATACCCGAACACCTACGAACCGTGTACCACTACCGTCGCCCCGAAGATGTCCGATGCCGTGTATAACGACCGCCTCGAGAACGTCTACTTCCACTACTTCCACTACGTCCCTCGACGACTCGAACCGCTTCGAGAACGAACGTCCCGAAGGTATAACCACGAGTCGATGACCCGTGGAATGCTTGTTGTGTTGTATGAGATGTTTCCCTTGTGTGCACCGTGCCCGTTTCGTCTTTTGTCATGCTCCTCGGTTGCCTCGTCGCCGACCCGTGGGAACCCGGTGACGGGATCACCCCACCTTTCTTCTTGCTTGACACGCTCTCCGTCATCTTTTGCACCGGTCTCTCAATGTGTTACCGGAACCGAGATGTTGCCGTTGCATCATTTTCGGATCGTTGCCGTGGCACCTTTTTCCTTCCACCACGGTGACAATACTTCATATCTCTTCATGATTAACTTTTACTAAACTTGCATAAAACTTGATAATGCCATCCGCATCATGTTAACAACATTTAAAAATGTGTGAATTGTTGTTTGCTTCAAATTGATAAACATGCATATGGGGATTTCCGAAATTGTTGTTGTTATTTCCGGCCTCATTTAAATTGCCTAAATAGGTAGTTTGCTCTTGCTTCACCTCTTGCCATGTTACAAACAATTAATCTTGTCTTGTAAATAAACGAGAGTCAATTAAATATTTAAAATGTGGTGTTTCGTCAATATGCAACTCGTTGCATATTGAGCTCCACTTAACTTGTAGTGTTGTTTGTGCACTTTGCCATGCCATGCATATTTAAACCGGACATGCATCATACTTGGATGTGCATCGTATGCCATGTTTATGCTTGTGTGTTTACCGTGTTGTTTGCTTCTTTCCGGTTGCTTCTCTTGTTAGCTTCGGTTTTGCTCCGGAGTTGTGAGGATTCGCTCGACTATGTTGCTCCGTCTACTTCTGGACCCGTTCAACTTGCGGAATCCCACGCAAGATGATCATACCCTTGGATACCTTTACTACCATTGCCATGCTTAGTTGTCTCGATGCTATCGTTACATGTCGCGCTACCCATCTTTTATGTCAGCCTCTTCTTGTTGCCATGAAACCTCTAACCTTTGACACCTTCCTAGCAAAACCACTGTTTGGCTATGTTACCCGCTTGCTCAGCCCCTCTTATAGCGTTGTTAGTTGCAGGTGAAGATGAAGTTTGTTCCAGGAGGGAACTTGTTGTTGGAATATCACAATATCTATTATTATTATTAACACACCTATATAGTGGGCATGGGTGGAAGGCTTGGCCTTTTGCTCGGTGTTTTGTTCCACTCATGCCACCTTAGGCGCCGATAAACCGGCATTATGTTCCTTGATTTTGCGTTCCTTACACGATGGGTGGATGGGGACCCCTTGACAGTTCGACTTTGAATAAAACTCCTCCAGCAAGGCCCAACATTGGTTTTAATTTGCTCATAATAACAACTTAAATAATTAATTAAATTGCATAGGGAGTTAGCGCTACCCGAGGATTCTTTCTACATAGCGGGGGGCCAGTGCTGATGGTGTTGGTCCCAAACGGGGAGCCTGTGGGGCCACCACGGGGAAACTCGAGGATTGGTTTTACTCGTAGCATCGCCCATCCGGTTGTGGCCTGAGACAAGATACGCGCGGCTACTATCAGGGTGTCGACACACCGGGAGGTCTTGCTGGACTTGTTTTACCATTGTCGAAATGTCTTGTGCATCGGGATGCCGAGCCTGATCGGATTTCCCTAAGATAAGGGGTGATGATATTATATTTATCACTTCAGCTAATCGTGAGAGCTTGTGATGGGCTAAGTTGGGACACCCCTGCAGGGTTATAATCTTTCGAAAGCCGTGCCCGCGGTTATGTGGCAGATTGGAATTTGTTAATGTCCGGTTGTAGAAAACTTGACAGAGGATCCAAAGTAAAACACACAACTGTGTGAGTAACCGTGACTATCTCTTTTCACTTTGAGAAGAGAACACGGTGGGGTTATGTTTGACTCGTATGTAGTTCAGGATCTTTAGCGATCACTACTAGTTGCGACCTTTTGCGTAGATGCTCATCTTACTCTTGTACTCGTAAGTTAGCCACCATATTATGCTTAGCCGCTGCTGCAACCTCACCACTTTACCTCTTCCTACCCATAAAGCTTTGCTAGTCTTGTTACCCATGGTTATGGGATTGCTGAGTCCTCGTGGCTCACAGATACTACAACACCAGATGCAGGTTCAGCCGAGTTTGATGCAGAAGATGGATCAGAACTTCCGGGAGCTCGATGAAGAGAGTTTGGCCGTTTGCTTGTGAGGTTTTCGACGATCATTAGTGGTTTCTACTAGGGGCGATTCGGACCTGTGGCTTTATGTTGTTTTGGTATCTTTCTTTTGGATCTTCGCCCGTAGTCGGGTTGTGATGTTTTGAATGATGATTTGCTTATGTAATGTATTGTGTGAAGTGGCGAGTGTAAGCCAACTATCTCCTTTTGCAATTTCATCCCAATTTTACATGAGTCGTGCAAAGATACCAAACTTGAGATCATTCCAGAATGGGCTTATACCTTTAAGTCGTGCCTCGACACGTAGGAGGTATAGTCCCATCCTGGGCATTACACCTGAAGACCATTCCGCTAGTTTGGCCCTTTGCCGTTTGGGGCTTGGACATGGTTGGCCCCTTCAAAGCTGGCAGAAGCGTACTCACTCACCTACTCGTGGCAGTCAACAAGTTCACCAAATGGATTGTGGCCAAGCCCATCAAGAACCTCGAGTCGAGCACTGCCATCAGCTTTATCAGGGAATTGGTATTCAGATATGGAGTACCTCACAGCATCATCACGAAAACGGCTCCAACTTTGACTCGGATGAATTCAGAGCTTTCTGTTCCTCTCAAGGAACACGAGTCGACTATGCCTCCGTAGCACATCTGCAGTCGAATGGACAGGCAGAAAGGGCAAACGGTTTGATTTTCCAAGGCCTGAAGCCACAGCTCATGCGTGACCTTAAGCATGCCGCCGGAGCTTGGGTAACCGAACATCCATCTGTCTTATGGGGTCTAAGGACAACTCCAAATCGTTCGACTGGCCGTACCCCTTTCTTCATGGTCTATGGAGCTGAAGCCATGCTGCCGAGTGATTTGCTACACAATGCCCCTCGAGTGGAACTCTTCTCCGAAGCCGAGGCAGAGCAAGCTCGTCAGGATGCAGTCGACCTCTTGGAGGAGGAACGTGAGATGGCCTTGATCCGGTCAACCATCTATCAACAAGACCTGCGTCGATTCCATGCTCGCAACGTCCGAAGCCGAGCATTTCAGGAAGGAGACCTGGTTCTTCGAGTGCATCAGAAACGACCACACAAGCTCGCTCCGGCCTGGGAAGGCCCCTTCATTGTCACCAAGGTGCTGCACAATGGAGCGTATCACCTCTACAACGTCGCTAAAAAGAAAGACGAACCTCGTTCGTGGAACGCGGACCTGCTCCGCCGCTTCTACACTTGAAACACTCGAGCAGTCGAGTTGTAATAAAGATTTTCTGGTTTATTTCAAAGACAAGTTTGCAACGATCCCTTAATGATTGTTGGTTTCTAAGATGCTGGTCTTCAAAATCCCCCAGTGGGTGCTTAGACGCGAACCCGATTCGCCTAAGTTTCATAAACCACTCCGAGTGAAGAGCAACCCTCTCACTCGGGGGCTTAGCCGCGAACCCGATTCGCTTAAGTTACGAAAAACCACTCCAAGTGAAGAGCAACCCTCTCACTCAGAGGCTTAGCTGCGGTCCTCCGAGCTGCGTCATAAGTATAACGTGGCTTTGTCTTCCGAGCTCCGCCACAAATACAACGTAGCTTGGAATCGCCTAAGTTACGAAAAACCACTTCGAGTGAAGAGCAACACTCTCACTCGAGGGCATAGCTGCGGTCCTCCGAGCTGCGTCATAAGTATAACGTGGCTCTGTCTTCCGAGCTCCGCCACAAATACAACGTAGCTTCAAATCGCCTAAGTTACAAACAACCACTCAGAGTGAAGAGCAACCCTCTCACTCGGGGGCTTAGCTGCGGTCCTCCGAGCT